>LT855415.1:1923208-1960719 GCA_900184765.1 Hymenoscyphus fraxineus
CTAGGTTATTGTCCAATGGGGAGTGAAGGTATGAGAAGAGCGGGAAGGAGCGGAAGGATGTTAGGACTAAGGGAAGGAGGGAGGGGATGTCTTGCTCGGTTGCGGGACGGAGGGTTGGTTTTGGATATGGCATTTTTTGGTTGGTTTGGGTGTGTTTGTGATTTCACTTGGCTTGAGGCTGGGTTGTGAGTTGTGCATTTGGATGAATATGAGATTTGGGTTTCTTGGCGGGTGCGCGCTTGTGGGGTTGTGCATGGGATTTCTGTATAGGTAATGATAAGATGTAAGAGACGTGGTCGTTACTCTGTACACACGTCTCTTAAAATAAAATCATTTTGAAAAGGTCGTACAACTAGATTAATATATAAAGAGCTTATAACAAGTGTTTCTCGTCACTTTTTACTAGCCTATGTATACTTTTATCATTATCTTACTTGTACTACAAGTGTAGTATAATGGAGTTATATATAGTGTGTATAGAGTAACACCAGGTATCTTACTTATTTGATGATAATGGGTTGAACAGTCTACACCTGCTTAGTTGGGCACTTGAAACGCAGCTTAAAGTATGTGGGGAATAAGATGTTCTTCACTTATATGGATGTGACTCGAAATCGGGAAGTGAAGACCTTCCTTGACTACTTTCTGTACTGAGAATAGAATAATCAATCAGTACACAACACGAAGCCTCACAAAATCTTACTTTTATAACCCACTAGGTACATAGAAGAGATTTAAAAGAGAGTAATGTGTTTCCTTTTCCGACTTATACAGTCAAGCAGATGGTTGAGGAATTCTGGCATACCTGTATCTCCTTATCTCAATATCAACTCTTGCTAACCAGACAGGGTCGAAATACTTCGTTGGCTTACCAGTGATCTTAGTGTAATTATCATTGAAGAACAACAATTGTGATCTATTCGAAATTGTGGAGATACCAATACTCTGCAAGTATTTAAATATTTTATAAAAGTGACTGGAACGCAACAATTCATTAGAACGGCTCCTATAGCAAAAACAACTAAATCGACCACGGAATAGAGCTATTCTGAAAACATACGACTACGATGACGTACACAGCCAACCAGGGAATATTTAAACTACGGCTCATTCATATTAAGAACATGGGAGCAGAATATACGCTTTTTTTTTGTGGTTATTACGCGTGGTGGGATGCTAGAGCCAGCTCAAATGATTCTATCATGGGAGAACAAACGGAATTTGGATGGATTGGAACGAATTGCGATAAGTTTTACAGACAGGCGAATTTCCGAACGCACTTACCATAAAATTCCACAACAGGCAGGTATATCTGCCGTCGAATTCAAGGTTGCTGTCGAAAGATAATGTTTCGTTCACAAAAAAGAACAAGGACCTAAATCCTCACTGTCATCGTGGGAGGCCAGAAATGTACGAGACGTCATGGTGAGCGGTTTAAGCATGATACTGTAAGGAACGTTTGGTGGCGCAAACAGCTGCTCTCCCCTCCGCCCAGCATCTCTTGTGTGGTCTCGATGAATATTTCTTCTCTGGCTGTCCTAGGGTAGCAGGCTCATGAACTTTTATACTACTGTAACGATAGAAAATATTAGTGAAGATCTTTGAAAATAACGTGACTAAAAAAAGTATTCAAGGTATTGAGAATAAGATGATTTGTATGAAGAAGACTGAGAGGTTGAAACGTGTAGGGAAAGAAAGTGTGAGGATATGTCAATATACCCTTTCCCTTGAGATGTTAACGCTTTTGCTTTTACTACTTATGTAGCTCAATCTTGATATAGGTAAAGTCTCAAGATATATTATTAGAATTTGATATCAAAAAGAACTTATGCTTAAAAATATACGCTGCTCGTCTCTCTTTAGTAACGCTGACCTGTTTGCTGATGTAGTAGTGTAAGGATTATGATTTTTTTATAGGCTCGGGGGCACAATTCTCTTCGTGACAATCGCTAGCATTGGGTGTGGTACTGTAGACTCTTACATGCAAGTATCAGAGACATCGGGAGGCAGTGTATATTCATTACTCAAAGTATCATCTCACTACACTCGTTACTATCCCCCGTCCTCCAGCCCCTCAGGCTTTTATCTCCTGTTCTCGTTCTCTTAACCAACAGTCACAGTAGTGATTCTCGTAACATAAGCAGTTGAGACCTTCGCAGAGGTCGTGGTGATAGCAAAGGTTTGAGTAGTCGGTACGAAAATCTATAGAACAGGTGGTAAGTACAGCAATGGTACCGAAGCGGGGTTTAGGAGAAGTCTTACAGCAGTAGTAGAAGTGACGACTCTAGCAGAAGTTTTCGTCACAACAGCTGTAGGTAACGGTTTGGTCACCATACAAGTACAGATATCACTCAACGTCTCTTCTGCGATTCCGGAGAAATACCAAGGGGTGGGGACTCGCTCGGCAAGGGCATCGCGTTTTACTTTGCAAGTAGTCTAATTTGCTGTCAGTTTTATCAGATAAGATGGGTGGGATTTAACATACTGGAGCGTAATTGGGACATCCGATGTCGTAGAACATGTATGGAGATGCACCCGGGATGGTATTGGTGCCTCCTGAAGGAACATTGTATAGGTTGCATTGTGGTGCTGGGTCTGCCGGATCCGCAACCACTTGGAAACTCTTGCAGTCGGATTTCTGTAAACATAGTAGGTGGCAGGATTGTGCGTCAACGCCCGAGGCTGAGTAGATGTTGTTGGTTGCATAGCCCCAACCTGCAAGACCGCATGTTTGATCCGCGACAGGAGTTGGACATAAGGCACCGGTTGTGGTAGGTATCGGTGCTCTGTGATCAGGAGTCAGTTTTCTTCTTTCGAATGAAGTGAGTATGCTTACGAGGATGTTGATGTGGTCGAGGGCGTAGTTGGCTTGGAGGTGATTGATGTAGTCGAAGACGTCGTTGGCTTAGAAGTGGTTGATGTTCGTGTAGAAGTTTTTGTGGATAGGCTGGTAAGTGTAACTACACTAGTAATTACACGAGTAGATGTCTTTGTCAACCCGATCGTGGTAGGCCTCGTAACGGTAGCTATAGTTGTATATGCGGAAGTTTGGACGATTGTCGTAGAGGATTGAATAAACTCGGAACAAAATCCCAAGGGGTTGGCGCTCGGGGGTCTGTTGATTTTGTTAACTTGGCCAAAGTAACGATTTGAAAGATATGAGACTTACGGGATGCCAATTGGAATTATGATTAGGCCCGGCGCAAATTTAAATATACAAGCTTGAAGAAATCAATGTCAGAAGTTGCTAGAGAGTTTCATTACGCGAGACACAACCTACTAGATGCCGAAGGTGGCGGTATTCCGATTTGTCTAGGAACAATCTCTGGTTCCCCTAGAACGACGGGACTTCCAATGACCTGTCTGGCTTCCAGCAGTACCGTCAGTAATGCCAAAATGAACTTCATGTTGAACACCTATCAAAACTGCAATGTTGAAAACTGCGTGAACTTGAGTGGAGAAACAGCTTCGAACCAAGAAGAAGAAAAAAAACAATGGCAAAGACAGAGAATATATTCCCATATCATTTTTGGAGCAATACATTGTGCAATACATTGTGCAATACATTGTGCAATACATTGTGCAATATAGGTTAATTGCTCCTTAGGTTACCACTATTTCACTTCCCTGGATCAGCTCACCAAGAATAGCATCCAAAGTACGAAAACGTACAAACTTTTGGAAGTAGCCTGATTCTTGACAAGGTTCCCCACATTGATCCATAGATTCCATATTGCCTGGAGACATCACTTGCATCTTCGTTCAGGATGAATTCTCCGCACTTTTCGATAAAAGTCTGTAGTACATGAGAAGACAACAACAATGCTTTCGAAGGTGGATGGGAAAGAAAGAAACAGAAGTAGCAATGGGGTATTAGGCTGTGGATTGGGGTTATGTAACTTATTCGTATAACTTCATGATCTTTCCGGGTAATATACCTAGTAGGTATGTAACCTGCAGATGATGGCTAAGTAATACAGCATTGGAAATGGAATTCGGCGGTATGGAGCCGAAAAGGGCACCCGACTGGACACGACATATAGGCACAGCGAGTCAATATCAATATCAATATATTTTATGAGCTCGATGGTAAGTGGATGAAGCTGCAGTGACAACGTTGCGGGGAGAAAAGAGATACAGGAAGATCTGTACATGTCTCTTGGGCTACGATGGTTCTGCCTTCCTTATAGGGAGATACTGTAGCCGTGGTCGTAGCCAGGTCAGGATGTAATAATTGTCGATTTTTCAATTGCAACTTTGAGGGCTTTCGGAGTCTGGACTCCTTTTTCGGAATCGATTAAATGGTAGCCAACTTTCGAAGGTATCACAATTGCAACCTCACAGCGTTCAGTTAAAAGTGATGAGAGTGCATTGACCAACGCCAAGCCTGATTATGCAACCACTTTAGCGCGTCTCGACTCGACGAACGCGACTTCTTCACCGAATTTCTCCCGCCATTGCTGCGTCAGACCAAAATGAACTAACAGAATCTCGAACGCGCACAGAACCGGCGCTATGGAGAACCAATCGAGTATTCGATGTACAAGTGTTGATATTGATCAATCCAGGTCGAACAACCTGCTGTCGCCATGGAGAGCTGGGAGCGAGGCCGCGAGGCTTTGTTTACAGAACTGACGCGAATCTGCAATCGCATTGGCTCTGATGTGGCCGCTGGTGAGCTGATTTCTTCTGCTGGATGAGTGAAATTTGGACTCACACCAACTGTGTAGAAATCGACGAGGAGAATGTCGCGAGAATCTCCAAAGAGGAGCTGCAATCGCTGCAAGACAGATCAGCCAAGGTGGACGAATTGACAAGGGAGAATGGAAGATTATTGGAAGAATTGAAAAAGGCACATGCGACGACCCTCCAGCTAGAGAAGCTCGAGAAGGAGAATAAACGCCTGTCAGAATTGCTCGACGAGTCGCGGAAGAAAGAAAATACCGTGACTACAAAACCCAGCGGCCATACTCGCAATGTACCCAACCCCATTCCTATTTCCAATGAAGCCCCTACGGAAAAGAAGATGGAGGACGTGGGAGATAGGGTATCGAAGTACAACCAACTGGTGGAAAAGTTCAATCGCGTCTACGAACACAATAAAAACGCCATGGAGGCATTGGAGGAGTTGAAAGAGAATCAACGCCAGAAAGCTCAACAACACTCTGCCCGACGTGAAGAATTTAGTCAAGCTATACTTTGCAGAGACGCAAAGATAAAGAAACAAAAGGATGTCATAATAGGTTACCGAAAGCGTCTGGGCCTTACTGATCTCCAGAAAACGACAAGCAGGGCTACTTCGGAAGTTTCTACAACTTCTTCTGTAGAAGTAGATGTGCTCACGGAAAAGGATGATGCCTCTGATCAGAATGCGATACGTCAGAAACAAAACCCTACCACTGAAAGCAGTAGTTCTGCGCAGGCTCTATTAGGTTTGTTGGCGCATCCAAAAGAAAAGCCTGCGATTGAGGGTAGCAGCAGGTCTCCCAGCAGGCATGATGTCGACCAAGACGAGTTTCCTGTCGTTTTTGAACCTCCAGATCCGACTTACTATCCAAGTCCAACTGGAGTCCCAAGTTCACCAGCCAAATCACCACAACTCCCGCCAAATCTTCTTCGTGAAGGGCGATTTCATGTCGAGGATACACAATTTGAGCCCATAGAACCTTTTGGTTCCACCCAAGATGACCCTTTGCAGAACTCATCCCCACATGGTTCTGCTCTGTCAGATGGACTCGATGGCTCAAGGGTAGAAAGATCAGAGTCACCCGACTCTCCGGTGTTTATATCAAGTCGAAGTGTCAAGAAGAGAAAGCGGCAGAACGACGACGCTGACCAGAACACATCCAAAGCTATAAAAGTGGAAATAATCACCAGCAGCCCTATTCTTGCTGCAAATGTACAAGAACTGGCCCACACTGAAAGCTTTGATTTGGATGATATAGGAGAGAGGGTAGATACACCCAAGAAGAGACGTATGCTTGAGCTTTCCCGGAAGGCTTCTAGATTTTCTTCCGGTTCTCAAAGAAATGGTTCCTTCGTGGATAGCCCGCTGTCTCAACTAGTCGCGGTCGTTGACCAAGGTGAAGAGGTTGAAAATGAATCTCCATTACAGCCCTTGAATTCAAATCGACTTATTCTGCCACGGACGTCAAATTTGGATCCAAAATCCCCTAGAAGAAGGCGAATTGCGAGCGACACGGCTGTAGCTGCTCTGGGTGAAGATGAATCGATTTCTGATGAGTCTGGAAAGGGGACTCGAAAAAGTCCGCATAATGACAGAAGGTTGGATGACTTGCTTACAAAACCATCTCCTCCCAAGCGAAAATTACGCGCGGATAACTTGATTGATCCAACGACACCTGATCAACAGAGGCCACCAAGGATGTCCCACATCAATCTGCCAAGTGAGCTTGCAAGAAATCCAGCACTCAATCTTGGCTCGATAAGAGACGATCAAATCGATGGCCTACGAAGGTCTTTGGAGCCAGCGGGACGGTCATCAAGAGATGTTTCTCCTCTCCTGGTCGACAGGCCTACCTCAGCTGAGGTGGTGAGAAAGAAATCTGCGCGACCGTCTAGAGAAGATGTGACCCCTGTGTCAAGGCCCACGAAGCGAGTGCCAAATAGCGAAGCTCCCATCACCAGAACCCCGTTTGTTGGTATGGCGGAACGATTTGTGGAGAGTGCCCCTCGACCTAAACTGCGTCGAACCGATAATCTGACACCACAGCCGAGGCAGTCACGGGTTGGCCATAAGAACGGCGACGAGGTACTCGCCGATTATAGCTCCACGCCCCTCAGGAGTCTACCACTTGATGAATTGAACATTACTGATTTCAAGATCAATCCCAATGTCAACCAAGGATTGGATTATGCATTCAAGGACGTTGTACGTGGTCGAGATCAGCGACGATGCCTCCAAGGCTGCACAAAGCCAGAATGTTGCGGAGACAAGTTTCGTGCGCTTGCTCAGATAACAAACGACAATCGAGGTTCTCCAACACTGTCACAAGAAGAAGCAGATAACCTTTTACTAGAGGAGTTCTTGGGTGATAATGCACATAAGCTCCAAAACATGAGCAAAGATGAGAGAGACGAGGTTTTACTTCAAGCAAAGACACGCGAATTATCGAACGATATCGGCAGACATCGAAATGCGCATGAGAGGAGGAACACACCTCCGGGATTTTGGGAGACGGATTTTCCGTCCACACAGGAACAAAATGCAACGCGTGTGGCTTCACGAGATTTTGAACGGGCGAATGTAGCAAATCGTTATGCGCAGGCGATGCGGCCGGGTGGGATTTGGAAGTTTCGAGACGAGTAATGGTTGCTACAGATGAGATGGAGTATTTGGTATTGGGCTATCATTGTTGCTGGAGTACGGGAGAAGTAGATACCCATATAGATTTGTTTTAGCTGGTGTCTTTGGGGATGGACTTGGGGATACACACTTGTATTGTTGCCTAGATGTAGCAAAATCATCACTCGTTTGTCTACTCAGTCATTCGTTCTTTGGGAGTAATTCGCTTCATGCGAGGGTAGTATGTGAATCACTGCATGATTGATTGAGAAGAGCCCTCGGAGATGGTCGCACATAAACAATGCTAGTCGAAGGAAACCATGAGACAGTTCCACAACTACTGCTATCCAAACTCTCGAGATCTCCATATTTGAGTTTCTCGTTTCTTTGACATAATCACTCTTTGACATGTGGCGTTTGGTGTGGCAGTGCCTTGGCTGTCAAATCCCCAAATAAAGCCAGCCAAGGCTGACACTGACCACCGGAACCACGGCCTACAGTACGGAGTAGGGGCAGATTACGAAGGATCGCGACGACCAACGTACCTCCAGTCATCCGACAACCCCATAGCCACCTCGAAACAGCATACAACCGCAACTCTTCAACACCAAGAGTCGCAATCAAAAAACGCGCAGACGTATGATCACGACATTTGCGCAACATGGCAGACACTTCACACCCCGACTCGATCGATTCGCAGGACCCAAACCAACATCCAGATGAGAAGAAGACCAAGAGCAGGAGGCCGGCGAGTAAGGACTCCACGGGTTAACTGGCACGTCGAGGACTCGGGCTGATATGATGTTTCTCTTTCGCAGATACGGCATTCCGACAGCAACGATTAAAAGCATGGCAGTGAGTGGCACGATGGAATACAATGAGAGGGTTGATATGCGCCGGAGTTATGCTGACGGATCGTGAAATGTAGACCAATTCTCACACCCAAGACCGTCCTGCCATTATTTTTCGCGATCGGAATTATATTTGCGCCCATAGGCGGAGGACTATTGTTTGCAAGCTCGACGGTTGGTATACCCGGACGTCATGGGAGGATTTGAACTTGGAACTGACTTGAGCTTGGAATTCTTAGGTCCAAGAGCTTAGAATGGATTACTCGAATTGTCATACCGATGCGCCTTTATGGGGACCGGAAGATCTTCAGACGGATCCTACAGCAAAGATGCCCAGCAGTGCTTGGGAATCGCATTTCAAGTCAAATGAAATAACTGGAGACCCAAACCCAACATGGTCAAGACAATTTGTTACTCAGCAATACGGTGGGAATGTCAGTGTTGGCGTCTGGCAATGTCAACTCAACTTCACGGTCCAGCACGAATTGACGCCCCCAATATTCTTCTATTACCGCCTCACGAATTTCTACCAGAACCATCGTCGTTATGCCAAATCTTTCAATACCGATCAGTTATCCGGAAAAGCCGTTTCCTTGAACGCAATCAGGAGCAGCGATTGCACGCCACTAGCAGCTCCCTCAGGTGTTGACAAGCCATACTATCCATGTGGTTTGGCCGCCAATTCCGTTTTCAACGACACGTTCTTTACCCCAACTCCATTGGGATTTGATTGGGATTTTGTCATGACGAATAACGACATTGCATGGGACAGCGACAGAAAGCTTTATGGCAAAACGGCTTATAATTTGAGCGATGTAGTCCCGCCACCAAATTGGATGGAACGTTATCCTTACGGCTATACCGAAGATAACCAGCCAGATTTAGCCAACGAC
This sequence comes from Hymenoscyphus fraxineus, assembly GCA_900184765.1. Taxonomy (NCBI): domain Eukaryota; kingdom Fungi; phylum Ascomycota; class Leotiomycetes; order Helotiales; family Helotiaceae; genus Hymenoscyphus; species Hymenoscyphus fraxineus. Next base: position 1,932,259 of record LT855415.1, read on the forward strand.
GAGGAATTTCAGGTCTGGATGCGTCTCGCTGGTCTTCCCACATTCAGCAAGCTCGCTATGAAAAATGTTACTCAAACCATGAAGGCAGGAAAATACTCCCTTCTTGTCAACAGCCGTAAGACCCTCCTTCTCCACCCATTTCATTAGATACTAACTCAAACACTCAGATTTCAACGTAACCCAGTATGGAGGAACCAAATCCATCATCATCAGTACCGGGACCGTCATGGGCGGCCGAAATCCCTTCCTAGGAATCGCCTACGTTGTTGTAGGAGGTATCTGCATCGTTCTTGGTTCCATCTTTACCGTCACCCATCTCATCAAGCCGCGTAAATTGGGAGATCACACATACCTCAGTTGGAACAATGATAACCCAGCAGCTGGTGGTGTAGCAACTGGTGGTCGTGAAGGAGTGTTAGGTGGCGAAAGAGCGTAATATCCTCCTTTTTATTTTCCTGTTTTGGTTTGAGAAATGAAGGCTTGGAAGGTCGGGCCGGGTACCCGGGTTTGGAAGACTCGGAAGAGAGATGATATTGTAGGTTTGTACTATAACGAAGATGAAGGAGGGAAGGAATGAAAGGTCTGGTCTGGTCTGGTTTGGTCTGGGTGTCACACACACTTATTAGCTTCCCGGAAAACCCCCTTCTTTGGATGGATGAATTATTTCGAAAGCGCGGGGGGTCTTTTCATGATATGGCGTCGGTCTTTCTCCCTTTTTTTTCTATTTTGCTTTCTCGTTATATTTATGTTGCGTTCTTTTTTTTTGGTTTTTTATCATAGGAAAATTACATTTTTGGGGTTCTGCTCTTTTCTCTATGGTGCCGTGGTCTTAATTTTGATTGACTGTGAGGAGCGATTTTGAGGTATGTATGATGGGCTTTTATTGGGGGGTGATTGCTTTTGTGATACTGTGATACTGTGCTATGTGTTGTGATGAGGTGTGATTTGGTTGATGTGAATTGAATTGAAGTGGTGGTTACTCAGAATTTTAGCAAACTCAACCTGGTTTACTTGATGTCGTAGATCTTAGTCGTACTAATCTCGAGATTCTGCTCGAGGATTCACCGTTGCTCCACTCTAATCCAAGATATCTACATGAAAACCAACACAAACACACAGTAACATCAAGGATAGCTAGCTTCATTTCATTTCCCTTTTCAGCTATATTTCGTCTCCAATCCCAACTCCGAGATTCACTCCCTCTAAACCACCTTCTCCTCCGCCTCTACCTCCGCCTTTTTCAAGCCGACAACCAAAGTCATCTCTCCGCTATAGTACAGCTTGAATAATTGTTTTGTCATAACCGACATAGCGACGTCTAGACCTGTTGCTTTCCTAAAATATCACGGATACTAGTGGTCCCCCTCGCCCCCCCGTGGAGCATCAGATTCCTCAAATTGAACTCCCTGAGGACAGGACTATTTGAGTAGCCGGGTTCTTTCAATCTGGGAAAGCGGATTCTAGCTAGAGACGGAATAAACCTACGAGCTATATAACCAAACCCGACGAATGTTTAATTCTGACTAACCCTCTACGTAATTCCTTAAATTCTTATTCTTTACTCGTTAGGTTTTAAGTAATAAAGTAACTAAATAATTCTTAAGAAAAAGTTTAAATAACTAATATATTTAATTCTAACTAACTCTCTACGTAATTCCCTAAATGCTTATTCTTTACTCGTTAGTTCTTAAGTAATAAACTAACTAAATAATTCTTAAAGAAAACTTCAAATAACTAATATCTTAAAAAGAGTATTTCTAATTTAATTCCTCTAAGAATTTTAGATAATAGAATTTACTAGTATATTAAAAGTTTAACTTATCTACTTATCTTACTTATAACTTCTTCGAGTTAATCTAAGTTAATTATAAGTAGGTATATTACTTTAGTTAAGTTAAATAATAGATTTAACTAATTAAATACTCATCGACTCTGGAATTCTATAGAACTGCTAGAATTCTAGAGCCTAGTTAATAAAAGGATCCTACTCTATTCTATAGGTGCTCTATAAGTATCCTACCTAGAATTCCTTAGAATATCGTTCTATCTATTAAGCGTTAGTTTATTAACATCCTATAATTTATAAACTCCCCTACTAAATCGCTAGGCGTAATATCCTTAAGTAATACACCATCTACTAAGTTATCTAGTATATACCTAGCACCTACGTAGCTTACTTAGTTACCCTCGATATATAAAATATATCCTTTACTACGATTGATTAGTTAAATCGTAAAAAACTTAGTTTGTCTAGTTTATTGTCCTAGGCTGCCTTCTTTGTGAGGGAGGATTTTTTGATTTTAGGGATCTTTTTTAGGGAGGGGGGGGTTGCTCTTGCTAACCTATTTATTACTTCCTAGTACCTCTTGAGGTACCTCTACCACAAACACTACTAACGCCACCCCCCTCCCTCTCACCTCTCACCCACCCTAAGCGCATTATAACAAAGTCCTTCCTTCCTTCCTTCCAAAAACACGAAAAAGAAAAGCAAAGAAGCAAGACCAAGCCAGACCCAACTCATCTCATCTCCCAAATATGTATTCTCCGAAACACCGAAAACAAGCGAGAAGAATACAGTATCTACGGCATCCTAACAGATGGAACATATATCATTATCCAAAATGAGAATAAATCCATGTATCACATTGCATAATAAACATCAAATCACATCACATCACAAACCCAAAATCCACGACCTTCATACTCAGATATCTTCAATATTACTAGGTAGGTAGTATCAATCCCCATCCCCATCCCCACCTCCACCTCCATCCCCTTCCTCATCACCACTCCATCTCCCCACGTACCAGTAACCGCAACGCTCACACCATTTTGTGCTCAAGCAACTAACTCTCTGCCCCTTCACTCCCCCACAAACCCACGTTTTCCCCAAATAAGAAATACATGAAAAAAAGAAGTCGCAAAAAAGAAAAGAAAAAAAACGCCTCCCAGCTTCATATCGCACAACGGAAACAAGCAAAGGAAACGAACGCGGGGATGGGGGAATCAATTTTGGGTCCTTTTTTGTGTTTCTCTGCTTGTCCTTTCTCATCCATCCATCCTTCCTCCCGGTCATCTCAAGAAGAAGCAAGTAAGCTTCTTCATCCTTCCATGCCACCAAACTGATAATACAAACAAACAAATGGGTTCGAGATAGCCATTCATGCAGAGAATCCACCTGAAGAAGAGGGAATTCACAAGTGCGCTCAATGCTTTCTCTTCTTCTTCTTAGGCGAGTCCTCATCATCCAATCCACCCTCCGCATCCTTTCGCTTCGCCTTCTTCTCCAATTCATCCCAGTCTTCGCCCTCAGAATCACCGTCATCACTACCCGCGCTTCCTTCGTCATCACTAGCATTACTGTCAAAGTCGCTCTCGTCATCGCTCGATTCATCCGATGCCGCAAGCTCACTATCTGAGATCTCAAAAGCGGATTCCTCAGACTCCTCTTCGCCATCATCCTCATCCGTATCGTTGGACAGGAATCCCCATCCACCATCTTCGAAGAAGGCATGTGGATCCGCGGTGACAGTCTTCATGATGGTAGGCCAGTTCAAGTTGAGAGGTCCATCTGTGAATGGGATGTTGACGGAATCCAGCCACTCTTTGACGTTCTCTAATGACTCCACGGGAATGGTGTTGATGTGAGCGGGTGTCCGAGTGAAGTCCTTGAAAATAAATACCATATCAAAGTTCTTGAGACCGAACTGAACACGTTCCAAATGGGCCACTTCGATATCCTCAAGTGTGATGACCATAAATGGAGGCTCAGTAAGTTGAACCAAACAGTCCGCCGAAGGTTGACAGTAAACATTGGATCGGTTGGGTACACCATTGAAACCGAGCTCACGGAAAGGAACATCAACATCAATGTTTTCGTTCTTTCCAGCCTCAGCGATCTTCTCAGCAAATGCCTTGAACTGTCGATCAAGGTCTGCTCGGCGTCTTCTTTCTTCCTGTTCTGCCTCGAATTCTTCCTCGTCACCATATCTGTACTTACGCTTTCGGTTTCCTGTTTCATCAAACGCAATATCAGAGGCTTCGCGATAGAATTGAACATCCTTGGTCTTCTTCTTGCCGATCATGATAGGATCCTTGAGATGGACGTGGATGATGACGAAAAGTTCGTGGTCACAAGGTTGGAAGAAAAGATGCTTAACGTTGCTGAATAAAACATCGACTCGTTGATTGGTGATTGGTGATTGATATCGTAAACCGTTCTGGTGAATTTCAACCTTTCCAGGAACACGCTTACCATCCATTGCTGGACGAACAAAGACATTGTCCATAACAGTAGGTCTTCGGTCTATAATGTGTAAGTATAAAAGTTGACCTTATGAGATTAACAAAAATAGAAGTCGACTTACTTCGAATCTCAGTCAATTTATCCTGCTCAACCACGTCCTCTAATTCCTTCTTCTCGTTCTCTCTTTTCAGGGCTTCCTTCTTCATGTTACTGATCTGGTTTGCGATTTCCTGGAATCGATCACCATCATGAGATCGGAACGTCAAACTTCTGATAAAGTGCGCAGAAGCATCTTCAAAGGGTTGATCATCTTTTCTACCAACACCCTGACCAGGCGATAAAAAGTTGATTCGGAGAAAAGAAAAGTCGCCTTCATCACTCTTACTGGCATTTTTGATAGTTTGAATGTGAAAGGGGACAGGTCGTCCCATGACAGGAAGAACTATCGAAGCAGCTTTGGTGTCCATGACAATGGCCAAATCAGTTACCTTCTTAGGAAACTGATTATCACGCTTGTACGACTCAAATCGCTTGAATTTCTTCACAGCAGATCCGTTCAGATTGCCGGAAGATTCTGCAAAACGCAATAGACCTTCCTCTTGCTTCTTCTTTGCAAGCTCTTTCTGATGTTCACGACGTCTGGCCTCGGCACCCTCATCTGCTTGGGTTGTTCGCTCAGCACGAAGTTTGGTTTTCGTGATATTTTTGGCGGCAACAGCACCGACTGCGGCGTCTTTCTTCGTTTTCTTGGGTGTAGGCTCCGGCTCCTCGTCGTCCTTGAAGAAAAATGAAATTCCTTCCAAATCTGATGGGGCTTCTCCAGTAAAGACCACGGGGTCATTCATACCAACACGGATCGTATCTGAGAGACCTAATGAGTAGATCTTACTCTTCTTGTCTTGTGGATTAGGATTCTCGATATCGTTGAAACCTGTAGTAATACTCAAAGTCATGCCGTCTCTCAAGACTCGGCCGCTCTTTGCGTTCAGTACTAGTGTTGGGTCCCGAGCTTCAATACCAATACCTGCACCAACATTCTTGACAAAATGCTTCTCGAGTTCGGGCTTCTTCGCCTTAACATGTGCAACTGCCTTGGCATAAATATCCTTCACGTTCACGCCATCTCGAGCCATGTTGATGACTGTACTATGGACCTGCAAGAGAAGCTTATATGCGCTCTCTTGTGACTTATTCGGATCAACCAAATATGTCCGTCCGATCGTAGAACAGTAAGTTTTGTATCGAAGACCCATTGAAGAGAGAATAACACCAGCGTGAAGAACTTCGTCATTTGTTTGTGCGCTCATCTTCAAATCGAAATTTCCTCCACTCTGTACAGTTGGACCGTGGGTCCAATCCAGATTTGCAGCATCGAAATCGTTGGGCAATTTGGATTTATTTGGTAGCTCGACCGTCTTCCACCATTTTGTATCATCCAATTTGCTATCGATTTTGTTCGCTAGAGCAGTGTGCTTCACCTTCTTCTCGCTATCCAATACTCCTGACATTTCATCGACGAAGTATGGGTTCATTAAGGCGACCAATGCTTTGGAGCATGTTCGGATTGTTTGCTTGAGTTTTATTAGCCCAGTTTCGCAGAAAATCAAAATTACTTACCAACTCTTCCTTATCCTTGACGGACAAGGCAGCAGCGGATAGTGCTGGAGTAATATCAACCTCCTCGAGCTCCTTTTGGATGGGCAGATATGTCTTCTTCCAGTCGTCGACGAATGCTCCATCTGATGTATCCTTTGGTAAAACACCGACTTTCTTCTGTTACCCCCAAAACCATTAGCATTGTTTCCGCAGATCCCGTTGTATGGTGTGACTCACGCCAGCAGCTTTGATTATGTTCGCAACCTTGGTGAAGACTTTTGCGTTTGCCTCCTGATCCTTTCCACGAACTAGAACCTCGAGGGGGACCTTGCCGCCTTTCAGTGGTTCCAGATGTTTTGCTACTCATTGTCAGCCTCTTCCGGTCCCTGTGTCCCTATCATATTCGCGCAAGGAGTATATACCTTTCTTCGCGGTCGTAACAATGGTGAGGCCGTCAACTGTGAATAGGAAGAGCGTAGAGGGAAATTCGTAACCAAGCAACCAGAACTATTCCCATCATTAGCAAACAGTCGCATTCCTCAAACATGATCGTCAGTCGTCGCAAAGAGTTCTGGAATACATACATGAATGGAATTATTCTTCTGGAAATTTGATGTCTCCTCGGCCTTGCCTAGAAGAATCAAGATGGAGGAAGCTCCATTGAACAGCGCGTCGCCGCTGCGCTTGTCAGCTTTCCATGCTCCGATGAAATGCGACAACCGCTCCTGAAAGGTGCTTTTGACGATCTGGATCTCTGCCATGATGCTGGTTATTTGTGGCGATGGCAGAGACGGTGGTTTTGTGGGAAAAGAAAAGGTTGAGTTGAGGACGCGCTGCGAAGTTCGCGACGGGTAGATTGATTTGTAGGTTTGTCTGGAATTGGCCACCGTACTTGCAAGGGTGGGATATGTGGGGCAACGTACAGAGTTCCACGTGATATAAACCCAATTATGAAAGTAGGTGGGTCCCGTTAGAAGATTTAATGGTGGTACAAAAGGCTAATACGTTACCATGTATTCAGTGAATGGAAGTTAAGCAATAATTGTTCTCCCTTCGTTTAATTCACTCTTTACTTAACACACTCATCCTTACGGAGCTGTTAGTAATCCTCTTAATTTTGAACCAGCTTTTACCGAGAATTGATGTTGAAAGTACAACAATATTCACTTATCTTCGAACGAGTATCTCTGGTGAATTTACTCCTAGAAAGTTTACGGAGAGAACATCGCCTTCTATTCCAGAACACAACTAGCCAGGGTTTTCAACTCTAACGAAGGTCACTCATACATCATTCCAAGATATGCCAGTAACATCATGTTATAACCATTAAATTTCAAATACTATCTATTGGTATAGCATGCAAGTTCAGCATGTAACATATAAAAGAAATCATCAAAGTCTATACACAAAAATCATCACACCCAAAATTCCTAACCCCGGTATTATCCAAACTCCAGAAAACAAAGGTCCCAGTACTGCCGCACCTAAATACTCCATTACCCGTCCTTCATAATTCCGTTTCAAAGCCGAGGGAGTGAAAAAGAAATCAATAAAGCCCCGGCCCACTAGCTAACCTGACAAAACTATAAGGAACATTTTGCCCAATAAGCAATCTCAACGTTTCAACTGTGGTAAACGCGCTTGTATCAGCGACACCATAAGCCGTCCATCCATGCTGCTCTGCTACGGCAAGAGGATCACTCTGTCTTGGTCCATTCGCAAGATCAAGGAAGACTTTTCCTTTACCTCCGCTACCCTTTCTCTCGATGGTTGGCGTTGACCTTCTGCTGGTGGAAGAGAAGTGGCGTAGCAAAGGGTGCACCAGGTGCGATTTCCCAGAAGGTAATGCGGAAATAATGGCAAAAGGGTGATCGACTCTTTGTAGACTTTCTATAGATGTGAACGGCTCCACACCAACAGCAAGAGGTCCAGGAGCTTTAAACCCGGCGCTATACATTTTCCCAATATTCAAACTCCGCAGAGCGAATATTATTGGTGCAGCATCTTCGGGGGAGTGTGATAATATAATCGCTGCTCGATCCTGGTATGCTGACGGCGCGAAATCTCGAGTCAAGGTTGCACGAATGCCTTTCCATGTCGCATTATCGCCAATAAATGATGCGGACGCACCTTCGCCTCGAACAACGACCGTGTCGATGGTGCCAATAGTCCTGGCTGCATCCGAAAGAATGGGAATGTAAGGTTGATTTGCTGGTAAGGCAGGGCTCAGATAAGCTCCACCAAAACCAGGCTGATGACAGAAAGATTCGATAGAGCCTCTCACACCAGACCGGTCCACAGAGGTAAAATTATGAGGAAGCCCAAGCTCATTAAAGCACTTTTCAAAAAAGGTGACTTGGGGACTTGAGCGGAAAGACCCTATTGCATAGATGTTCTTTTTTGGAAGTTGACCCATCGTGCTTAATGCTTCGTTGATTTCTGCTGCAGACATCTGACCTGGAGCAGCGACGATAGGCAGCAGAGGATGTGTAATTGGGGAGAAAACTGTATTCAAGGAGCGCGAAAGTTGGCCTAGTTGACCCATGTTGACTGCTGAGAGTGGTGGGCCTTCTGGATTGTTGGCCTTGATCTGGGAGCGAAAATATTCGAGTTCGTAGTTTTCGGACACGGAATTGATGATTGTGATCATTTTGACGATGTCTCCATACTTCCTAGATTCGTCGAATATGGTCTGGGCTTGCGGTGAAGCCCATTTAAAGGTTCCCGAAAAATCGTGAAAGGCGGAAATGATGCGACTATTGCCGCGTTGCTCAAAAAGACGATGTCGAATTTCTTCCGGTAACCATATTTCAACATCTACATACTCGCATCCCCATTGTATCGCTCGGTAAAGATACTGGTAGAATAATTCCGGATTATCCATAGGAAATTTACCATTTTCTCGAGTGCATCTGGTCGTAAATATAATCGGGAGCTCTGTCCGTTGTCGCAACAACATGACTTGCTCCCCGACGTAGCTCAAACTGGGTACTGGGTTGAACGATCCATCAGGTAGAGGTTCTCTCAGAAGATCTACCCGTATTTCGACGGCATCCGAACCAACAGAGAGGATGTCAAGATTTGAAAGTGCTGTTCGTACATCAGGAAATGTTGTGGAGATGAAATATGTCCTTGGCTTTGTTGTTAATTCCTCGTGATGGCTGATTTGGCCCAGAGTAAAAGCAATAAATCGGGAGAGGTCCCTCCGGAAGAACGGCGATTCCGTATATAGGAATTCGTAGTCTGATGCAGCCGATAAGTCGACATCCGGGGGCATCCCCAAAGCCACACAATGAGCGTTGATGGTGACCAACAAGACTCTATTCCTTGACAGAATGTCGGCTTTTGCGTCGCCAACAGCTATCCCCACAACCGTTCCCTGGTCGTCACCCCGAACTTCAGAGAATCTTGCAGCCAGTCGATATGGCTTTCCAAGCACGTCCGCAAAAACAGCCACAATTCTTTCTTGGCCTTGGCCATAAATGATCACCACGACCCGTGGATCACCAACACTTGCTTTGGTTCCGTTAATAATTCCATTTGTGCTCTTGGGCCGGGTTGGCGTAGGAGCATCCTGATGCTGTTTGGTCGCCATCTGGCCGGGTTGGAGTATTGGCCCGTGGTGCAGCAAAAAAATCAAGTTCAAGGTCCTGCCAAATGCAAGGAGGGATGGGTCTACTTAATAGAAGATCTATGTACGAAGTATCAGTTGAGAGTGAGTCTGGCTGGGCGGGAAGAGCTAGAGGAGGCGTAAATCCAACTCTTTTGAACGTCAGATGCAGCTGGTGGCCTAGTCTTGACCAGATGGTGAGGTTACTTGGCGGATAGACTCTTAAGGTGCTAATTAAGTTCCCGGGATTATGTTGTCAAACCGGTCCAGGCGGTTGTCGTAGGTTGTCCTACACGAATACGTCTAATCCCATGGGTGGTATTTAGATGGTTGACATGCGTCAAAATGCGTCAAGCCGGTGACAAAATCTCTGATGCTGGGGGGGTGTGTCCACTACCCGTCGCGTGTTCGCTGCAGATCTTTGCAAGGTGTGCAGTGTGCAGTGCGGTCCCAAAAAAAGATTTAATTATATAGCACGGGGCAATTCTGGGTCTGAGATGGATCAGTATCAGAGTTTCGAAAAGACGAAGACGAAGACGGAAGCGTTGCGGTCGTCTGAAGAAGCTCGTCTGCTCGGGGGGTTGGGCGCAATGAGGCCTGGGCTTTGATTTTTTGGAGCAGCGGGAGGGATATGGATAGGAATTGATTGGGGGTTCTATTTTCCCAGACGATCCGGACGTCAGGGTCGGCAGAGGTTGGAGGAGATGCACTGGTGTGATGGATGATAGGACGAACGGTTGGTTTGCTGTGATCCTGGAAAAGCCGGCGTCTCAGAGCAGAATTCGAGGCAGCAAAAGGGGAGACAGAAGCAACTCAAAGAGGGTCTAAGATCTGAAGGAGGCGAGGAAGCGAGGAGGCGAGGAAGAAAAGTCCGGTCGTCGGGCGTGATTATTCCACGGTGAATATTCGACGGACGATGAACGGAAAGGGAAGGGAGGGAGAGGGAGAGGAAGAGGGAGAGAGAAAGTTGTAGCTATGGGGGCAGCAGAGGTAGAGGGTAGAGGGGGGGTGGAAGAAGAAGAGAGCGACGGGAGGTCCTCATCATCCTCGTCCTCTTCCTCGTTCTGCATCAGAAAGCAACAACACACCGGCAACTTTTGTGTTGCTTGCGCTTGCTTTGCTTCTGTTTGCTGCAGGAGTTCACGACTGTACCACTCAATACGGCTACGGCTACGGCTACAGCTATGGCTACTACTCCGTACCGCTACCAGTAGGTACCACCAGGTACTGTGCTGTAGGTACTGTACTGTAGGCACGGTACTCTATCACATTGTTCTGATGAGGTATTACCGAGCGAGGCGTACTGGGATAGGGATAGGGATAGGGATAAGGATGGAAGATGGCCACCACGGAGTTTTTTGCAGAACCCAAAGCCTCCACGTTGCGCAGCACAAGCTTTGCGGTTGATGCACCATCTGGTGCCATCTGGTGGGTGTTGGTGGGTGTTGGTGGGTGTTGGTGGTTGGACTGAGCGATGGGATTTGACGGGAGAGTGTCTGCATCGGAGAAGCTCCGGCACGCTGGACCTTCGAGGAGCATTTGGGCGTACGGAGGTACAGTACGAGTACAGTGGAGCGACAGTGGAGTGCAATAGAGGGGCTTTACACAGTTGAGTGTGGGGAAGTGACCCTGCGCAGACGCTATCGTCCCGCATCACGGGGCCCTGAAACTTCCACCAATTGCAACGTCCACCCATTCCAACCTCTGTGAATCCCCTCAATCTTTCCAATGCCACTCAATTCCACGTATCGGGCTGACCAGAATACGATGCACTCGAGACATACAATGTTTAGAATTTGGTTGACTGCCATACGTTTCGGCATGAGGTCCACAACCACAGCCACCACGCCATAAGCAAGATCTTGGTATGGCCATCATATGGCAACCTAAGCGACGACGAATGGTCCCCAGTGCAGAGGGCGACAGGTCGGGAACAACACTACTCCTGCATTGATTCAACGAAGCCATCAAGAGGACCGAATTCCTGAATCCCACCATCGCCTCCTCCACCGTCCCAGATAGAGACCCCTGGCCATGTCCGGTAAGCATGCCGGAAGATTTTTTTAGTCGGGGTGTTTAGCCTGTCTTCTGGATGAATGCAAAGGCTTAATGTCACGTTGTGGCAGCATGGCTCGCATGGCAGGCAGTGGTAGTCATATCATCAAATTGCCATCTACAGAAGGCCACTCCCGTATCCCGTATCGTTCAGAAACTTACTTCAACAACCGTCTGACTCTTCTCGGCTCCCTCCGCAGGCAATGCCATCTCTGGCATGAACTGCAGCCTTCTCCCCTCGAACCCAGAGTTAAAGAGCTTACACTATCGAGGCGCCAGAGATGGGGCATGCCATAGGGCGGAACAATCGAACCAAACGTTCCGTGGTGGATTTCTTTGGTTCGTGGAATCCTGTGTGATTGACACTCGAAACCTCCAGACTGATACATCAAAACCATATCCGGAAAAACCTCGTCTTAGCTGGTTTATATCTGGTTTTGCGTCTATTTATGGCCTAGATAGCTTGGCTCAAGCTCTTCTTTGGTCATTCTCAATCCTTCATCGGACGACATCGGTCTCTTTTCAGTGACATGACGCGGACAATCTCTTACCAGTCTTGAAAAGGCCGCAATCGAGAACGTTCTACTGCTTCATGCATCGTATTTCGTATCATCGAAGCACCAGCGTGCCGGTTGATGTCCTGACCGCCTTTCGCCTGTGACACTCGAGAAGGTTTTTTCGGGGAAAACTCCATGAAATTTTTGTTTTCCGCCGGGTGAGATTATTCTTCCATCTATTGCAATTTGTAGAGGCGAAAAGAGGCCGGAGAGTGATTGAAGGATGCGAGTGTGAGCCAAAAGCAATTTGTTTGGAACAACCCCTCAAATTGCCTGATAAGTACCTCCTTCGAATATGGATCTAAGCATTATTGATGGAACCAGTTTGCCTCATTGCTTATTTGTCATTCCCAGGTCTCTTTTCCATATTCCCTAATTAATCCCTTGTCAGAACTTGGTAGCCTTGCGTTCATTGAGATACTACGGCTTGGTTGGTGGATTTCCAATCGCGTCTTTTGTGGTACCGAAAGCCACTTGTTGTATCTCTGAGCTTGAGTGGTGGGAAGGTTGTATTTGGAAAATCCATTGCTCTTGGTCGCTTTGAAGTTGTGGTCATTCTGTCTGATTGTTATTTCCTTAGGTGCATATCGTTAATACTTTCCGTCAGTCTACCCCCACTCTTACCAATATCTGCGAGTTTTCGGAGAGATCCATCCAAGGAGATAATGTCGATAATTTCTTTGGTCAAGATATGGGGTATTTGATGGAGATAGTGGGGGCTCAAGAAGAAGCAAGTGATCCACGATTATTCTCAAGTGGGATTACAGTAGCTGAACCCAAAAAGCTGACGGTGTTGTTCTGAATACACTTACGTATCAAGTCTTCTGCCACTGTGTTTGGCGAAAGCACAACAACTGCGCAGAAGATTCAAAAGAACTACTCCTTTGACTCCTCTATGACCCAGTTCCTTTCTCCATCAGCATCAACCACTCCACAATAGACCTCAAGACCCTGATCAAAGCATGCAAAACGCTGTTACACTGCCCTAATTCCCATAGCATTTGCAGGATTGGGATTTAGGCAGTGCTCCGTTGCGTATGAATCCGCGGTTGAACGAATCTCGCTGCCGATTTGCCATTTGAACAGAATGGCAGAGCAATCTCGTGTTCCAACTTCCGGCTGAGTTGGTCGCAAGCCATTTGAAGAATCAGGCCCATTCGTCCGATGGGTGCGCTGCACAATATGACCCGGTGAAATGGTATCGGCTGATTTGGTGCATTAGATTCTGGAATTTATCTTTCAAGATTCTGGACGTTGTTGACATGAAGTTATCGCAAGACGTTGGACATCAGAAGAAGAACAGAACTCATCAAGTCGTCGATCCTCAGTCACCGACCTCCGAAGATGACCCGCTTCAAAGAACACCATCGTCATCGAGTGTCCAAAGACCCACGTTTCTCCCACTGTCAGTTTGGTGCTCCATTAATCCCCACCCACGAACTCCAGATTTTGAGGGAATTGGGGAACTGGGGAGCCCCAAGTTTTCAAATGCTTGACGCTCACAATATGGAGACCCCGAATTTAGCGCGTGAAAAGGAGAGCTTGTTGGCGTCCACGAATCGTGGGTTCCGCAGTTCCAGAGCTTTTTGGGGGGCCGTTGGGTCAGGGCCGAGATAGTTCCGCGTCCTTTCGTACATTTGCATACGGTATGTGGCAAATTGACTCTCTGGCTTCCCCATGGAGAAGAACCCTACCACCGGGTTTTTAATAATGAATATTGGTCTTGGATTTCTTATTTTTTATCACTCTAAATTTACTTCTGAGAAGAAAAGCTGATGATTCAGTCAACGACTCTAGATGTTCATCGCCAGTCACAATCAAAGTGCTTCGAGTGTTCACTGTTGTCCATTTGAGGCTCCACAAGTGCAGAAAATGAGGGTCTTCTTTTCGGGCCGGGCCCGATTTTATGGATCGCTGTCCCGGGGATTACCACCGAACATCACGTCATTGTATTTTTTCCAATGCTCCAGATGCTGTTTACTCGTACGTTGACCAAGTTATAGAGTACATCTGGAAGTGTGGAGTACGGATTCGCTCCTGGTGCCTAAGATGCCCCAGATTCTCCTCGCTGTAATCCAGTCCTGTCACAACTCTACTATCCGAGCTCCACCCAACCAACCTCGCAAGTGCCAGTTAACCGGAACGATGGGAATGAATTCAAGGAGCTGAATCAGATGACATCGTCATAATTTCTCAAACCGGATACGCCGTACTACTCAGTACTCCATTCTGTTCCGAGGTCTGGGGATTGTTGCTCCACTCCCCAGATTTTTCAATTGTATAAGATATATCTGATTCCTCATTCTTTATCCCCTTTTATCCAAATCAATCAACATCAACGTTTTCCACTATCATGAATAAACTCAATTTCTCCAAGAAGAAGCGTGATTCTTCGAATAGCTATAACTCGACCGCTGTGCCCTCTACTAATGGTTCGCCGAGAAACACCATTGATCATGTCAGCGAGAAACCAGTTGCACCTGTAGCCGACCATGCGGCAAATTCAGAAAAAGTACCTAGTGTCACTATGAAAACGTTTTTCATGACAATTCTAGTGGCAATGGGTGGATTCATCTTCGGTTAGCATATCCTAATCCAGTACGAGAATTCTACTAACACGCACTCAGGTTACGATACTGGTCAAATCAGTGGTTTCTTAGAAATGGATGTTTTCTTGGAAATGTTTGGAGAGGAAGGACCTATTACCGAAAAAAGCCCTACTGGATACCACTTCACAAATGTTAGATCTGGACTGATTGTTGGTTTACTTTCGATTGGTACTCTGGTTGGATGTTTAATCGCTGGACCACTTGCAAATAAGTTTGGACGAAAATGGTGCATTCCTCCTTGGTGTATGGTTTTCTGTCTTGGTGTTGTTGTTCAGGTTGCTGTGGGAGATGGTATGTGGGTTGGTATTGTGATGGGTAGATGGGTGGCTGGTTTGGGTGTTGGTGCTCTTTCTGTTCTTGTGCCTTTGTACATGGCAGAAACATCTCCAGTCTCGGTTCGAGGAGCTGTTATATCGTAAGTACCGTCCCTTTCTGTGATGTGCTCAACTAACCTTACTAGATGTTATCAACTCTTCATCACTATCGGTATCTTCACAGCAGATTGCATCAACTTCGGCACTGAAGCCAGAACCGATACTGGCTCATATCGTATCCCTATGGCCGTGGGATTCATATGGGCCATCATTCTCGGTGCAGGAATCATGTTCCTCCCTGAATCGCCCCGTCACGATTGGAACCATGGCCGTTCAGACAGAGCACGAACAACCATGTCCAAATTCTATGGTGTCTCCGAGACCCATCCCATCATCGTTAACGAAACAAGGGAAATTCAAAGTATCATGGAAGCCACTCAAGGTGACCACCCATGGTACGAAGCTGTCACAGGTCCACGAATGTTCTACCGTGTCGCCCTCGCTATGTCTTTGCAAATGCTCCAACAACTCACGGGCGCGAACTACTTCTTCTACTACGGCACAACCGTCTTTTCCGGGGTCGGTATCGACAACTCCTACGTCACCTCCATGATCCTGGGCGGTGTCAACGTGGGTGCAACCTTCCTGGGTGTCTACATGGCAAAACACACTCGTCGTCGTGAGACACTTTATATCGCTGCTCTCTGGCAATTCGTCTGCTTCCTCATCTTCGCATCCGTCGGACAATTCCTCTTCAAGAACGCACCCGAGGGATCATCCACCGCCAAAACCGCAGGCACCGTCATGATCGTCTTCGCCTGCCTCTTCATCGTCGGCTTCGCCTCCACCTGGGGTCCCCTCGTCTGGGCCTGCATCGGCGAAATGTTCCCCTACCGTTACCGCGCGGTCGCCATGGCGTTCGCCACATCCGCCAACTGGTTCTGGAACTTCATGCTCGCCTTCTTCACGCCCTTCATCACGGGGGAGATCCAATTCGCCTACGGCTATGTCTTCGCGGGCTGCAATCTCGCGGCCTTTGTGGTGGTCTACTTCTTCCTCATTGAAAGTAGTGGCAAGACCCTTGAGGAGGTTGATGCGATGTACCTTATGCATGTCTCGCCCCGGAAGAGCGCGAAGTTTGAGTTTGATCTCGAGACCAAGACTCATTTGAAGGAGATGATCAATACGGATGCGATGCATCTTACGGGTCGGGGACGGAATATGAAGAAGGTTAATGAGGGGTCCCGGGAGGCTTTTGTGCATAGTGAGAATGTGCCTGTGCATACGGGGCCGGCGGTTAGTTCGGGGGCTAAGCCTTGATAATGGGTTGAGTTGAGCTGAAGGTTTTTTCTCTCGTTCTTTTGGGTTGGTGTTTGTGGTTTATAGTACCCCATTTGTGGCATTTCTAGGCGTTTTTTCGGGGTGTTGGTGTAATGATTGAGCGGTTCATGGAGGGGTGTGGATATATCTAGACTCTAGAATGAGACCTTAGATAGAGAGGGGGTTGTGTATCATATCCTAGATTCGAAAATTGAGATGTAAAGATTTGATTATCATCGAAGTCCTGTCTACTTGCTGTGGCATCTTTGAATTAGTATACCTTTAGCGCGGGTTTAATTAATCTCGATATAGAATATTCAAGAGAATTGAGACTAGTTTTGACCTTGAGAAATATGTGATACTGTATAGAATAGAATAGAGTCTTTCAAACTATCTACTGTACCTGAGGAGAGGCAGTGCTAGCTTGTTATTGGGAGTTAGGGTGGGTATGGGGTTCTTGCTACCTCCTCTGTGATATTGGTAAGATTTTATATTCTTCTATTTTACTAATCTGAGTAGTCTCCACTCTATTGATGAAAGATATAAAGGCAACTAGAATACTCAAGATCACTTCTTCTTATCTGCTTGTTTATTGAAACGTCGCTTTCCTTGTGGATGTGTTTGTAGAGTAGATAGGTGTTTGTTGTTGGGGGTGGATGGGGGCTAATATTGGGTGAGATGGGTGGTGTTCGAGGGTTTCGCAGGTTGCTAGGCTGAGTGTGAGGTTTGGATTTGGATTTGGGGTTGGGGTTGAGCTGTGATGAGTGAGATAGGTGAGGCTGAGTGAGTCGGTTTTATAGGGTGAGGGGGGAAGTTAGGAATGTATTCTGTGAAGTGCGTAGTAGTGTTTAGATGTAGTATAGAGATGGGGATAAGTGAAGTGAGTAAAGAGTGAAGTGTGTAAAGAGTCATATGAGTGAGGAGGTACAGTACGAGTAAGCAATGACTCAACCCATTTCCCGTGGTTTTTTGTTTTATAGTTAGAGGCTAGAGGCTAGAGGCTAGAGCTAAGAGCCTTAGTTGGAAAGCTGAGTGGTAGTAAGAGGGGTGCGGTACTAACAAGGGTTCTTTTCGTATTCGTGGGATGGGTTTGGGGTTTTCTTGGTATGGATGTTTGGTTTTTTAGATATATAGTGGATTTTTGGAAATTTATAGAGGGAGGGAGATAAGCTTGAAGATAGGGGTGTCAAGTGTTACGCCACGGTAGGAGGGCTCTTGGGATAATTTGTCTGGTGCTAATGGATTTAGTGGAAGGTGGTTGTTCTATTTATAATACCGAATACTTCTGGATAGATGGATAGGGATAGTAGAGCTACTTCGCTTGTGCTAAGCGAGGTTTTCTTTCTATACTTACCTACTTGTTTTCTTATTATACTCTAACCTTCTAGTGATGTTAAGGGTATATGTATTTTAGAATAAGCGAAGGAGGTTTTATTCTAAGAAGAATAGTAGTAAGAGCTAGTATACTAATAGGTTTTTTGAATGATAATATTTTTCTTTATATATTTCGAGAAATTTAATTATTCTAGGATACTAGGAAAATGAAAATTCATTTTACTTTCTATGTTTTTTAGCTGTAAGTATTTTTCAGATTAATAAGCGAGGAAGAACAGACTATTACGGCATCCTGAATGTACTACTAAACCAGATAACTAAATCGTAAATCGTAAAAGTTCTATATTTACTACTACGATACCAGAGTGCCTACACCCCTACCCTCGCTTAAACTTCGTACCCTTAAAATCTTTTTCATGTATATACTCGCTACCCTCCCGTTACTGTCGCACCCTTACTATCGTACCCTTACTATCGCACCCCCTACTCTCTCCCCCGTCCCCCGCTGTCGCCTATACTCACTGTCGTATAGGGGTTGTGCCCTAGTATATTGTTTAGAGAAGAGAGAGAGAGAGAGAGAGAGAGAGCGGGGTAGCGGAGGGGATAGAAGCGGGATAAGTTTTTCGTGCGTGTCGCTTATTCCTAGCCCCCGAATACTACCTTCCTTAAGAGGTTAGGCTAGTACGTATTACGCCTTTGGTGGGGTAGGGGTGTCAGTTGCTGCCGATGGCTTCTTCCCGCCTTTCTTTGGGGTTACCTTTGGCTTAGGAGTCGACACCCTTGATGAACCAGCGGGAGATCCTGCCTTGGATCCGGACGCTGACTTGGCGGCACAGAACGTCTTGAACGCAAAGCTGAATTCAGACATCATTGCACTAAAGGACCAAGTCAATTACCTCAACACAGCGCTTCAATCAGTCTTCCTTGACTTTTACACTGTGCGCATGGCTGGTGGAGAGGCCTCCCAGATCGCTGGCCGTTTGTTGGAGCTATTCAGTCACCTTCGCACAGGCTCTGACCCTGAGAAGGCCGCCGCGAAAAAGAAGCTACTCGACACAGATTGGTTGGCTCGCAAGTCCCTCGCCGTGGCTGACGTTAAGTCGACTCTCCAAACTACCCTTCCCATCGGTGATGCGGAGAACTGGTTCCGTCAGACCACCCAGGCATTGTTTGCTACCTGGCCCTAGTCGCATTTCCTCGCTCTCTCCCTCCTACTTTTCCCTTCCCTCTTTTTTATATTAGCGATAGCGAGTATACGACAGTAAGGTCATAGCGATAGTAAGGATTCGATAGTAAGGATTCGACTAGGAGGGGGGCGGATAGTAGGTGCGATAGTAAGAGGGCGTATATATATAGCGTAAAAATGCCTAGGTACGTGAAGTCTAAGGGTAGAGGTATAGGTGTATAGGTACTCTAGTATAGTAGTAGTAAATATATAACTTTTACGATTTGCGATTTACGATTTAGTTATCTGGTTTAATAGTACATTCAAGATGCCGTACTAGCTTTACGAGAAATAATTTTAGTGTAGTTTTTTTATAAAATATTAAACAAAAAGTAAAAAGAAATATAAATATTATAATCTAGTTATTGATTCATTTACTTGGAAAATATCAGTAACTAGGAGAAAGTAGAAAGAAGAATATTCTAGTCAAGTATATATCAAAAGATACTTCGCAAGTAGTTTTTTCTTAAAGACGTTAAACTAAATAAAACATGAAAATAATATAAAATCGTTTAAATAAATCTATATAAAAAGTAAAAACTGAAATACGAGTGTAGTGGATATTAAAGAAGCATGTCGCTTATTAAATAAAGATACTTACTTAGCTGGAATAAAAGCTACGCTATCCCTTCCTTTGAATTTGCTAATAAGTAAAAGGTAGTTCCCGTTTTCTAGCGCTCTAAGCGAGATTTTTGCCTCCCCCTTTTCTTTGAAAGTGTTTCCAGGATTAACGAACTTAGAAAATAAGCTTATATATTATAGAGCTAAGGGAAAAAAAGAGAAAATTTCCGAGCAGACGTTGTTTCCTCTGGTTACTTTTTTACAATAGCGACCTTTCTACGTAATTCCTAGCTTCAAATTACATGCGGCAAAAATAAATAGCTCTACGACTCTGAGAGAATAATATAGAATCTAGGTAACTGAATGTGTTTATTTCGATCTCCATGTATTTTAGACCTATACTCGCTTAAGCATTTATACTCAATACTGCTAGCTGAGTATTTAACGGTCATCCCAAACTTCCGGCTTCGCATAGTATCTCGTCTTGGGATCCTTAGGGGTTCTCATTCTTAGCCACAGCTGATGACATTTTCGTGGCTTATTCTCTTCATAACACATCGACGAGGGACAAGTTGTTCTAAAGCGAAGCACTTTAAAGAGTACTCATGATATAGAGCCTTGAAGTGCCGTCTCTTGGCTCGCTGATCACTCTAAAGCTTAGGTCCAGAGAAGCGCGAATTTATCGCCATGGCGGTATAGCTAATCCGAGTTTTTTGAAAGGCATATAAAATCAAGCCTCATCACTTAATGTTGACTCCGTCATTACTTGTCTCTTGATGTCTGATTTATCAAATTGAAACCTTGCTTTCTTTGATGTGTCGAGATTGTAGGGGTCGCTAGTTAGTCTAATTCAGTGGCTGTGACGGTAATAGTTTCACGTCATCTCATTCCTTCTTCTAGCATCTGTCGAGGGTCTGGTAACCACTTATTCGTTGGGCGCGGATTGGAATGTGATAGAGGGCTAAACGTGGGATCTTTTTAGATCATCATGTTGTTATTGTTGTCATTGATGTTGATACTGGTCGTAGTTAGTTTGAGAGTAGTAACCTAAAGATCGTGGATATCCGAGAGACAAGCGTCGAGCCGATAGTGGCAAATATGGGAGTTTGAGAAGATAGCATCATATAGAATGATTTATCGGTGTTTCCTGATGAAATGTGACAACCAAATTGATAGTTCATCAAAAACGGAAAGTGTAAAGTTGTAGGGAGGGACCAAAATGCTTCAATCAGATTGAGCGGGAAAATCAATAAAAGGGAGCACCGAGACAAAAAGATATACTGAGCAACGAAAAGTCCCGAAAGTGGGAAAAGCCATGTACAGATCTTACCTAACGCAGACGTCGCCTAGAGTTTGACCTGTCTCTCATTGCCTTGGTTCTAACTCTTGGTGGTGTATGACGCCCTCACGAGCAAAAGACCGAAAACGTATCATGAAGTACGGAGCGTATAATCTTCCACCACTGCTGCGCAAAATCACCAAGCTTTTGATGGAATGATAATCAATAGGCTCAGGCGCAAGGTACGGACGAAAATTCGGTCCAATGAGGGATTGCCTCGCCAAACAGGATGGTGGAAGCGATCAGACAAGACCACGACAAGGGATGCGTTCGGGCGGGAATTTAACAAGAAGCGGAAGTAGCGAGAGGAATCGACGGCCAGTTCTTGGTGATGAACAAGACGACGGGAGTGATCATCACGCTAAAGAGCGGCTGGGCTGAGGCCCCTGGTAACCGACTCTGTGGCAAGAACTTGGGTGGGTGCCATCCAAGAGTTTCCAAGAGTTGAGAATATCGAACACTTCAACTTCGTTAGTAATAGGAATCCAGACGGCGCCAACGAGCAATATAAATTGTTTCTTGATTTTTCGTGGCAAATGTTTCGTGATGATGAATTTTTGTGGAAGAGGAAGGAGGAGTGTGGAACTTTATAGGATTACAGGAATTCTTTAATTAGATGTGCATGGCGTTGTAATTTGTAGATTACAATGCGGACATGGCCGGGAATCTTTTTTAGAAGCAGCTAATTTACGGCTTCTTTTTTTTAGTAAAATGTACTTCGTAATCAAGAACATCGCCTAGCTGTGGTCCCACGAATGGCAGTGGCGAAGCATGCCTTTCTCTCCACAATCCGTATAGCAAGATGAACTGGAGCTAAAAATGGTATTGGCAAACATGCTACTTCGTAAATATTTCCCAGAACCTGGATTCAAAATTAACTCACAGACTCTAGGGCTTGAATTAACTTTGGAGGACATGTAATTTCCAAATTTAACAACACAAAAGACGCAGAATCCTATTATAGGTGGTTCAAGATGCTGAATGAATGCATTCCCGTTGATTGAGTTTCCAGAATTCCGATAATTGTTCTCAAGCTGGCAGTTTTAGGATTTGATGCCAGCAAAGGAGAGTAATGCTTGTTTTTCGCAACGTTGGAAAACGGGTTGAAACCACTTGGTCGCGTATTACTATGATCTGGGGAAACTTGAAATCGAACACGAAAACGACAGCAAGGTCCAGGAAGACTGTTTCTTTCTTGGGCGCTTGGGAGCATGAAGATGATTGGGAGCATGAAGATGACCGCAAAACATCGTGGGGGAGTTGCGTCCAGAGCAATGCTTTCAGACGTCCAAGAATTTGTTATGATGTACTATGGTGCTGCTGGCAACTTGCGATTAGCGCTGGAGAAACCATGGAAAATGCAAAGCTGGTTGCCCCGGATTTTGGCAATAGTTCCCCATCCGCCATTGAACCGCAGTTCATCATGTTGATTCAAAACAGTCGTCATAATGCTCAAACTTGTTTTGTTGCTGCTTTGTGTTGCGCACATTCTTGGCTTGGAGTGGGCGCCAAACGCTCGTAAATATTGACATTCCCAAAGCCAGGTCCAAACCACCACAAGGGTTTGAAGAAGTGCATCTCATCAGGGATCGAGATTTTGGAAGAAGTTCCAGTTCCACTTGGATGTATCCAGAACCGCCCAGTATGTCTGACCCGGCTCGCCAAGTTTGCGCAAGAGAATAGTGGCATAGTGTAGTAGAGCAATGCCAATTCTTTGCTGAACAGACGTTTGTAATTCTTGGTCTGCTAAGCATTTGTCCATTTTGTCCATTTTGTCCCGGCGCTGTGCCCACAGGGTGACACGCATAAATGGAAAGTATAAAAATACGAAGCACAGAGAGTTTTCTATGTCGATCAGTAGCCCTAAAAGTCTTCGAACGTTCTACTACCCATAACTTTTCAATAACTGGACTGAGAAGAAATACTGATAGAACTGCACTGCACCACTTGGTACTCAGGTATGGTTTTTCGCAAACCAAATCCCACCAGCAAAGAAAAGAAAGAAAAGAAAGAAAGAAAGAGCAAAGCACGCGTATTCCCAGCGATAATAATTTGCGTTGATAGGGGACCAGCCCCTGTATGTTGGGATTCGAAACTCTTGGTAAAGGGGACCAAGACGTTTCCTCCCTTCTTGGCTCGAGAAATAGTGGGTATAAAAGAAATCGCTTCGAAAGAATAGTGGGTTGGACGGAGAACCCCCCTCGCCCCCCTTCAAACTCTCGAGCCACACAGACTCGAGAGATGGGAGATGTTGGCAGCAGATCGTGGACGTGGACGTAGGCATTGAAATTAAAGTCTTCGAGAGAGGCTATTTTGAACCTCCTATTCTCTTAAAATGAACACACTCACACCGTTGGACTCATCATTCTTTGCAAGCAAACACACCAAGAGACATGGAAATGAGATCGACTTTCAATGCCCATCACATCCCAAGACAGAGTCCTGAAAGCCAGACAGAAAACTCGTGACGAGACGTGTGCGCCTTCGGTTCAAGTCGGCTCGTTTCGCATGCTGCTCGATATTGTGCTCAGTACGTACTGTAACGCTCTGGCGGGCCCCGAGTTCTTTTCGTGATGCTCTCTGATAGGTCAATGATGAACAAAAATGTCAGATTAAGTAATAAGAGGGAACCCATGTCAAATAATACTTCAAAGTAGTTTGCAACTGTTGATCAGTGCGACTGTGCGATCCGCTGTACGGGAGCCTGTGCACTCTCAAGGAATTAGCTCCAACGTCAACTGCATATGTGCGTCTTGGGACTTGTACTTTATTTCTTAGGCCTCTTGGTCTTGGAGAGTGTACGATGGATAATTGCCATCCCCCCTTGTCCGGCAGACGGGCCCCGGTAGAGTGCTGCTTAGCTGCTTCCTTCCAAGAGCTTTCGCTTGATTTATGACGTAGAATTTAGAGCCTCATTGCTGCACAATTGCTTGTGCCAGCCGGCGACACCGGCGAAAATGTCCTGGAATAGAGCGTGGCATCCGGAATGGGCGATAATGTACGGTATAATCGTTCGTAAATAGACCAAGAAATTAAAGGGCTCTGTCATTATATACATAACAAGGCATGGGGACGACAATAATGACCGGAAACGAAATGGAGCGTACGGGACTTTTCGTGGCGTTTAGCCATCGTTTTTGATCATTTCTGAATGGGGATTTTCCAGGTCCATCGACGTTCCAATGGGCGTTTTCTGGGTCTGCTATGAGCCTACCTCTATGTGATCTGTCACCGTGAAACCACAGAGAATTGGTTGGTGAGCCCGTCCTCAAACTCGCTAGGTGAGGTTTTCAACAGGTCCCGACTTGGCGAGGCTCTCTGGTTGTGGCGTTGGCAGGGTGGGATTCCGTGAGAATACTTCGTAAGAGTTGAGCCTCCCGCAGGGGTTCATTCTGAGAGAATCCACCTTCCTGAGGCAAAGCTCAAGAATCAAAACACCATTCTGCGTGGGGTTGCGACTGCCCAGCCTTACGCTGCACCTCTGCTGCAAATTCGACCAGTGCCAAGTGCTTGGGTGCCAAAGGAAGCGCGATGCAGGAATTGCCCAGGAGTTCCCTGAAATGCGGTCGCTATTTCAGGCATGAGTGCAAATCTGCCGTGGGAGATGCCTTTAAGCGAGTGCTTGGCTCCTGTTCGTCCCAATCAGAAATCCCCGTCGCCGTTACGCTGCTAACGTGGGTTGCCCCTTGGCACTCCGAAATCAGTTCGTCCCTTGGACCTCAACCTCGACGACGAGGTGTTTGTATAGACACTTGGCAGTTATATCTTTCAACTTTGGATCCACCATGAGATCCACTGACAGGGCCTTTTTTGGGCCAGAGTGTTTGGGGTTCCAGTTCAGGGGAGCGTCGAGAGCTTAGCGAGAGTTGATCTTCTGAGACGAAGTAGATATTACTCGGAAGCGCCGCTCTTTTTTCTTGTCAATCTGGTATTCATTATTCTTCACTCTCTCTTTTCCTTCCCCATTATTTCTTCTTTATTACATTTTCAGTTGGTTGGTGTGTAAAAATAGTTTCCTATCTCAGTCAGTTCTCTCAAACAACACGAATGGATCCCCAGGCTGGACCTACAGACATAGAAAGGCTAGTAGCATACAAGAAAGACGTCCTATTCGATAATCGCCGAGAATCTCGAATTCGTGAAAGCGTCGAACACACATTACAATACTTCTCAAATAGAAGCTCAAGAGTAGACAACATGGACAACCTTCCACAAGGACAACAAAACTACGGCGGAATACAACAAACGAGGTCGCCGGCTCCAGAATACAACAACGTAGATTACTCGAACGGTCAGGCACAGATTCCATATCCCCAGATGTCTCGATCGCCGTCACAAACAAGATATATGGATTCAAGGTCAGGGTCGATATCAAATCAAAAGATGCAGTATGACATGATGGGTGGTCTCGGGCGGAACAATTCAGTGGGAAGTCAAAATGGGCAACATCTACCACCGCGGGGCGACCTGTCGAAAGAAGAGAAGGAAATCCAGTTTTCAGACTTCGATTCGGATGCTGCCAGCTCACACGGCAGCGCCCACGGCCACGGTCACGGTAAAGACGCCACTCACGACCACCATGGCCATGCTATACCGGTAAATGGAAAGCTTGCTTTTAGAGATCGGTTAAAGCATTTTACTTTCGCCTGGTATGCTTGGACCATGGCTACTGGTGGTGTTGCTTTTACCATGTCCGTTATCCCTTTTCGATTTACCGGTCTTACTGGCCTAGGAACTGCCATGTTCGTCCTCAACTTATTCTTCTTCACCGCCGTTACATCCCTACTCATAGCTCGCTTCATCCTACACCCCGGAACCCTATACCAGTCTCTCGTTAACCCCCACGAAGGCTTCTTCATGGCCACCTTTTGGCTCACTGTGGCAACAATGATCACCAACACAACTGCGTACGGAATTCCAAACTCAGGCCCTTGGCTCGTAGAGGCTCTCAGAATCGCTTTCTGGGTCTACACTATTTTGGTCTCCATTGTCGCCGTGGCATATTACCATGTCCTATTCACAGTAAAGGCTCTTGTCATCACCAACGTCCTCCCTGGATGGATCTTGCCAATTTTCCCTGCCATGTTGGTTGGTACACTTGCCTCAGCCATCGCCAAGTCACAAACTGCAGAACACGCCCTCCCTATGCTTATCTGCGGTCTCTCATACCAGGGATTGGGTATGATGTTGGCACTTATGATGTACCCAATCTACTTTGGACGTCTCATGACTTCTGGTCTTCCTGCCGATCAATCGAGACCAGCCATGTACATTGCTGTTGGACCTCCATCTTTCACAGGCCTCGCTTTGATTGGTATGGCTCAGGATGTCAAGATTACCAAGATCTTCTCAACATATTTGAAGCTTCCTAACATTGACAACCCTGGAATGATTGAGGATCTCTTCCAACTCTTGGCCCTTCTCGCCGCGATTGGTCTCTGGGTATTTGCCGCTTGGTGTTTCTGTATCGCCATTGTTGCTATGTTTGAGGCCATCCACCGAAACAACTTCCATCTCAACTGGTACGCCAAAGTTTTCCCTAACGTGGGATTTACTCTTGTTACCATCAATATCGGTAAGTCCATTCAATCTTTCAAGCATATGACACGTACTAATTTTCATCCAGGTACCCGATTAAACTCTTCCGCCATTCTGATGGTTGGAACGGCCATGGCCGTTATGCTTTTCTTTGCTTATCTCCTTGTATTCTTCTGCCATATTAAGGCAGTAATTAAACATGATATCATGTGGCCAGGAAAGGACGAGGACGCTCACTGAGGCGCTTTTTTCTGTTGGAGTTTGATAATTCATTGCGTTATGGGCGGTTAGGCCAATAAAAAAAAGTTAATAAACCACTGTCGTTACCGATCAAGAAGCAATGTAGTGCACAGGCGTCTATCGAGGAGCTCGATGGCGTCCGGAGTCTTAGACACATGTGCGCGAGGGCATCTTGGAAACGCGCAGGACACGTAGAATAGACAACCTAAAAATATAGATATCGGAGGAGATATAGGCGCAAGCATACCCGTTTTTTTATAGATAGATGGAGAGGACAATTTAATATTTTTTTCATTCTGCCTTGAGCCCTTCTGTGACTCAGCCTTTTGTCGTTCTCGAATATTGTAAAATCCACACCCTACTTTCATAGAGTAAGTATAGGAACTACTCTTATATCCATATTCTCAGATGACAGGGCTCCTTCCTCAGTTAACTAAGCGCTAACTTCCTAGAACTATACTACTTCCCTCTTACTTCTAACTATAGAAGTACCTATAGAAGTATCTACGTAAGTAGACTGTAACAAGTGTATATACTAGCAGGTTCCGAGGATATAGAAGTGTAAAGAGAGAAAGGAGAGTAAAACAAAGCTATTCAAGGTAGCAAGGGAGGAATTCCTTACGAACGTAGCTAAATTCCTCTTTCGGTTATAACTTACTTAGCCCGGTAGTTTTAATCGCATTCTAGTATTATATTCTTTTAGCCTGCCTTACCTACTACATGCTTACTACCCGCCTACTACCTACCCACCCTATGTAAGCCCTATAGTAACTATATTCGCAAATCACTACTCCCGGGTAAGACGGCCGGGGGTATAGAAACGACCTAGGAGCAGTGATTTATAGTTACTAATGGTGATCTTTAATCTTAAATCGTAAAGGGGGTAGACAGTCAATGCTAGACACTGTCGCTGATTATAGTACGTCTCGGCCCCGATTTTTAGCTAAACTAGCCAGTTAAAGATTCGGATTTGCAAGATATAGACTTTTCTCTCATAAAGGGGGTGGACAGCATTAAGTGTACCATGTCACGTAGATCATATCAAAACCCACTATATGAGGGGCTCTTTTTAATAGCTTTTATACTGTTTTTGGACAGTTTTTCCTTGGTAAGCAGTCTATTTACACGTTCTATTGACTAAAACCTTATGTTTTTAGCTAAGATATATCGCATAAGAGTGGACCTATAGTGGGGTGTCGATCTTGTTACTCTAGCAGGGTGCTAATCTTGGCTGTCCACCCCCTTTATGATCTACGTAACAGTTTTTAGCATTGACTGTCCACCCCCTTTACTAAAGATATAGTTCTTTATTTACTTATTTCCGCGTTTACTTGTTTATAAGCAGAGTTAAGGGGAGGGGATAGGGATATAATAGAAGTAGAGACTTATAGGATAACAATTTACAAAGTAGGAAAGTACTTATAAGGAAGGACAGGTAAAAACGACTAAGTACTTACGAGTAGCGACGGAGAGCGACAACTAACAACAACAAAGTACTTACAAGTAGTTTCTAAAGGTAAAGGGAAGAGAGCAGAAAAGGTCCTATAATATAGATGAATAAGATAACGGATAGCTCGGGCTCGGGTTACACTTAAACTCTCTTGAAAGTTCAAAGCTAATAATGGGCTATTATCGGTTTCTTAAAGTACTTCGTCCTAGGCGTAACAAAGGTTGAGTTTACGGGGGGTTTTACCCCGTACTCCACTGAGCGTACCCTGTAAACTCAACTTTTGTTACGCCTCGGACGAAGTATAATGTTTTCTAGAGGACCCTCTGTTCTTAAGTTCCCTAGGTACTCTTTTGTAGTTAATTAGGGAGGGAGTTGTATTTTATAAGGGTTCGTAAACCATTACGCTCGAGTTTCTAGAGGGTGGCTCTTTTAATTGTATTAGTAGGGTATTATATAGGGGCGATAA
>LT855415.1:1960930-1987825 GCA_900184765.1 Hymenoscyphus fraxineus
ATTGCCGCCACAAAATCGAAAGACGATGCCCCAGCGTCACTAATCCCTGTGTAGACGAGACTCCTAATGAGTACTCATCCGAGAATCGAATGAAATAAGTGTACTGTGAAATCCAAATCCAAATGCAAAATCCAAGTCCGAGAGAGGCTCTTGATAAGCACAATCCGGTGTCCATCATCAATATCTATACTAAATCCAAAGTAATGTGATGTATCTGTCCCAATGAGTGATATGTCGCAAGCGAGCGACAGGGGGGTGTGTGTGTCCTTCGTCCTGAAAGTGTCCGTCGGATCCTAAGCATGTTTGTCTTGTCGTTCCTTTATCCTTTGCTCCTTGCGAGCCTTGTCCCTGTTGTAGTATGCCATGGCTTGTAAGCCAAGATATGCCGCTGAACCGAGGGTTTTTAGGTCCTTTTGTAGCTCTTGCTTTGTAGCCGGTGGAGCTATTGGTTCGTCAGGCTAGGCATTTCCGTACGTGATTTAAGAAACAAGGGCTCGAGTGGAAGCATCAAGTTCTTTCGCAATTCCGAGGTTACGTGAGAGTGCTGCTTTCAGTCGGAATGCGATGAGAATGACTTTTGGGTCATCCAAGGGTGCGTGGCCGCGCATGGTGGGTAAGCGAGGCCAAAAGGGGGGTTATTTTGTGAGGTATCTGCTGGCTCGGTTCGTACAGCGAGGGCAGATTCTGTCGGTTTTCTGCTGGTTTACGGGGCAAGTTGAGGCTGTTCGCAAGCAGATTCTGGTCGGTTTGACTGAAAGGCCCAACAAAGAGATCAGTCTGAAACATGGTGGTGTAGAGAATGAGAATCGGTGGGTTTTGTGCCAAAGGAGGACAGTTGCCTGGCGCTCCTTCGAAAGCAGTGATGGGTTCGTTTGAATCAAACCGGGCAGTAAAGTAGGTGACGAGTTTGTAGGTACAACTAGTCAGAGAGGCAATTTCACTGGTGCTCCCTCGTATAACGAGCGGTGGTCTGGCGGATATGAAAGGGGGTACAATTCTTAATACTCCGGCGCTATTGGCATTCAGGAGTCTAACCTAAAGATGGCCCGAAAGGGAGCCTGACGTACAATCTTAAGCGAGAGTATCGAAGAATTGAGGGGGGTTCCTGGTGCCTTTCGAATTCCGTCCAGGGCTGGGCAATCGACCAGATTTCGTCAAAAAGACAAGACATGCTTAGATCCCAGCATTGCTACCAAATGTCAGAAGACGAAGGCACAATATGGAATGGATAAGCTGGAATACAGAGAGAAGCTAGCTAAGGGAGCATGGGAGTCTTATAAGACGACCCTGACCGAGTGGAAGCTGCCAGAATGCTAGGCATGCACCTAGGCNGTTTAATAGAAGTGTTTATTCTCACTCGTCACATATTACAAGCACTAAAAGAAAGGCTTATTACTAGTTTTATTTTGTATTTTACTAGCTAGCTTCAAGTGCTTATAACTTACCTATATACGAGAACCACTTCCTAATTTCGGCTAGCATATCTAGCTAATCAAAAGACTCGATTTGTAGAAAGCAAGCTAATAAGCACCCTTGGCCCGTACCCCTTTCGGGGGTACAAATAACTAAAACTAGGTCTAAAACCTTACCAAATCATAAGGCGAGCCTTCCAGCGAGGGGATCGTGGGTAGGACGAAAAAGAGCTTCAAAATCTGACGTATAATAAAGTAGTAGTGTTAATGGAGGAACTACGATATGCTAGGTGGGGTAATATACTACCCCCTGGCTGAGTAAGCATATCTTCCTCATTCACTATAAACCACTGCTATCTGATAGATATTCAGTCGCAGAAGTAAGCGCAAGCAAGTTTGCAAAAAATGTTGGGCCAATGTGACGGTGATGTCTGAGAACAACCTACTTTAGCCTGGAAACGAACTACTCAATAACTCGAGTACTGTTCAGAGTTACTCAGAGTTGAGTTGAGTTGAGTTGAACTTAGTAGTAGCACCTATTCATACTCAACTCAACTCAACTCAACTCATTTTCCACGCTGATCTCCTTCACCGGATTTGATCCATACTAGACACATTGCCAGTTTGGTAAGCGACATGGTACCCGAATGATACGATAGCAAGTTGAAACGCCATTTCGCGATTATCTCCCAAGAAAGTCCTTAGGTGAAAAGGCTGCTGCTGATGGTATTTCTCGTTTAGCTATATGGCTAGCCAAGTGGAGAGTAGGAGATCAGATAGACTCTGATGCGTGCCGAATTCGCGGTATACATCTCTCTCTTCCTAGAAGTGATTTTCTTAGAACTACTAAAGTAATCGTTGTCGTAAATTGAGAGAGGATGATCTCATTAGGTACGGGAATCTGATGGGTATTAACTTGTTGCTTTTTTTTCAAAGACGAAAGATGCCGAGCTTCGTTAGCGAGCTTGGACGATCCCCTCACTACGGGGAGATGGATAGTTGATGATGACTACGTTTCGTTGGATGATACTTGATAGATAATAAGCTAGTGCTCTAAAATTCGTCCAAGTTACTATTTGCTCGTCTCGGGCAAAGTATGAAAGGAAGGGGGATCGATTACCCAATTAGGAAATCATGAGGCTATACGCCCAGGGTAATCACATTAGGCGCCTCCTATTCACTACGACTCGCCTCGATCCTCGCCTTGCTCTCCTCCAATTTCAGTTAGTCCTCGAACGACAAGGTTAGTGTAACCTGTATGCCTAGCACTACCGTCTGCGAGCTACTAGTTAATTAAGTCATATTATAGAGTTAGAAGTATTAAATTCGTAAGATAGATAATCCGTTTAAAATCAGAGAAAACCCCTCTAGCGAATAAACAACAATCCTACTAAATCGTGGTGTTATTAATAATAGAGTCGAAAGTACGGATAGCTCGGAATAAGGAGAGCGGGGGTTGATTAGTCACCCTCGCTACGCGAAACACATCATCTTACTGACCCGTTTTTAAATGCTAAAAGATAGGGTCCCATTAAAATGCTTAAGCGTTCCATTGAAATGCTTATAGTCTAACCTAATAAGGTAACTGGTGCGTTCCGAGTATACCGCGTCTCGGAGTACTTGAAATATAGAAGTGGCTTTATTAACTTTATAGAGAATAACACGGTATACCTCCTTAGTTTTATATCGATAACTCCTCTATTCTTTAGTTATTTGAAAGCCTTACCTAGCTAGAGCTTTAATAGGTCGCTACCTATAGTTTTAGTACATCGATAGCTTTATTCTCGGTCGCGTACTACGAATCCTTCCGTAGTAATTATATAAACTCGTTATTAATAGAGTTAAAGAATAATAGTAGTATAGGAGTTATAGGAAGTAGTATAAGTACTTAATATATAAGTACTCGACGAGTAGTAGCGGTAATAAAGGAAGTAAGAGGGCTTATAAGAGGTATAGTAGTAGATAAAGTACAAATAGCTTTAAATAGTAGATAGGAATAGCTTTAGATACTAACTAAAATCCCCGATTAGAGTGTCCCATAGTAGCCTTCCCGCCGCGCTGTCACAAGCGCCAGCGCTATGGAAAGACGCACTAACTATTACAATCTGTATTCTATACTTCGTATGCCCTACGAAAGCATGGTCGTACTCTTTATTAGAGTAGTGGACCCACATAATTAATTTAGTGAAACAAGCCGTGCCACTCTGTAATTAGCGCATGTCGCACCTGTATCGAAGTAGTTCTAGTCCCAAAAGGGTATAAAAAGTAACTATAATGGCCTAAATAAGGTTTCCTCTATACGGTATTCTATTATAATATACTATAACTATTTTATATTATATTACGTAAATAATACCTTGGCTACTATATCGGGTATTCGGAATAGATAAACTATTTGTCCGGTTATTACCGCAATCCTTATTCCTGCTAGTTTTTACGTAGTCTCTAGAATAGATAAACTATTCGTCCAATTATTACTGCAATCCTTATTCCCGCTAGTTTTTACATAGTCTCCGGAATAGATAAACTATTTGTCCGATTATTACCGCAATCCTTATTCCCGCTAGTTTTTACATGGTCTCCGGATATACCCACAGTTGAATTCTTACGATATAGTAAAAAAGTTAAGCCTAGCGCGACCTATATATAGCCTCTATATCCCTTCTTACTCCCTAGAAAATATTATATATAAAAACAAATCCTATAATCTACGTTAACCTGTAGCACGTGACGGTTCGTAGTATCTATAGATATATCTAGAACCCCCCTTTTAATCCTCGCCTCCTATACTCCCAGGACTCCTAGGACTTAACAGTTCGCAATAATACCCTCCCTCCCTATATTAAGATTTACAAGGTAAGAGTTTACACTATTAATCTATTACTCCTTATAGAGAACCTGGTATTTCACCCGATTGTCTCAAGCCGCACCTATATTATCTTAGCCCTTGTTTACTTAGGAGTAAGTTACTCACCTAGAGGTATTGCGCGGCGGAGTATATAGTACTTCTCTCGCCCTCGATCTACAAACTGAAGTCTTCTAATAGCATTAATAATATAACGAATAGGAATATACTCTATTAACATTCTCGGGTATAACGTCCCCTATCTAACAAAGAGTGTCTTCTATTTAGGATCCTTAACAGGAACCTCTACAAAGCGACGGACTAAAGCAAGTAGCTCATGTCTAAAAATAACACAAAAAACGCAAGCCTGCCTATATTGAATACCCCTATCTATTTACTACGCTAGGTAACTATTATCCCGATTATTACGATTATAGTAGTTCTAGGACACTTTGGTACCAATCGACAGCTTCTAGCGAATGTAGAACTTCTTATAAAACAAAGGCTAGTATTTAGCAAGTACTACCTCGGGTATACCTCTACTATACTCTAAATTGTCGTAATATTACTATAATTATTAAATTAAAGGATAATAAGCGGCTCCTAGGGAGGGGTAATCGTCGT
Organism: Hymenoscyphus fraxineus; assembly: GCA_900184765.1. Taxonomy (NCBI): domain Eukaryota; kingdom Fungi; phylum Ascomycota; class Leotiomycetes; order Helotiales; family Helotiaceae; genus Hymenoscyphus; species Hymenoscyphus fraxineus. The sequence continues at coordinate 1,965,812 of LT855415.1, forward strand.
TATAGGCGTAGACTCTAGACTAGTAGAATATTAGTTTATAGGGTTCTAAACTATTAAGTTATTACTATATTAATACCCGATTAGCTAGATTCGTCTCTATCTCTACCTTACTTTTAATAAAAGGTTTAATAATACCGATATACTTCTCTATTAGAAATGCCTAAAATGTCTAAGCGGGTCCTAGATCCTTAATATAATCCGCTAGATATAATAGGGAGTAAGTATTAATTAGACAAATCGATATCCGCTTATCGTTACCCTAATAATATAAACCCTAAAATGTCCTTATATAAGTAATACACTCCCTACAAAGTTTATTTAGTTGTTTACTTAAAATAACCTTTGATCGTACTATAATATATATCCTCTAGAGCCTCTGAAGGTTCTCGAGATGTGTGGTAAAGGCGGGCGCTTTGTAGACAAAGTGTTAAAGTGTTGGAATCGCCTATTCGACGTGTTAGGAGCTTGTTCGCGGCATAGGATATTATATACCTTGTATAGTAGCTAATCCTCCTACTCTTTCGCTTTCTAATTACTACAATTTTTATTAGGACGACGGTAACTAGGTCCTATTCCGCTAGGTATTAGCTTATATAATACTTTAATACTATTACTTACGACTGTCTAGTACTCTTTAGGTATATAATATTAGAAAAAGGGATTCTCGTGGGCTTGTATTTCGCCGGCTAGTATATTGTCCTAGTAGTCTTAGTAGTAGTATTATTCGTTCTCGTCTAAGAAGACCTATATATTGATTTACGAGTTATATTATAATCTATACGATTTCGCCTTTCCCTTCTCCTTTACCTTACCTTTTGCCTTCTTAGCTTTCTAAGCAGCCTTAAATTTAGCTAAATCATCTTGAAATTTCTTCCCTCCCTATAGGAATATAAGTAAAGGAACAATATTATATAAAAACAGGTATATTAGGTCTATTAGAAAGCTCTAAGGGAAGTAGAGCAAGTCGAGTTCTAAGAGAATACTCCTTTGCTTAATCCTATACATTGTACTATACTTGTCTCTGTCTACCTAAGTTGTTTAGATCGAATCCCATATACGGATAAGCTTTCGAAGATTATAGCGTAGGTTAAGATGTTCAAAGTGGCATGTCGGGTCCTCCTCTTTATATACCACGTAGTACGTCTTATTATCCGGCGCCTTCGTACTCTAAAAGAAATATAACCTGCAAGGACATTTAGACTTGCTAGGCTAATAAAGCCCTATAAAGGATACGACCGCTAGGCTATTACTACTAATAATAATAAGCTAAGTACAGAGAGTAAACGATTAAATAGTATATTCTAGATTCGAACTATAAGATTTAGGAAAGGACAAGGTAAGGGTTAGAGGGTTTGGTGTATTAGATACTATACTTAAATATTAACGACGGATAGCATTTACTCCTTTACCTAGATAGTATAATTCTATAATAGTTAGGTATAAAAACAAATTAAGATCTAGGTATTTCTTTAGCCTAGGAATAATTGTACTAACTAGTAGATTCTCTATAAGTAATTATATTTTAGAATAAAGATTAAGGTTCTTAAATAAAAGTAGTATTGTTATATAAGTACCTCGATTAACGAGATTAAATCCGTCTCCTAAAAGACGTAGTATAATATCTATTTTAGTAAAGAATAATTAGCGAGCTGCGATTTATCAAATGAGATTTAGTAGTAGAGAGAGTATAACGGCCGTATATATAGATAATAAGTCTCTTTAAGTAATCCTAGGGCATATTCGCCAGGGAACTATTAAATAAGAGGTCGTAGCGTTAAGTAATATAGTAGACAAGTAAATAACTTATCTAGAAAAGAGCTTCTTTTTTCTATAATATAAGTTCTAATATAAATCTCCATTAAATATATCCGATATTTAACTAGTAGTATGTTTATATTAGGCCTTGTAGGTTACTAATTCTTTAGCCTAAGAAGTCAAATATTACTTTTTAAGTAACTACTCAAGTAATATCTATAACTACCTCTTCCTACTTCTCCTTTTACCTTTACCGTCAAGGCCAGGGTAATATTAAGCTTTAGCGTAGTATAGGTACTTCTCTAAAGGAGTATATAAACCTATAAAGGCTATATAGCTGTTAATACAGCAATTATACTATACTAGTATAATACCTATAATCTCTTTTATAGTCTTATTAAGGTAATAGATAGTAAGAAAACGGATTAATAGGAAAAACTCTTGTTAGAATTAAATAAGTTCTTTCCTCTTACTAACTAGGATCCCCTTAAGTAAAAGAACCTATACCTAAATAAGGCGGGTGTCGTCTATATAGAGTTTAGCTAGTTCGTTTTATTATATTAACAGGTTACTTACAATAAGTACTATCTTCAGGGTAACTACTAATACTACTTGTATTACAAGAGCTAAAAGCTTACAATTCGATTTTGTAAGGCTCCTAGTCGACCACCTCTTTGTTAGATCTATAGATAAACAAAACAGTATCTAAAAGAGCTATAACCTTATTATCTTTAATCTATAGTATATTTTAAAGCTATGTATCAATTAAGCTATTGCTAAAATTTAGAGCTAAAGAGATTACTTAGATCTATAGTAAAATTAGATCCTATGAAAAATTCGAGGAGTGTGGAAATATAGGAATATTATTTAGGTATCTATTAGATTTATATTAAAAAGAGACTATTAGAAATAGCTTACTATATATATAGAACGTTCTTTGTAGTACTTATTAACCCCTAGTAGGATGTAGTTTATAGTAGTATAACTTCCAGACCTCTATTATATAGTTATCTCTTAAGTCTCGCTATAAATAGCGTTTAATCGTCCGATTCTCCTAAAGCACTTATTCCTTATAGAGAGAGTATAGATATAGCGATTTGGTATATATTCCGGCTATTTTATAATAGAGATGTTCGAAAAAGGAATATTAAAGTATAATAAACTTCCTATATTAAACTATCTTCCTACTTCGAGTATTATATTACTAGTCCGCTTACCTGCCTGCTCGGACGCTAACTACGCAAGGGACACCTCGCGGCCTGTCCGCGAGTACGAAATGTAATAAATATACAGGCTAAGACTAACTCGCTTAGCTGGCGCTATAGCGTAAGTATGATTTAGGGTTAAAATAAGATTTAAAACTACCTATATTATTAGTGTATATTATTTTAAGAGGTGTTTAGCTCGAAAGTTATAGTTCCGAACCTAGCTCGGACACCTAATATAAGACGTATAGTCTCTGAAGTACTTTAATCTTTAGATAAAGTGCGGGAGAGTTTAACTAATATCTATAGCTATTAAAGACTAAGTAATTTATAACGACTTCTTCTACTATATTAAATCTATTCCATGTAATTAAAACATAGTTTGTCGAGCTAGGTATTCAAAGGATAGTCTAAACCAAGGGGTTACCGAAAGACTACGCCTAGGACTAGATGTTAGGTTTTAAAGGAGCTTTCCCACGGCCGATATCTCGGGGTAGTACTACCTCGCGGCGTTCTATTAGCTACAATATCTATACTCTCCACCTAGCTAATATATACTTAGAGTTTCGAAGGACGCTTAGATTCGCCGAAGACCTAAGCTTATAGAGCCGAGTAGTACGTCGCCTACGTATATTCTTTTTTAATATCTAGAGTATAGATTTTATAGATATAACTACTACTCTTTACGAGGGTATAACTCCATTTAAAGTATTAACTTAATTACTTTATTACTATTGTCTTCTATTATCTTATTCTTTATTTAACCTACTATACTTTTATATCTACCTATAATATCTATATTATCATTACGCGGAAGTGCTAGTACTCTAAAAGTATAAATACCTACTACTTCTCTATGTATTTAAAACTGTCCTCTAATACCCTTCTAAACTACAAATGTTACCTTATCTAATTATTACTAAACTTGTTATGGAAACCCCTATGTTAGTAGGGAGGAACTATGGGCTAGCCCTACTATTCCTTGCCCTCTTAGGTTATAGAACCTCAAAACTAAGGTCGCTATTAGGGAATATGTTAATTCTCTAGCTATTCTCGGACTAACTTACTGTTATTAGGAGAAATACTACCTTTTTAACATCCTTTAGGAGTATTTAAAAGGTATTACTTTAACTCTAGCTAGTATTTAACATATCTCCCTAATAAACGATAATATACGGTTTATACTTTAGGTAAAGTATAACTACTACAAGTAGCGCTAGGTTCGCTAGGCTACATTAAATAAATTCGTTTGTCTACTACGCTTTAATAATCTATAGATAATTGATCGGATTATAAGTGTTCTCCTTTCTACTAAATAAAAGAATAATAAATCTTTCCCGCTCCTAAAAGCGCTACTCCCTCTCGTAGGCGAAGAGGATAAGGACGAGCCTTAAGTTATTACGTACCGTAAAAGAGTTAATTAAGTACTAGCTTTAGTATAGGCTTAAGGTACTTCTAATTAAGAGAATAAGGAACGGATTAAGCGTGTTATAAGTCTACGAGAACTTAGCTTTAATAATATTATAGATAAACTTACTAAATATAGTTATAAGTTATATTAAGTATTATTAAGTTTTATAACTAACCTACCTAGATATTATTCTTAGGCAGGCCCCGGAGCTACCTAAGCTATTCCCTATATTTAAAATAATATAAATACCTATAAAACGTCTAGGTATTTACTTTAAGTTCTTATACTAAAACCTAAGGAACGTTCGTTAAGGAACTAGCTTCCGGCGACTGTGTTCTAAGTACTAGCCAAAAGACCGTCCTAGCCGTTAGTCTATAAATACCACTCTAATAGATGGAAGAACTATATATAATTATAAGCTAACAACTAAATTATAGGCCGAAATAGACGTTGTCTCTAAGATATATTAAAGGAAGGACCTCGGGTAGAAGACTTGTTAGCGTAAATAAATACAAAAGGTAGACAAGGATAAGGCTATCGAAGATATAGTAACCTTTGCTAGGAGCTAGGAGTTCCCTAGGGAGAGGCGTTCGAAGTAGTTCTATATACCTTGCGAGTTATTATATAACAGGCCGTAGTATAGTTACTTTTGTCTTTACTTATTATGTTCGTTTTACACTTTATACTTATATCTAGCTAGAATAGATACTTTTTTTTTTTATTATAAGGTATCCTATAAGATATTACAGCTCTAAATCCACGCTATATAAGTTAAGTACTAACAATAGCAGATTACGGTTCACATAGCACTTTATAGTAAGAGTTATTAAGTATTAACAGTTAACTAGTTTATTTATTAGAGAAGAGAGAAAGAGAGAGACTAGGACAAACAAAACACCCCTAACCCTAAACACCTACACCTACTCCTATACCTACACCTACACCTATACCTAAACCTAAACCTAGAGACAATACAAATATAATATTAAGTGTTAAAGGTATCGCTGACTCGCTCGCTTAGGCTCTGCTAGGGAGATTAGCGAGGAGGACTTAATAACTAATAAACACTAATAGACTATACTAGAAGTTTAACGTTTTCCCTTAAACTTGGAGCCGTAGGCAAATATAAGTGACGTTCGCTCTATATATAACAAGGTACTTGTCTAAACGCAAAGTAGGGAACTCTTTTAAACGAAGGTACTAACAAGGAAATAATATAGTAAGCCGAATAAACCTAACTATACTATACTATAATATATAATATAGAGTACTAAGTAGCTTCTTAAGCCGTAATTCTAGTACTACCTCCTGATAGTAGACTACTAGGTAGACCCTTTTTAGATCTAGGTTTAGGAAGCGTAGGAGAGGTATTACGTACGACAATAGTACGCCTACGTATAGTATACCCCTTGCGGGGTTTGTCTTTACAATAGCAGGCATATTAAGAACCATAGCAAATAACCTTATCCTCGGCTACTTGTGTATATGTACGACACTCGTAGCCGTGCTTTCTATAGTAACTACAGGCTATTCTACTAACTACGGTCTCCCCTAAATCCGTCTCTATTATCTAGCTAATATAGCCCTACTTTGTCCTCTCTACGAGAGGCTAGTTGGTTCTATTTTTACTATATGAATTAGTATCTACCTTATTAAATACCTAGGACAAAGATAGGATAAGTAGATAAGTAGGTAAGTGATATTAAGAACCTACGAATCAAAAAAAGAATTATTCTTCCGCTACTAGTACGTACTAGCTACTAGGGCTTAGTAGACGTATAGTACGTCCGGAAACCGAAAGGCCGTAATTAAGAGGGGGCGATAGAAGGGGACAAAGTCCCGCTTACTAGGGAGAGTAGAAGTAGCGGCGGTTATAGTTATAGTTACAGTTATAGTTATAGCGGCGGCGGCAGGCTATTTTACTATAGTTAGTATATAAGTCTTGAAGGATTATATACCGCGAGTTCTTAGTTAACACTTAGAAGTATATAAGCGAACTATACTAAGTAAATAAAAGGGGGTACTTATAGTATTAACATCTATCTTATTATTATCTTCTTAGTTATTACTACTAACGTCCGGTACAAAGGGGTTATTACTACCTAAGTCTATAGGACTAAAACTAAACTTATTGTCGTTGTCGTTATTCTCCTTAGTAGTAGGAGTAGCGGTAGGGGTAGCGGGAGGGGTAGCGGGAGGTGTAGCTAGTAGTAGTAGTAGTTCGCTATATCTTTATAAGTTACTAATACTAATAGATAGTTAAGAAGGGATAATAAAACTAAGTACTTATAGGGAGGCGACGAGGGTAGTAGTAGAGGCCGCTAGGTTAGCGGTAGTACTATTTAAAGGTTAGTTTTACTCTATTATAAATAATAAGTAACTTACGTAGCGGCGACATAGGGTGGGAGGAGGGGTATAAGGGTTTTAGTACTATTAAGGGTAATTAGCTTATTCTTAATAAGCGAGAATGGATCGATCGATTATACTAATATATATAGGTTTAAAGTACTTACTAGACCTAAGAACCTCTAGAGCAGAGGCTAGGGGCGTCTGTTTGTAAGGACTAGCCCTAAAAGGTTGTTCTACGAAGGAACTAGCGGTTTCTAACTAACTAGGGTTATATAATAATTAATTTGTCTAAAGTTAACTAGGTAGTAGAGAGAGAGAGAGAAAAAAACGCTATAAAGTAATAGAAGAGTATAGTAGAGGGGTAGTAGTTATAGAACTAACGAAGGAGAAAAGAGAGGATTCGAGAGAGAGACTCGACTAATATATATTAACGTAGTTCGCTTATAAATTAGCGTGGAAAGCTATTATAATTATTCGTTTACTACTCCTATTATCTAAAATTATTCTCTACTACTTATAATACAAACGTAGGCGCGGGCTCTCATATAAGCTAGCGAACTATACAGCTATCCCCCCTATAATAGTATCTACTTAAAGGTACGCTACAAGGTTTAGCGTAATACCTTAAATAGTAGAAGTCTAGTATTATCCTTAATTTATAATAGAAAAATTAATATCTACTAGTAGTATAGTAACGTAGGGGTTAGTAAGCAACTCGAAAAAACCTACGGATATTAATATAATAATAGGTATTTAAATATAATAATAATATATAAATCGTAAGAGTACCTTTTTAATATTAAAATAAAAAATCTACTATTAAAAACAAGTGATAAATAAGCTAGTTAGGCAACGAAGGAGGTTTAATCACTTCTAGAAGAGCGGATTTAATAAGGTAGCCTGTGCGTTAGTAAGCGAGCTATATAGCTAACGCTTCTAAAGTACCTACGCGGCCATATTACTAATTATAGGTACGATTTATTAGATAATAAGATAAATACGATTAAATTATAGCGACTATAAAATATTTTATACTAACTTATAAAATTTTTAGATAAGAATTAAGGTTGTAGTAGTATGTAGTATAATAGGTAGTATAATATTAGGTAAGTCCGAGTAGTACTTACGGGGACTAAAGTCCGCAATTGGCGCAAGGGGGGTGGATTATATAATACCTAGGAGGCCCGGGACCTGTCACGTGTTTTGTCTAGAGCTACGGCTACTAGAGCAAGGGATTATATAATCCCTAGGAGGCCTAGGACATGTCACGTTTTTTATATGGAACTATAGGCGTAGGGTATAATCCCTAGGAGGTCCTAGACCTCTTACGTGGTTTGTCTAGAGGTAAATCCTGTAGCTAGGTATATGTGGTTGTACGGGGGCGGGATATTATATAAATATTAGGAGGCCCGGGACCTGTTACGTGTTTCGTCTGAAGGTAAATCCCGTAGTATATAATACGTAGGAGGCCCGGGACCTGTTACGTGGTGAGTCTAGAGGTAAATCCGCTATATATAGAGCCTACATATGCTCCTTAAGCGGTTAAAACACTAAGGAGGATTAGACAAGTCGTACTTATTGGTCAGATCCCTTAAACTTGGGTTCTACGCTAATTTACTACCCTTTTTCAGGGTGGTACAAGTAGTGAGACCCGCTTTTTTGGGCTGTAACCCCGGTCGTTTCCCTTCTAACCCCTGTATTTACGCTTTTCCAGTAGAATTTTTACTCTTCAGGATCGTAAACCAGCTTTCATAGGGATGTCGTATCTAAATATTAGTACAATCTCCCACATGAGTCTAGTAAACAACCTGCAGATTGAGTATCTGACCTGATCCTTTACGAACTTGACCTCGATTCTCGCGTGTAAATGATTATTCTCGAACAATCCGGGGCATACAAGTATTCCGAGGTTCTTGTACTGTATTGGAGTTTGACTTTGCCGCTAAAAAGTTGCTGGGCGAGACCCTGATGGCGTTCCATGTTAGTAAGGGTTGCCGGAAGGGGCGGAAAGAAAGGTGCGAGCGTGGGTACAGAACACAGTATTTCGCATACAGCGAATCCGGTGAAGAAGAAAGATGGCATTAGGACCGTTTCAATCCTAAGAGCTCGGCATACGTTAGTGTAGGTTGGACTTAATGGAATCACCATATGGTGATATGCGCGAAAATGCAGCCCTCTTCTTCGGCCGCCTCTAGGGAAAAGACGGGCCTGATGTTGGAACCGCTCTTTGTTGAGATGAATTGTGGGTGCGGAAATAAGTTTTCTATTATAGTACAGTATCGTGTTTGACGAACCTGTTGGAGGTAAATGGCGAAGGGGTGCCGGTTTGTCTAAAATACTTGGGAGAAGTACTCGAGTACTCCGTGTCTACCTCCCTCCGCCTCTGTAAAAAAGCCTGCAACCTCCCGACTGCCCTCGGGCTGATCGGGAAAGAGGGAGTCTTCACGTGACTCTGATGTGAAGATACTATAGGTACCTACCTACCTAGATAGCAGACACATACGTGCTACTCTCACTAGCAGTGATGAATCATTGTAGTATCCCAGCATTATTCTATAATAAAGTAACGATAACGAAGCTACAAAAGTTCGCGTGTTAGTAGAAGAAGTCGGGGCCCGGGGACGGATATGAAGAAGAATCACGTGACATATAGGGCAGCGGGCCTCGGCTCTTTCCATTTCTCGACCTCATCACCTCTTTCTCGGTGTCATCAATCGCCTCGCGTTTTGGCTTCCAAACTCTTGGAGCAATCTTGGGGCGCTACTCTGGATATGCAGTCCCTTTGCTGAATCACCACTCGAATCCAATATGGAGGTGTTGTCGATGTGCTTTCGTTCTGCTTCCGTCCCTCGAAAAGCAATCATGGCGTCCAGTACAAACATAGATGGCGTCCAGTAATCGAGCGCCCCTTCGCATCGGCTGAGGCTCAGCAGCAAAGCAAGCATTGGTACATTCCATTGGTACATTACATTGGTACATTCCATTGGTACATTCCATTGGTACTTGGTAAGAGAAAGGCGCTCGTCACCCGTGTCGGCATCTGAAGGTGCCCTCGGTGGCATTCATGCGAATCATGTCACATGTAGAAGCACGGGGTGCCCATGCTTACACGGACACCCAAGAGAAGCCCTCGAAGTATAATTTGGTCGTTACTTTGAGTAACCGGCCATCCATGAAGGTTGAGTGTTGGTATATGTATCATCAAAAGCAAGCACTGATTGCTAAATGTGGATCAGGGGCCGTCCCAAAAAAGGGACCTAAGGACCTTCGCTAGTTGGTGCCTTTGGCTGCTGCTGGCATGCTGCTTACTTGAGAGTACTAGTATTAAGAAAGTTTGACTCCCATTCCTCCCGATTCCCGCGATTGATTTGCTTTTTCATTCACTCTCGTTCTTCTGCTTGGTTCATTTGTCAACCTTCCCTTGAACTCAACTCAGACCCATTACTCCACCCCCAGACACCTTCTGCTTCGCCATCACGAACCTTTGCATTCTCGAGCCTCAACAAAATGCGATCCAAACCAGCACAATTCGCCATCATGGGCGCGGCGGCCCTCTTCTTGATCGTGATCTTTGGCCAGGTTGGTTCCAACCGCGGCAATTTGCCAGCCTGGGTTCCAAAATCCGCGGCCGATTTCACAAGCAGAATCTCGGGTTCTCTTGGAAGGGGGAATCTCAAGTCCGTGATGGAGACGAGTGAGAAGTTATGGCGGAAGACAGTGACCCAAAGACACGCTTACCGAGAACGATTTCCAAACCTGGAGTTGTAAGTTATCTGGTGGACTTGACATTCTGTCGGTCATATTACGTCAAATGCTAACGCCATCTGCGACAGTTTCCCTGCCAGAGACAGCGCATGTACGAGAACACCCCCACGGAGACTGCGAGAAAATACCAACTGACCTTTTGCAGCCTACTTCACGACACCGATAACGGTCTGGGATCTTGTGCCTGCTAGGTATGGAAGCATATATAATCTCCACATTGAAGAGACTGGCTGATGACAAGCGTAGCTACAACTGTCCATGGGAGGTTGAGCGAATCGGCGCAATGGGAGATGGAGGGAAATGGGTATGTGGCATGAGTCGCTACGAGAAGACCGACAGACCATGTATCATCTACTCCTTTGGTATGTCGTCTGCGAACACAAACTGAAATTAAGAGCCACTCTAATGATAGTGCCTAGGTATACAAAATGAATCAAGCTTTGGTACGTTCCAACACCTTTAAATTCTTCGGAGCCCCCATTGACAGAATCCCACAGAACAAGAAATTCTGGAGAGAACGAACTGTGAGATTTGGGGATACGACTACTCAGTCGACGAATTTGGACCCCAGCTTCTGCCCGAATACCTTCCGAGAACCCACTTCCTTCGCGCTGCGATCGGTGCCACCACAGATCCCAAGTCCTCACCACCATCGTATTCGATACAAGACTTGATGAAGGAGAATGGCCATGACTACATGTAGGCTGCCCCACCTTTTGTTCTAGGTTTAAATCCCGAACGCCTACTAACTATTTTTCTCTTCCAGCGACATTCTCAAAATAGATATCGAGTACGCTGAATTTAACGTTCTTTCCTCGCTGAATGCGTATACCCTAGATGTGGGAACAGAAATGCCTATCGGACAAATGCTCATGGAACTGCATCTCTTCTCAACACAAGGCATTACACTCCCAATATTTATGGATTGGTGGGAGAGCATGGAGAATAGAGGTTTCCGACCGTCTTGGACTGAGCCCAACTTATTGTCCGTCACCCTCGGCATAGATGATAGAATGCCACGCTTGACAGAGGTAAATATCCAGAATCCCGTCCCCCAGCCGCTTTCTTCCTTGCATCTGTTTCCCCTTTGGCTCTTCTGCTCTGGCATAATAAAACGCTGTACTGCGAATATTGCTAATTTGATGCTAGTACACTTTCCTCAACGTCAAGGACATAAACAACAAACTTTTCACATAAGAAACGTAGGGCGGAGCAAAAACTGGCCTCAAAAATACGGCAATATGGTGTTCATTTGGGAACCTTGTACAATACGGATGTATGCATGCGTAGGGAGTACTTCTTTCAGTTGATTCTGGATATTTTTGCCTGTCAATGGGCTTGCTTTTTAGAATTACATTTGGCTACTGGGAGGCTCGGGTGGCGTACTGGAAAGCGAAAGGCATGGAAATCCAATTCCTTCTAGACCAGGGGTATGTTTGTTGCTTGCAGAAAGCTGGTAGTACAAAGTGCTACCTTGTTAATCGATGATTTTTAACGTACAACGAATGAGGTGATTTGGGCTATGGATTTTGATTTCACGCGCCAGAAAAGGACATCTGTATGTAACTTTCACCTTTGACATTCCACCTCCATTGGTTCATCGGGTCCTGATGACTGCCTAATCGCAGAAATTGCAATTTTGATTGTGAGAGAGCTTGAGTAGAAAATCCGTTACTCGTACCAAATCAAACTCCAATAATCCCACTTGAAAAGCGCTTGTTCTAACCTGTCTACCACTGCTCTCCAAAATAGACCAAGTACCACTCCTCTCTGGGGAGGAATTGAAGTAGCAAATACTGTGGTTTGTACGCTACGTCATTTCATATCTAGTGCGTGCGCGTTACTTGTTTAGGTAGGTAGTGCGGAAGTCGGTCCCCTGATGTTGTGTTCGTCTGTAAGATTACTTGAGGACTCCTTTCGTTGCTGTTGGGTGGTGTGACTAAGGTGATAGAGTGCGGCTAGTTGGTTGTGATGAGTGGGGTGGAATTGGTGGGGGAGTTGGGGAGGGGGTGAGGTGTGGTTTGTTGGTTTGTTGGGTTTTTAGTGGATTGGTGGAGTACTTTGTTAGTTTATTAGTTTATTAGTTTATCANTTAGCGTCAAGAGCGGGGACTACTTCTTCCCGCTTCACTTGGTGATTACTAACTAGACTGTACTCGTAAGCGCTTTTTTTTTCTCGGCTTTGGTATAGTCTTACAGTACATGTCTTTTTAGCTGGTCCACGACTTTAGAATATTTTCCAAGAGATTTAAAGATGGTAGTACGTAAGGAAGTTGTGGCTAGAGTATGGAACCTGGGGGTGGGTTGTATAGTAAGTTGGGTTGTGCTTGTGCTGCTGGGTTTGGTACGGGGGTTTTGTTAGGTGATGGTATAGTGTATGTAGGATAGTTGTAGGTTAAGTAGGATTTCGCCAGAGCCTTTTATGGTATATTGTTGTTGCGACTTTAGTTTTAACACGAGAGCATACTCAGATACTCTACGATAATACTTTGCTGTAATATAAACACAACTGTGATTTTCAAAAGTCTGTGTGAAGCTGATGAATATCCTTCGCGTCTAGTTTTGATTTTGTTTCGCTTTTACGGGGTTTCGACGTCATGTTATTTATATCACGTCCTGTGCGGTGGCGTGAACTCCACCTAGTACTGTAAGATGTTTTTGCCTATAGGTAATACGCTCTGGTTTGTTCACTTTTTATAAATCTAGTGAATACTTTGTACTACTACGAAGAAGCACTACACTAAACACCTAGCATAAGTAACTTCCTTCTCTTTATATACGTGGTTTAAGCAAAAGTCAAAGTCATATTCAATGATTTCTGGAGCTAAACTGTTTATGTGACTATTTTAGTTGTACGAGAGCTTTTAGAACGGTATTCTTACAAGGTATCTACAAATTCGGCGCTGTATTAATATTACCTTATACAAACTCTGCATTCCCATCGTGTTCTAGATTTTCCTGTAGTCACGTTTCGGAAGGAGATGGAAGTGGCTGCGAGACTCATTTCTTTGAATGAATGGTTCTGTGTTACTTCGCTGGTTCTTTGTGCGACTTGTTCTCGATTCCTGTAAATATATCCACAACAATTCGCCTCTCACTTTTCAAGTGGCACCCCGGCTGAGGTTCCTTATCCGAACGAGGTGTTACGAAAGCCTACTTACTATCTTGACGAGCCATTTCGCCCACCGGCTCACGAATACAAAGTATCATGAGGAAGGAAACCGTGAGATAAAAGCTGATTTAGTTGATGTTGATGTAGTCCGTATTGCGAAAGGGAATCCGTCATCGCGGGGGTGTTTTTTATAGGCTCAATATGTAGTAGCTAAAAGAGGTATCTTCGAAGAATATGTGGAGACTTACTAGACGAGGACTCTTCAAGCTTTTCTCGAAAAGCGATCGATATTTTTGGTCAGATGGTTATTGGTGGATGTCTTCAGAGACTTTACTTCTACCTCAGCAGCTCACTGATCTCGCATATTGAGTTTTGAGCTGTTAAGTTGATACTGGGGTCTTCTAGGAAAGCGCCTTGGGTTCAGACTTCATACCAGGCCATTCCAACAAGTTCAAAGTCGCCATCTCAGATACTGAAATAAGGGCCTTTTACATATCAGGTTTTTTCGCAATAGCCGTAAAGTTGTCGCGACTCGTTCCCCACGGCGTACTGAAATAATGTTTTGGTATTCAATGCTGGTACTGCCCAAAGCAGCCAGTTACCTCTGTCTCGTGATCAGGGTAGTACAGAGCTTCGCCATTAGGGAATATAATATCAGCTTAGATTAATAAACTGGCGTTGCACTTCGTAATCGCGAAAAAAGTCTCGTCGCACTTGGTTAACTATGCAGGATTTCCGAGTCTGTGGATAGCAAGTTTGACGATAGCTCTTTGTGAGATATACAGTCTTCACATACGCCATCCAACTTCTCGATTCTGTTTGCGTCGTACTGACCTGCTTCATTTTCTTCCATCAACCACATGCCCCGATACAAGAATCTGCCAAATCACTTTCCCTACTCCTCTTTCTGGCCCTGGTATGTGACTTCTTGAAATCCGCACTGCAAACAGTTCTGAGGTTCGTGCTAAGTCAAATCATTCGATAGGTTGGGCTTCAGAAGTGTCAAGGGAGGAATAACGTGTATTACGAGACCGAGAAGCGATACTTTACTAGTAGAGGAAGCTATGTACATATAGGTAGCAAAGCTTTCTATATGGGACTCGTGGTTATAAAAAGGGAAAAAAGATTCTATTGTACGGAGCTTTTCAGGTTGCTTTGAAACAAAACCAGGGGTTATAGCATATTACACTTATGCTCGGCAAGCAGTTTAGCCAGTAGATATTTCAATTAATGTAAAGTTTGATCCATACTACAGTAAACAACATGTTCTTCGATTACAGTCTTTAGAAGCCTACTGCAATCCTTGCAAATCACGTGGTGCAAATAGTCGCTAAGCGAGTCATACCCGCACATGCATCCGCATCTGAAATCAGCCAAACCCCCGCATCCGCACCCGCCCGCTCAAGAATACCTCCATCATCTCAATTCCAAGTATCAAAATATGAATTCGGGAGTTAACAGCACGTTTGCAACACAAGTATGTCTTCGGTGTAAGACCCAGAAACGAAAATGTGATAAGATAATTCCTGCGTGTTCTCTATGCAAAAGGTACAAATGGGTTGTTATATTCATGATGGGCTATCTGCTAAATGAAAATTCCGAGTAGATTAGGTCGAAAATGTGTTTATGATACTCAAACATCGCAACCCATGGCATCAACTCCCTCTGCTGAACCTTCGCGGCCAAGGTCTGCTTTCCCTTCCGGTTCCTCTTCGAAAGTCCCAGTATTTTCCGAGTCCTACCTGAGAACAGCTATCATACAACAGATATCTGGAAAAACTATGAAAGACACCTTTGCTTCATATCAAGAAGGTATCCATAGCTGGTTCCCCATAGTTTCATCGCCCCATCTCGATGCCCGCCTGCCTCTCAATTGGGGGGAGTCCACATCTGAAATGATCCTACTCCTTGCTTCCATGGCTCTCGTAACAACTATACCTTTATCTTCCATCTCACAAGTTTGGAAAGAATCACAAGGTGTATATTATCTGTGCAAATCATTTTTGGGCTTCCTTGATGCTCTTGGCAAGAACTCCTTGGATTTGTTACAAGCGAGAGTTTTACTAGTTGTATTTGAGGTGGGTCATGGACTTTATCCGACATCCTACATCTCAATAGGTGGTTTGGTTAGAGCAGCAGATGCACTTGAAGTCTACCCAGACCCAAAAGCTCAGTCCTTGCGTGGGCAGTCTAGAGAGGAGTATGCGTTGGAGCTGAAACGTCTATGGCAAGGCATATTGATTTTAGATAGGTACCATTATTGTTCTCTGTTTGTGAAAGAATCCTCACATTTGCATAGGATTATCGCCCTTGAAAATTCCGACTGGTCGGCAGTGACTAAGTTCCGTTCATTCACACAGCTCAATATCCCACAAGTTCCGCAGGATAATCTTACACCTGACCCAGGTCTCTCAATATTTGATAAGACGTTTGCAGCTTCCAACTTCCTGGAAAAAGTTCAAAATAATATCAGCTCTCAAGATCAACAAGCCAAGAACAATAAAAAATTTACATTTGAAGAAATCTCTCTCATTACGCAAAGAATAATGGTAACCGAGCAAGACGATTCTTTGGAACTTTACGATGGAAGCTGGGCTATTATTACCAGGTCATCCTCCTTTCACAAGCCTATGAAATACAGCAGAATTTCTGACAAGATCCCCTGTAGTGCGCTGCTGGCTCTCTATGAACGCGGCATCAAAGTGCCCCAAGATGAAGAGTCTAATAATGTACCGGCACAGAAATTAGCACAAATATATCTCGATAACCTGCTACACAAAACAACTATTTTCATTGGTTCTTTGACTGCTGTAGAACGCACGAAAAGCCTGCATTTTGCCTCGCCGTTTGTTTTGCATATGCTGTATAAATCAGCTTCAATACTCACGGAGAGGATAAGGGTTGGTGATTCTTCGAAAGCAAGTTTGGACGCTTTGCGGATTCACCGGAAGATGCTGAAAAGTCTCAGTGAGAGGTGGTTGGCTGCTGGTAAGTTCTTAACCAAATGATGTATAGTACCAGGCTCTTGCTAATTGCAAGGAAGATCGTTATTTGAAATTGTTAGATGAAGATACCACTTTGAGAATGGCAAAAGCTTTGGAATTAGAAGAATAGTAGTTAAACTAAGTCTAGAACCTTATTAAAGGTAACATATTTAAGGTATATATATTTATCTAGTATATAGTAGTTAACGGAATTATTTTCTAGAAAAGATAAGTAATAAATCTTACGTTTATTACTATTTAGTTTAAGCTTTAGTATAAAACCTAGAAGAAATATAATAAATAGATTACTATTTTATAAAAAGACTTTTACTACTAGCCCTTATTATAAATCCGTCTTAATTTTTAGAACTAGTAACTAGAGAAACTCGAACGCGAAGAAAAGATTTAATAAGATCTTATATATATATATATAGACTCTTATACCTAATTAAAATACTATATTATAGGATATTATTAATTATATTTATAAATCTTAGGTTTAAATACTAGTATAATAGTATATATTACTAGTATATAGTATCTCTTATTCTTTTCTATTTATATTCCTTTCTAAGACTTATTTAATTAAAAATTTAAACTCTTCTATTCCTCTTATTCCGAACTAATTAATACTTCTTATTCTAGTTAAAGTACCGGATAGAAAAGGGTAGAAGTACTTCTAATACTTAGGGTTAGTTTTAATAGATTCGAAAATTAAGTATATCTAGTAGTTACTTAAAGTATAAGTCTTTAAGATATTCTTTATAATAGCTATATATAAATCTAATAGTTAGGATTTAAGGTAAAGGCTTAAAAGTACTCTTTAAGTAGTCTAGAATACTTTAGATAAAGACTCCTTTAACGTTCTCTATAAGAGTATACTAGCTAGTAGCTAGAACAGAGGCCTATAATACGGTAGATAGCTAGTATACTAAATATTAGAGTATAGTTTTAGTTCGATTTTAGACTTAAATAGTATATTTTATAGCTCTAACCTAGGGGATTTTTATTTAATCCTTATTAAAATTCTAGTACGTAGTAATAGTAATATACCTATATATATAGGAGTAGTTATAGTAGGCGAAATCGGTACTCGGCTAAATAGCTTAGACTTATTACCTAGTACTATAACTATTACGGAACGTACAAGTAGACTAGAGATTTACCCCCTTTATTATTTAGTATATAACTCTTACTTTAGCGAGGCTCTCTATATACTTTCTATATAGATCTATATAAGTTACGCTAGCCTTGTTAGGAAGGCGCTAGTCTTATTTAGAAAGGACCTATAGTATAGAAGAGCTCCTATATTAGAGTACCCCTTTCCCCCTTAGCTAGCTTCTTTTTAGTTATCTACTTTTATATAGCTTATTCTAATAGTCTCCTATTTTATCCTTAATAATTAGTAGTACTACTTTAGAACCTAAGTATATCTTATTTCTTAAATAAAATCTAGTTATTATTATCTAGCTCTAGTATTAGGTACTAGAGAATCTCTCTTTAATTATTTAATAACTCTAGCTTAATATATTATAGTTAAACTCCCTAATCGTTAAACTATCTCTAGAGTAACCTAGATATTAATATTACTAGAGGAATTAAAAATTACTCTTAATCTTTTATACCTTTATACCTACGTATTCCGAGATATTAATAATTAAACGTCTATAACTCTTAACAAATACCTTAATAATTATCTACCTTATTCTATCTTTTAGAATACTATCTTTAACTACTATATTAACTTCTTTATATAAAGAACTTTCGACTTTTAACTTAGATAATTCTTTTAGTAAAATAATATATTATTTCCTCTACCCTTATCCGCTACTTAGCTAGCTTCTTCTTAATTATTATAAACTATACCCTTAAGCTAAAATTCGTAGGGACTAGTAGTATAGGTAGCTAGAGCTATAGGAGCGATAGTAGTATTATAGAAGGAAGTACTTAGACGAGGCTAAAATAAACGGCTACTAGATAATAGTAAAGAAGTAGAAAATAAATAGAACAAATAAGTTTAATAAGGAATAGAATAATACTTTAATAATAATTAGGAATAAGAAAAAGGAGATAATAATAAAGATAATAAGGAAGAATAACCTCTCTATAAATAACAAAGAATATAGAGAAAGAATAATAAGGTAGTTAATCGATTTAAATAACTTATAATAGCCTTTATAACTTAAAACGCGAAAGCCGAAAAACGCTATTAATAATAAACCGCGGAGGTAGAGAGACGCTATTAGGATTTAATATTATAACTCTAAGGAAATTAAGATATAAGATAGTATTCGGTTAATCTAGGAGAATAAGGATAATAATAATAAGGACTATATTAAATATAAGCTATTATAAAATATAAATTAAGACCTAAAGATATTAGATACTTTAACCCTTTAGATAAATCTACTATAGTTAAAAGTAATAGTAAATTTATAATCTATTTAGACGTTTTTATATTTTATAATAAACTTAAGCGACTTTTAAAAACCTACGATTTATAAGATATTATAAACCTTATACCTTTACTTTAGTAGGGTATAGCTATAGTCTAGTAGAATAACGAATTAAATAATACTAACTAGGCTAATATACTTAAGAACCTAGATACTCTAACTTTAAGACTCTCTAATTAATTTTAAATAGATCCTTTAAAAGCTAATATAGTTCTCTTAGAGATATAGTACCTAGATAAAAAGGAAGGATTAATTACCTTTATAATAAGGATTTAATAAGCTATAAAGAGTATAAGTATTATTAATAAATTCGATTAAATAATATATATTTAGAATTATATTATACCTAAGGTTTAATAGAAGGTTAATAAACCTCTACTAGGTATAAATAAAATAAATTTAAGTTAGTAGCTATATAAGTTATACTAAATAGAGCTCTTGCTTAAGTAAACTTAAGCTAAAGAGAAACGTAAGAAGGATAAGCGCTATAGAGATCGTATAGTAGAGGCCTATAAGAATTTCTAAGCTTCTAATTATAAGTTATATAATAACTTCCTAGATAATAGCTCTCGGGTAAGATAATAAAATAATAACTTATAATAAACTAACTAACCTAATAACTATATAAATATAGATTATCTATATAATACTATATCTAAGCTAAAGGTATAAAAGGACGAGTTAAAGGACTAAGGTAAGGATATAGATAAGTTAGAAGATAAGAAGGATACTAAGAGTAATAGATCTAGGTTTTAGGGTCGATTAGATAGTAATAATAATAATTATTGTCCTAATAATTATAGAAACCGTAGAGGATAAGAAGATAATTATTAACCTCTATTTAACCGTAGGAATTAAGGAAACTAGGGTTAAAAGCTAGGATTTTACGTTTAACTAAACACTTAAGGATAAAGAATCTATATTATAGAGGAAGACTCTAGTTTAAGTAATAGTAGTAATAATTAAGGTTATTATAGAGAATACTTTAACTAAGGATTAGAGATTAAATATAAAGATAATAGGTATATTCTTATAGATTTAGATATATAAAGGGATTACCTATATACTTCTAAAAGATAAGTACTCTAGTTAGCTATTAAACTAGGAACTAAGCTAATAGATTTATAGTTAATCTTATAACCTTTAGTACTAATAGATAAAGTAATATATTAATATTATAACTTACTATTCTAATCTNTTTATAGACCGATTCGGTAGAAGTAAGTAATAAACCTACTATAGACAAGGTTAAGATCCTAGTTATTACTTTAAAGGTTTCTCCTAATATAGGGAGTAATAGCTTTATATATAAAAAACATTATATTACTACTATCTCTATTTAGTTTATAAAGGATAAAGATTATTATAAAATTTATATAGACTTAGGAACTAGTATATTACTTATTAATAGAGAGTTCTTATTAAAAGTTACTCTATAAGCTAAAACTACTATTCGAGTAAAACCTATCTATCTATAAGGTATTAGTAATACTTTAGTAATATCTACCTAGTATATACTCTTAGATATATACTTCGAAGGAGTAGATACTACGTTAGCTATAAAAGGTATTATAAAACTACTTATTATAAACCTTAAAAGAGAAGTATATATTATTAATAAGCTTATACTTAAAATACTAGTTAGAATAGATGTTATAATTCCTAAAGATATTATATTAAACCTAGGGAAATACTATACTATAATTAGTAGTTATAAAGTTAATATAAAGTTATTTCTTTAATCTAAGAGACCTTTTCCCTTAGTACTAATCTATACTAAGAAGGTAGTAATTATACTACCTAAATCTAAGGTTCTTATACTAATTAATAAGAATATTCTAGTACTAAAGGAAGAATAAGCTTAGCTCCTTAAGTCTAATAACTATAATATTAGAATCTATTCTACTTTAATAGACGATTTAACTACTAATATTATAGTATAAAACGATACTAAAGTAGTAGTATACATTTCTAGGAACTAGTATATAGGTTATACTTCTATTATTAACTTAGAATAGTATTTTTAAGTTAATAATAATACTAATAAAGATACTAACTATAATACTAAAGCTATAGATTAAATTAAGTAATTAGTACTAAGAACTCTATCTTATAATATTTAAGCTAAACTAATTACTTCTACTAGGGATCTATTTAAAGAAACTAAGTATTTATTAGGGAGTATAATTTATAGAACTTCTAATAAAGCTATAGAGATTACAAAGATCTTAGATAATATACTAGAAATACTCTTTTAAGATAAAGGATATATTAATATACCTAAAGACCTTTAGATAAGAATTTATTTAAAAGAAGAATAGTAGGATAAAGTTACTAGCTATACTAAGGTTTATCCTCTTAGTAAAAAGGATAAAAAAGTAGTTAAGGATACTATATTAAAGCTACTCTTTAACTAAGGAAGAATTAAATATATAAGGATAGTAACTCCCTTCTCCTAGCCGATCTTTATAGTAAAAAGGATAATACTAGATAAGATAGTTAAGTTTCGGGCTATTATAGATATTCGAGGACTAAATATAATAGTTTTATATCTAATACTAGTTATAGAGAATATTATTAATAATTTATAAGATAAGACTAAGATATTTATTATTAATACTATAATATTCTTTTAATAATAGTAGATTTATCTAGAGAGTTGTTAGATTATAACTTTTATTACTTATAAAGGATAATTTTAATCTAATTATACTATTATAAGCTTCTAAAATACTCTTATATATATATAAAGGTAGATAAATATACTATTTACTAACCTCTTATTTATAAAGGTTTATATAAATAATAGTATCTATATAAGTTAGACTTTAGAAGAATATTTAACTAATCTATAGTGTTACGACATAGTCTTAGCTAGCCGAGACCTCCTGTCTCTGCTGCCTGACCTGTCTCGGTAGCCTAGGTGGATGCCTAGTATTCTAGCAGCTTCCACTCGGTCAGGGTCGTCTTATAAGACT
>LT855415.1:1997262-2145611 GCA_900184765.1 Hymenoscyphus fraxineus
ATATAAAGGTATATAAAAGCGCTAGAGAGGGTTCGATAGTAGTCTTTTTACTATATAAGTAATAGTCTTTTTACTATATAAGTAATAGTCTTATTACTACGTAAGTAATAGCCTTTTTACTATAGTATAAAAGGTATATAGGAGTACTAGGGGAGGTTTACAAGTAGTTATTTTACTATATAAGTAATANGTTTTTTTACTATATAAGTAATAGCCTTTTTACTACGTAAGCTAGTCTTTTTACTACGGTATAAAGGTACGTAGAAGCGCTAGGGAGCCCTATAGGTAGGCTTATAAGTAGTATAGTAGTATATATAAGCTAAGAAAAGGATCTACTTAGAGTAATTTCTACTATATTTTAGACCGGGCCCTTTAGACCTATTTAGACCTATTTAGACCTACTAAAACCTATAATACCTAGTAGAAGTACTCTTAACCCTTCCTATCTAGTACTCTAGTAAAGATAAGAAGTATTAATTAGTTTAGAAAGGAATAAATAGGAGAGCTAAAAATCTATATTAAATAAGCCTTAGAAAGAAGTATAAATAGAAAAGGATAAGAGTAGAACAAATAGGAGATACTATATACTACTAATATCTAAAAGATATACTTATAAGATTCTAATTAGTACTAAAAGATTAGTTTCCTATACTTAATTTTAGCTATTCTATACTTATTCCTTAGTTATATTATAGCTATAGTACCCCTTAGGGAGCGCTATAACCCTAACCCTACTATAAAGGAGGTAAAGGAAGTCTAGTACCTAAATTTAGCTATAAAATACCCTATAAATTTAGTTAACCTAGAGTACTAGGTATTATATATTTAAAAGCGCCTAGATTATAACTACTATAACTACTACTAATAGAAGCTATACCTAGATTATAACTATTATAACTACTACCTAGAGCTTTATATCTAAAATTACTATATCTACTTATTCTAGAATAACTACTAAATCTACTAAAACCTAGTAGGTAATTATATTAAGACTAGATAGGACCTTATAAAGGACTACTAGTTAAATAACTCTATTTACCTAAGTAAAAGTTATTCTTACTACTAATAACTTTAAGTTAATTAGCTTAAGTCGAAGAATTAACTTAATTAACTTATACTAAAGGGTTAATTTATTAAATAAGTATAGGTAGATTAGCTTATTAATCTTATTAAGGGGAGGCCGAATAATAGCTAGCTAGTAGTAAGGTACTACGATTATAACGACTAGCTAAAAGTATAGCCTTAGTAGTATTCGTAGTATTATATCGCGCCTAGAGTTCTACTTAAGCTACCTCTCCTACTTCTACTATAAGACAAGTATAATTAGGAGCTCTAGCCGGAAGGTTTACTCGCGCCTTAGTACTAGTACGCTTTACTACCTTTATTAAATTACCCTTATAGATAGAATTATAGCCTTTTGTCCCTAGAGGTATATCGAGGGTTATTATTATTATTAAGGTATAAAGATAATTATACTAGTAAAAAGAGCTTAAAAGTATAACGGATAATAATATTATAGTATTATTATTAAGGAGTTCTATACTCGAGTACGAGAAGGGATATAATACCCGGACTCCCTTATTCACTATGAACCCCTGCTAGCATTTTCTATGAAATAACAATGCTAATCGTTCACTGTAGTGGAATAGGGAAAGTGAATCCAAATCGTCGCTCGGGGTCCCACTTCTTCTTTAATTTTCCCAATCTCTCGATTCTCTCTTTACTTCCATATATCTCCTCGAGCTTTTCATCACCGTGAGCGAAATTGACATATCTAAGATTCGTTAGGGTCATTGTTTGGTTGTTTGAGTTGGGAAGCTCACACGGAGAAACTCTCCCCCTCAGTTTTTAGCGAATCTCTGAACTTCCTTCCAACGACGCTGACCTCGTCATCGAGCGACGGATCTTGGTAATTTCCTGAAAAGAGCCTGTCATCATTAGTAAAAGCTCTACCCACGATAGTCACAATATGAACAAACAAATGCACACCAACTTTTCGCCAGGGATAAGCTGTATCCCCTTCATCCACTTCGTTCGTTTTATCATGATTGTAATAATCCCCAATGACAAGACTTGCCATTGCACCTGTACATTCACCTGTGAAATCTTCCCATATTTTCCACGCTTCTTTGATTCTCGCCCCATCGAAACGCTTCATCCCAATCCCCCATGTTGGTCTTCGACCACCTTTGACACCTGCGGGGTCACTTGGTGCATTTGTTACTTTGAGCAATATCAGTGTCCTGAAGATATAGTGGATGAATCACTAGTGCAAAATGCTTACAGTTATAAGGTGTGGGGGCGAACTCCGCAAATGTCGGTTTGAGAGCGAAAAGAGGCTCGAAAGCTTTCGTCGCCTCATCTTCCGGACCAGCGTAAAATAGATGAATGATGAAGGTAGGCTATCAAGATATGCGTCAATCTTCGTTCATCGTCAAAATACAGCTGCCTGTCTTGAAAACATACCTGAAAGCTAGGTGGGATTCTTGCCCAAAGAAATCCAATAGCCATCTTTCTCCCAATCTCAAGCTTCTCAAGCGTCCTCGCGATCTCTCCAATTTCATCCACAGTCTTCCCCACAAACCCAATCGACCCACTACAAAAGATGCCTCCATTGACCTGCTCATAACTCTTGACGGTTAAGCTACTCACCACTCCGAAATTCCCCCCAGCACCCCTTAGTCCCCACCACAACTCAGAGTTCTCATCTTTGCTCACTTTTATTTTGTCTCCAGAAGCAGTGATGACAGTGGCAGAGAGCATGTTGTCAACGCCTATACCACACATGCCCATCATATTACCAAGACCACCACCGATTATAGCTGGGATTAGACCAACTGTATTACAGACTCCGGTCATGATATGGACTCCATTCGCGTGTGCGGCATTGAGGGCATCTCCAGTTAAAACTCCACCTCCCAAAGTTGCAGTTTTTGCCTCTTTATCGAATACGATGCTAGAAATCGCGTTGAGATTTATTACGATGCCTGATTTCGAGAGTTTGGAGAGGGATGAATGGAATCCGTGGCCACCGGATTGGGCGAGAAATGGGATGTTGTATTTATTGGCCCATTTGATCTATTCCATATTAGTATTTCATCCTTCGGGTGTTCATAAAGATAAAGAAGAGAAACATGCAGTGCTACAGATGTCATCCTCCGTCGCTACGTTGATGATAGCCCCTGGATTTGGCTTCCCGAAATCACTCCATCTTTTAGTATTAAACTGCGCATCTTGTGGAAAACTGATCGTCGCTTGTTCAAATAATTGAGTTTTCAAGTCCGGAATGGACTGAGTTAGAACTTCCGCGATCATCTTGAACAATTGTGAGTTCTCGTTGTTATAATTTATACCTGTTGGGTCACTTGGAAACCAATGGAGCTTGCTATAACTTGATAAATGCTCGACAAATGGAAGCTGAGAAACAAAGAAACCATTCTAGTGAAATATGAAAGACCAATTGGCTAGGTCGAGATTCAGGCTGAGAGATCAAAGAAACCCTCGCGAATGAAGGTGTAGCAAATTATAAGCCCCATCTTTCAGCTCAGCGAGTTAGCTCAACTACGTACAACTTGATATATCTACTATTTTCAGTTTCTCAGGCGTTTGTTTGGGAGTCTTTCTTCTTGAAACCCTGACAGGTACACCTTGTCTGAAGACAATCTACCTGTTCAAGCCCTGACTGAAGAGGGAATGTTTAGCAGCTGCTCCGATACTGTATATATTACGGTCGTTGCGAGAGAAGCGTAAGCCTAAGCGACACAAACTCCAGCCACAACCAAAGACGGCACCCATCAAAAAGTCCTGAGTTCTGTTCCACCTATTTTTTTTGTGTGGCGTGACCGTGGCGTTTTCCCACGATACGAATACGCCTGTTACAGCAATAATATGTCGCTGAACAGGGTCTGCCCTGTCGGGGCTGCTGCATGCCATCCTATTGCATGAACCACTGGGGCAAAAGTGACCTTAATACATGTACCGTATTGCATATCGGCGTTATTCTGAAGTTGGGAAGATGCGAGGTATTCCAATACGACTGTGGTATGATGCGGAAAAGTTGAAGTGAAGGCATCGAGACGTTTGGTAGACTCAAATGTGCCGTAGTTCAAACCGAGAAGAGATGGGATTGAATACGAGAACTATCCCTCTCGAATAGGCTGCATTCCCCATATTGGATAAAAAAGCTTAACATCACCAGGGATGGAACGTCCCTTTCCCTTCGCATTCCAACCCAAAAGCTCGGAAAAAGTAAAAACATACCCCCACCCAACCCCAACTTTCACTCACGGACCGCGGCCACCCGTGGGAATCAAGAAGATCATCCCAAAAATACATCCATATCTACTGTACTCCGTAGATCCGAAGCCCATGAATTAAATGAGCAGTGGCGTTATACTTTCGTATTGCAAATGAGACCCAACCCAATCTCAACCTCAATCCCACACCCCGCCATCCTGCTGTACCCCTCATTTCCAATGCACCACCACCACGAGGAGATAAAACACAAAAAATCTGACTCTCCTTTCATTTCCCACCCTCCACGTCACTCCCCCATTTCACAATCCCAATTATCCATCGCATAAAATACTACCTAAACATGGGGTACACACGAATGCATCACACACATCTTCCCCCAGAAAACGCTTGCCTGCAATAACAACCACGGAAGCACCCCCCAAAAGCGAGAAAGGCACGAGGAAAAAGGCGAAAATGACAACCTCGAGTGACACATATCACACACTACTAACGGGTGCACTATATGCGCACGAAGCACATCTCACCTCTGTTCGCAAAAGATTCCAAATTGGGAAGGCGGCAGGAGCAGGGGGTGGGATAATTACAAAAAACGTGATTTGACCCAACGAGGACGGTGGGCGAAAGTTAAATATGATAAGATGATGTTTAAATATGATAATTTCCAAGAAAAAACAAGAGGGAAGATCAACTGCCTAGTTCAAATGAAAGTTTGGGATAAGAGGCCGGGAGTGTTGGTCTCGTTTTGTCGCAATCCATTGTTGCCTACCTAGGCGAAGGTATAGGAGCTGGTGGGACCGTAGCCGCCGAGTCCCCGGCTTTTTGGTTTGCGAATCCGGCATATGGATGGGACAAGAAAGATACGTTCACAACAAGCGTATAAGTCTAAGAGCATGAGAAAATATATAGCGTAAAATTCAGAAATTTAAGCCTGTTTTCCGACCAAGCGCATCGTTCGAAACGCCCGTGAAATATGTAAATAAACGCTAAAATCATAGCTATCCAAAAATTGATGTACAGATAGAAAAGAAGATAAAACAAAAAAGAACCAAAGCGACCTCCTCTCATGCCTTCCGAATCGCCAAAAGGGCTGCGAAAAAAACCCCAGGACTCCTTTATTAGTCCAAGTCCCAAGCTATGTGCCCCAAACCATCCCATATGTACCCAGAATCAGAAACCATTTTCACGCCAGCGCCTATCCTAATTGCGTATCCCCAATTCATGTATTTTGTCCGCTTAAGAAAAAGTCCAACTCGCTTGGTCCGCCTCGACTATGCTCATTTTCCGCTAGTTGTTCTAGCAGGCTTAGGAATGGATCCTTCTCTTCCGAAGTGGCTGCTGTGCCAGTGCTCTCTCCAGCACTACGCCCTCCAGGGGTCATACCCTCTTGCACATGCACGTTATTTCCGTATCCAAAGCCCATTTGTGGCACGCCAAACATAGGGTCGAAATTTTCGGGTTGGTTGGTAGAACTATATGAATATGGAGGAGAAAAGGGCACTCGTGAAAGAGTCGGTGTCATGGAAGGGTGCTGGCTATATGGAGTCATGGGAGAAGGGTCGTGCATGGATTGTTGGCGCTGAGGATGTCGTGGATCTGAAGGACTGCTATTCTCTGGTAACCCAGCACTTTGCGGCATCCCTGCGCTGTGCATGCCATTGATCAGACTACTGCTTGGTGACATGAAATTTGTCTCTGGGTGAGCGTTTCTGTGTGCAACTTTTAGATCAATATGCTTCTTTCTAGCTGCAGCCGAGGATTTACGTTTTGGGTGCGGCCTTGATGATGGTAGGCTTGCCTGTGAACGGGAGTCCGACACTCCATGGTTGATCCGGTTGTCGTATAAGCCATGTCCTGTATACGTCTCTTGATGCGGATCCACAAGAATATCGGCGAAAGATATGTGGGCTCCGTCGAAGGACTGACCGAGTTCGATATATCGATCGAAAAAGTCCTCCAAGTGAAATACGGGACTGTATCGTAAGGGATTACTTGCCAAGGAGTTTACAAGTTCCGAGTGGCAGCCATATATAGTTTGCAAAGTCTCTCTTTGGTGTTGTACCGAGGACCAAGCGTATCGTAATTCTGATAGTTGTTGCATCTCTCGAGACAGAAAGTCGGCTGATGCAGAGAAAACTTCTCCCTCGAAGCTTCCTCTATAGTGAGATCCGTGGACATGGACGGTTCCAGCTGTGCATATACAATATCCAACAAAGGCCGGCCATTCAACTGAAGGTGATTGTTTACCTATTTTATGATTAGAAATTGGAATTGAAAACAACGGCACTACTTACCTAGTTCTCCTAACTCTGCAATTGCATTTGCATGCAAAAAGCAGAGATTTGTGGCCTCAATCTGCCATGACTGATGTTGACCGGTCCCAGCGAGCTCGGCAAGATCAATTGGAAGAAAGGGTCGATATATCAAGCAATGAATGAGGTGATAAACGAGTTTGCTGAGAACAAGTGTTGTGCTATCCGGTTGCCCAAAAAGATTGTCTACTGAGGAAAAAACCTCTTGGGTTCCAGATGCCCACACATCTAGTTCTTGTCGTATTTTTGAGAGATTCGATAGTGAGTGCCATGGGAAATGACTGTCTCCTTTCACGCCTCCAGCTGCGAGGTATCGATTTGTGATGCCCAAGATGCGGACAATATCAATCAGCATACCACTGCTACCCTGGCATTTCTTCCCTGATCCGCCATGATATTGAAGATTAGATCCGTTTTGGAAGAATTCTCCTTCGATGGCGAGGGATCCAAGGCTGGGAGACCAAGAAGGTAGTCGTACCAGAACCGATTTGTCGGCTAGTAATGATGGTCTTTTGGAGCCACACGCAGTGAACCGGTCCATCACATAACAGGTCCAGAAAAGTCGTCGGCGCATTTCCTTTTCCACAGGAGTAAAGCCACTTCTTCGCTCAAATTCGCGGTGAAGTTCTAAGGCCACAGCCATGCCCATTGCACTTACTATCATCAAGGTTAGTATGTGTGTGGTAGACGAGACGACAAGCAACGCACCCAGCATCATGTATGCCTTTTTGCCTCGTCCAGCGGCGGTGAATGCCATGACGAGAAGCAGCAGACTCTGCAAACTCTCGGTTGAGGGGTCGTCGGTGTCCAGCTCACTTCTTGAACGGAGGGCATATTCCTCGCTTGACCGGACCGCAGCATGATATCCGTTTGGATGCGGTGTATATCTGTTTCACTTAGTTTCAACAACGCTCCAGGAATTTAAGACTCTGCCCACCTTGCACTGACTGCATTTATTGCACACAGCAGATGCGACGGGAGCTGACCACGCTGGATGCGCTGCCGGGTCGAAGGTTCGTCGAGGATATAGTATGGTTTGCCATGACAACGCGCAAAATACGTGTCGAGCAGGTTTTCGTGGTGTTGTGCGGCCGGTGATGGTTCACTAAGGACGGACGTCAGTTCGTTCTGCTCCCCCTTTTGATTCTCGCTACCGGTTCGTACTGACCTTACTGGCGTTGGCGAGTAGACAGCGGTTTCCTGTCCCAAGACACCTGCATTGCCCGCCGCTTGATTTGCTGTGTCAATTTGCAGTTTGGCCTGTCTGACTTCTCTCACTTCCTGTTCGCGCAGTTCTTGTTCTCGGTCGTGCTCCAGTTCTGGTTCTCGTTCTCGCTCTTGCTCTTCTGTTACATTTGGTTTATCCGGCCCGGAAGTGTTACCGTTTTCCTCGCTGCCAGTGGTTGGCGAGTTCGGTTTCTTCTCGTCCTTCAACTTCTTCTCCAGCCCATCCACCCTTTTTAGCAATGCCTCCAATACATCTGTCTTGGGGCCTCGTTTCTTGGGAACGGCATCTGGAGAGCAGTCAGTACAGGCGCCGTCCAGAAACCACAATCGCGCCGCCAGTGCTTCTGCTTCTGGCCCACGCGAGAAGTGAACATCACGCACCATATATACAGGGACATTGGAAGACCTGGCATGCCTCGCACGTTGGCCGCAGTCGGTTGCACTTGATCTGGAAAAACATTTAGCCACACGGAAAATCTTGTTAGGCCAATGCTCGAACCTTCCGCTTTCTACAGGATTTGCAATTCATTGATTCTCGTGGTTCGTTGCTCAGGCGTCGGGCGGGAAGTCTCTCGATGCCTACTTGAGGCCTTGCGGACATCATGGGGAAGAAGGAGAGGCGAAGGATGAGTGATCCGAGGTTTTTGGCTTGAGGGAAAAGGGGAATCGTCACATCATAAGTCGAGGTCACCGTCGCAATTCGGGGTGTATCCCATCACGTCGGATTCAAGCAGAAACTGGCAATTTCAAGAATTCCAAAAGACAGTCAGAGGGTTCGCAGCATTGGGTAATATCACATCGAGAGGACGGTGGTGCTACACGAGCCATATACCTGTACCCACGAAGCCGAGCCGGCCCAGCCCTGCCCTGTGAGCCTGCCTGCACAAGATTGGGGGGCTTTTCGAGGGGGATGATGGGTGATCAGTGAAGGGGTACAGGTGGATGGGGTGGATGGGATGGATGGAAGGGGAGGGGTGGTAGTGCTGGTGCTGGTGGGTGGAGTGGAGTGGAGTGGAGGCCGTTCACGTTCAGGGTTCGACTTCTGTAGGGTTCAAGGTTTCTCAAGCTGGTCGTGGATGCGATGATGATGGGAGAACTCGGAGAGTAATCCAGTTCAGCAGTCCCTCAACCTCCTCTGCGACGTCTCTCGAACGCTCGTGTAAGTCGCCAATGACAGGCCGCAGAAGGGTGCTGATCGGACCCTGGTGCGCCGACAGTGGTGCCCCAGCTTTTCTGCTGCTGCTGCTGCTGCCGCCGCTGCAGTCGGCTTGCGCCTGTGGTTTTCTCCTTCTGCTTGCCTGCTTGCCTGCTTGCTTTCACACGTTCGTATACTAGTATTTACACGTTCGGATACCAGTATATTTCGTCGGCGATGCTGAGAAGGACTACAATTCGCCAGAGGACCGCAAGAACAGCAGCCAGAGCAAGAGGAACAAAACATCTGTGACCTCTGATATCGAATGGAACCAGCGGAAGCGTCTCCTTCGTAGTATTGGGCTCAGGGACCTTCCTTGAGAGTAGCCACAGCGTGGGCTACGAGGGAGGGAGAGAGGGAGGGCGCGAACGCCCCTAATACTGGAATTACTGCTGCAGCCGCGGTGTGATGGCCATGACTGTCCTCCTCGAACTTTGGTTTTGACGCCGCCGCTGCTGCTGACTCTCCCAGGGGTCCACTACATCGCCAAAGAGCGTGTATGTTAGGTACAGTACGGTACGTCTGAGCTCCGCGGCAATAGGCAGTGGCAGTGGCAGTGGCAGACAGCAATGCATTTGCATTTGCCTTGAAGATCACTTTGCGGGGTTGCAGACAACTCAAATTGCTTCTCCACCACAAGTCTGACTGAAGTCTGACTGACTTGAAGCGCTGGGTGATGCTTGCTTGGTCTGGTGTCTGGTCTCGTCAAGACTGGCAGTCTGGTCCTGCTCTGCTGCAGGAAGAAGAGCCGGTGACCACTGCCTACTCCAGCGGCGGAGGTCTTCAGACCAGAAAATGGCAACGGTGATGGGAGAGGCATCGGAGGAGAGTGGGGGCCCAGGGGCCCATAGTTGCATAGATCCCGCTAGTTGAGCGACGATACGGTACTGTAGCGTCGGGAACATTGGAACAGTGGCGTATGGAGACGAGCAGCAATACCAGGTACGGAAAGCCTCCCGTTATGGGACGAATCCCCGTGCCATGGATGAGTTGGATTAGGAAACGGGACACGCACTGCCGGGGTTGGTGAGCAAATGGAAAATCAGACGAATTGGAGTCTCCTGGTCGGGTCTAGCCGAGACTACTCAAGGCTTCCCTACCAAAAGACCAGATGAGGGCGTTTGGCTGCTGGCAACTCGGAGCAGGCATTTCCTACGATAAGTGGCTGCATTCGACTCCGATTCCATGGTGACGTCCGCGAGCCCCTCGAGCCCGGTCCCCATCGTTGAACCACCTTCTAGAAGGCGAGAGGGAATGAAGCTACTGCGCTTCTGGACCGGACTCTATACGTATGGACCGATTGATACACACCCCACTCGAAGGACGAGGAAGCAGAAAAGGGGCCAGAAAAGGCCAGAAGTGAAGACTTGCTATGTTCATTCTTATCTCACAGACCAAACAGGAAGAACACAACTGGAGGATGAAGCCAATTACCAGTTGCGCCGCACGAAAACGAAAGTCTACTCTATTCAAAACCAGTGGCGGCCGCATCGAGAAGAACATGCACGGCATGTCTTGGTTTTGATGCCTTCGCGCCTGGTTCCACTCTGTTTGGAAGGAGAGTGATGTTAGAAAAAAAAGATTGAGATTACACGGTCTTCATTTCCCCCTCATCATCATCATCATCATCATCATCCTAAACCGTGAACTATTACAGTACTAGGAAAGAGGGATAATTCGAGTAATTGCCATTGGCGCGCAAAGACTTCCTCTTTCGACTTCGCAACCGCTGGCCCGCAAGATAGACGTCTCTGGTGTGCATTAGTCTAAAGCAGTGCCCTTCAAACCAGCACCGGCAGTAGTGAAGTGGTGGGTGTGAAGTTTCCAAAAATCAAGATAATGTGTATAGTATAATGTTCAGCCCTGAATCCCGGCTACCCGCCGAACACCAGACGATATTCTGACGGCTTGTCCTGCCGGATGTGCTGATTCAAACTTCACGTAGCCGCTGCAACCACCCCTGAAATCTTAAGGTTAATTACTTGCAACTGTCTGAAATGTTTACTGTTCTGAACTGTGCTGTACCACCACAGAAACACCAAAGACGAGACATTTGACGCTTTCCCCACGACGGTCCTGCATTCCTACGGCCCGCTCGAGTTGCTGGATGAAGTTCAATCATCGAATATCGGAGCGAAGCTTTTTGGATTAAAGCTTGAAGACCTTCAACTAGCGAGGGCATCCTGTCTCAGAGTATTGGGCCATTGCTTGTTTTCCCAAGAACCCATCGACCCCTCTTCGAACAGCCTCATCTCTCGCTTCATTTCTCTTCCCCTTTGATTGATTTTGAAACTCTAGTCACTCTCCGATTCCCAGATCCCCGAAACGTTAGAGATCATTTCCAAATTCTTGATCCTTCCGTAACGAGGTTAGATGCCATTAATTAAGGAAACTGAAAATAGCTTGATGCTGTCGATGGGCGCCAAAACTTGTTATCTCTTGGCCCCATTCTCGGTACCAAACTTCAAATGCTTTCTATCAACGGTTGTCTTTCCTGGTAAAACGTGTCCGAAAGAGAATGAGCAGGGGGAACCGCATATGGAGGACTGAATGTTTTAACAGAAACCGAGATTATATTAATTGCTAGTCATAACGAAATTGCAGAAGCCACGTGAAACTGCTTCCCCGCAAACTTCCCTGTCCGTTGACAGGGAAGGGTCATGGTTCACCACGCGCCAGATCGAGTCAGGACACCGCATCCTTAAGCGAATTAGAAAAGCGGTATTTTCTCGTTGGTGAGAAAAGATGGTGGGATGAAGTGCAGGTGTACTGTACCTACATTATTATTGATTTCCAAATATCTCTTACAAGATGCCCTTTCAGTACGGTATATGTGCTACCTATCGGCCCGAACCATCCTGGCCTTTTCACATTTCCCGTCTTAGCAATAGTGTCAAAAGAGCTTTCGATTTTTACCTCTTTTATCCTTTACCTCAGCCTCTGACGACGTACGTGGCTGCGTGGTTTTCTACACAAATTATACACCCGTTTCCCCCCTTCCCATCTCCAACGAATAAATCACAAAACAGACGACACCGAGGCCGGAACCCTTGCCGATAGACCACGGACGTACAGTAAATACTGGATTGGGACAACCTCTTCCTACCACAATTGCGCATCACCGGGGCGAGTGCCGTAAGTCAGATCTTCTGCCAACCTAGACCTTGACGCAGCAGACCCCCCTACCCTCCCCCCCACCAAATCCCGTCTTTTGCTCCGAGCCTCGGGACTCGGAGGTCTCTTGCCACGAGCACTAGCAGCTTTCCCAACTCCATCTTAATTCCAGTTCAGAAATTCCCTGTTTACTTCGGAACTTCGATGCGATTCTTTCATTTGTTCACAATACCAGGTTTTAGAGTGCTAATGACGATTTCCCTCTCAATTTTGTCTAATTTCCTAGGGGTCTGATCTCCCTGGTAGGGTACGGAGACCCGGTAGGCAGATTTCAGAATGCCGGCGCCCCGTTTTCTGGTGACAGGACCCGTTCCTTGCTTTTGGAGGCTGAGAAGATCTAGGTTTCTTAGAGAATTATATGAGTTATGAAGGTAGGAATCTTATGCAAATTGTCTAAGCAAGGCAGGTTGTTGGCCTAGGTCGGCTATTTAAAGTTATGTATGCATTGTAAGTGTCTGTGATGTTTTGTTTTCCGTCCGTGAGTTTTTCGCTTTCTCGTCTATCAAACCGCATTCGTTCCAGCTCTACAAAACACTCATTTGACTTGATATGCAGTTCGTGGTACTTTGATATTACATGGTTGCCTAAATCCCGTGAAGTGAACAATTCCCCAAGGTTTCTGTACGGAGTATTATAGCATGAAATAAGGTTGTGGCTGAGTTCGGATGGTTTTTCTCTCGCATCATATATATTGACAGATTATCAAAGCTTGAAAAAGCTTAGATACCAGGGAATAGCGTCATTCTAATGTTTTACAGGCGAGATTGTTCAAAGGCCGATCAATCATAATATCATTCTTATCAATAACCAGAAGTTTGGGTTTGGGTTTGGGTTCATGGGTCTACAGATCGATCATAAAATCGTCTGTATTCATCAACTACTTCGTCCCGGGCGAAATAAATGTAGGTTTCCTAGGGTGGCTAAGGTCAGCAACAGGGAAAAAACCCCTGAAAAACCTACATTTATTTCGCCTGGGACGAAGTAGAAGTTCGGCTGGCGTGGGTTGTCAATATGGGCTGATAGGGTAAGCTGGAACTATCTTTCTCAGCACGCACAGCATAAGGAGATTTGAAGGTATCGGCGCGATAAAAAAGATGAAAATCTCATATGTTTGACTTTTTTCTCTCTGTTCACAATTTCGGATCTGTTGTGGTCGCGTCCGAGGGTCGGTTGGAAGATGAGAATTATGAGATTTGGTTCACCCCCTTTTCTTTGATTTGAGTCTAAATTGATTATTCATACACCGCCTCAACCGTGATGTTCTGACCGCCTGATCTGTTTCTTGCTTTAACCGAGCATTATTTAAAAGATTTACATAAGATGGTGTAAGTAGAAATTTATCTAAGCGAGGCAGGCAGGCACCGGTAAGTCTCCAATTCTTCATCTAAGAAGCCTATGACGAGGTAACAGGGACCACTGTCTTCTCAAAAGATACCAGGAACGGAATAGCGTCATAGGAATCTGGGTTTTCACTGCGACAGGGGTGGAGTGTATACTCCCCCTTTTCTTCCAGTATATTATGAAAATAGCTAAAGGGGGAAATCTAAATGTCCCTTCTGGGCCATTCCATTTTAATTAATAAAATGATCAAAGTATCTCCACATGCGAGATCTCCAGCCTGCTGACAACCCTCTTACAAATAACGTCACCCTGTCACAGAATCCCTGTTAGTTCATTCATGTAGGGGCCGGGCTGGGGTTATAGAGAAAAACTTCTTTGGGCGCGAAAGGTATTGACTGAGATTGAACCAGTCAGAGGTCTCGAATGTCGGGAAAAGAAGTCACAAAAGTGCAGTGGACGATATAGCCCTTGGGATTGGTCAGATGGAGTTGGATTTCTGACTATCATCGCATAAGCATAGGGATTTGGATTCGGAGAATTTTATTTTCACTTGAAAGGATTCATAGATCCTACCGGAGACATGGAGAAGTACGTAATAGGGAGACAACAAGCTTTGAAGTATAGAAAGGAGTCACGTATGTAGCTGCCTTCCTATACAGGTCGTAGCGTTATCTATGCTGTCTTTTTTTCTTCTCGATAACATGACGAAGTTATTAGTGCTGGCAGCTGGAAATTTCCTATTGCCCCCACTTCATCTGTACTATTGAGCTGAAGTTCTGGGCGAGGCGAAAATTGTGGGGATCTTGAATATTCTTTTCGATCTTGTAAGATCCGGGGTATAGGGGTTTAGAGATTCATAGGATCGACACCCTTCCGGCTGAGGAGGGAAGGAGTTTGGCGCTTGATATGTTTTGCATGATGTGCGATACATAGTTATGTGTTGTAAGTTATATGCCTGCAGGATAGGGTAATCTAAACATGTGAAATGGAGGGGGTGGGGATAGAGTTCTTGTTCGTGGGGTTTCTTCCACTCTCCCTTTCACTATTGAAGGATTCGGGTGGCTGGCAGAACAGAGGCTGGTGACGGAACCCAGAAAGCAGAATTCTGAAATGGTGGGTGTAACGTTCAGTTGAACTGATTGGAGTAAAGTTACATGAAATTGAGGGAATTTTTGGTTTGCCGCTGGTCCCGAAAGCTCCTTCAGTTGCACTTTGGCCAAGAATACAGGCGCGTGCTTTATTTCAATATCATTTTGTTTTGCTTTGGGTTATCTGGGGCTATCTGATATGGAATTTTGAAGTCTATGATGTAAGTCGATAGCTTGATTAAGTTTTTCCAGGAGAAAAGCGGTACAAACAAACTGGCATTCCCTCACTCTGGTGATCCCAAGGAAGAAGCTCAATACAGTGAGATTGCTGGAAGGATAGAGCATGTCAGTCGTAGATTTTCTGGGTGATCACTCGTACCCTAGAGATTAGGCAACAGGAGCTAGAAGTATCTACTGCATAAACCTTTGCTCGGGAGACCATCCGCTCGCTTTTCTCGGATGCGAATGCGATTGGGGTCTTTCCATTGCTTACGTGTAAGTGGGAAGTTGCTGTATCATGTGGTCCACACTTTCTATATAACTGTGAGGGGCTGAATAGAGCATTCTTACTGTTTACGCTCTGGCATAATAGAGATTTTGATTAATTCCCATGAGTCAAGTCTTTATAAGCATTTTCAAAAAGACTATTCGTTGTTCATTCAGTAGACTGAGATTCTAAGGTTGTTACGTTTATGGATTTGCTTGACAACGAAGCCAATTAAATTTGAGTGGGTAAATTACGTGCAATTATTATAGCGAAGTGGTTGAACGACCGGTATCAAGAGTCCATAGATAGAAGAATACAGATGGAGTCCCAAGAGTTCTGCGATTCTAGGTAGAGTGGTCGATAAATGGCATTTATTTTTGCGGCGACATTGGTTGTGGAGTGCTAGTGGATTAAGTTCAAGTAAACACCACAACCATAACCTTGCAGTAAGTCTAAAAAAATTCAATTAACTCCTTTCCTACTTAAGTATGGTTTACTTACTCATACTGAATAATCGCAGCTTTACCATAAACCATGGAATAAATCTCGTATTTAATCGACCAGGAAATTAGTTTCGTTTCAGGCTTAGAGAACCCTCATCCCTTCCCTCCCCAGATAGGCTCTGCGGGAACTTTTGGGTTGAGTAGGGATATGTGTCACTCGTACTTCGGCACCTTGTTCCTTGTTCGTTCTTTGATCTAGCTATGCACAACAAACATGTAATTCACAACCACAAAACGTGAGTCAGGAGACGGCACATAATAGTCTCTTTAAGAATGGGTCTATGATGTCTCATATACCAGGCTGTTTGAAACTCTGTCAAAGGGGATCGGAGTTTACCTGCGAAATGCTTAGATCATAGATGGAGCATTGCAGAAATCCCAGATCGTGATTTTTCTATAGCAACTACCGAGAACTAATAAATCAATGCCTCCCCAGTGGGAGCGGGGTCCATAACGTATAGACTATAGCATTCTATGACTATGTAGTCTATGATAGGGGTTAAATGTTGCCGTTTTTTTGACTTAGTTTTAAATGCCCCCTGCCCTCTATAATTCTCTCTCTACAAGCTAGTTCTGTCACTCCTTTGCCTGTCGCTTTACGTAGAGGAGGGACAGAACCGGCTATTACTACTACGAAAAAAATAAAAATCCACGTACTTACCTAGAGGGGTCTATAGGGGGTACAGGGGGTATAGGGGGTATATATAGAAGAAATAGGACTTACAGAGAGTAGGGGGATAGTACCTACCTAGGACTAGAGGGAGGGACAGGAGGGCTAGGAGGGAGAGATAGGAGGGAGAAATAGGAGGGAGGGAGACTTACGAGTATAGATAGACCGACAGATAGATAGATAGATAGATAGATAGATAGATAGGTAGCAATATATATAGCCGGTACGCATAGTTGTGTAATTTAACTTAAAACGATAGTAAAAGTATCTAAGCGAGGTTACCGATAGTCGGCCCGTAGCGTGCCTAGGTATTATTCCGACCGCTCCGACTAGGTACTAGGTACTACCTAGATACTAAGCGAGAAAGTTAAAAGTTCGACTTTTTCTTATATAAGTAAAGGGAGCTCGAAGGAGGGATTTTCAAGGGATAACTAGAATAAAATCGTTTATAGCTAACGCTATAGTATAAGAAACGCTATAATACGTCGAGGGTATATATAAATAAGTATTCTTGGTATTCTAATAGAGTTTAAAAAAGTTTTAAAAATTTATATTTCTAAAGTTCCCCCGGGGCACTATAGAGTACGCGGGAGTCCATACCTTATAGACCGGGGGTCTATAGTGTTATGGACTCCCGTGCTCCCACTAGGCTCTACAACATGAAAACATGGAATCTCACAAAGGACAAAAGAATCCTCACAGAGCGAGGCTATGGAGAAACCAGATTCAATTCTAAAATTAGCTAGGATAAAAAGAAATCCGAAGATATGTACCTGTCAAGCACTTCAACCACTAACAAAAGAAAGGTTCGCGCGCAACCCTTTTCCTTGCCCATCCAAACTACTTAAGCGTCTTCAAAGTCTTTTCAAACCCCTGGCTAAACATCAATATAGTGCGAAAACCTCTTCTTTCAAATTTAAAAGTCTGTTCTTTAGTTACTGGAAAGAGGTATTACTGTTCTTAGATATCCTGGTTTACTAGATTAGAATTTCAAAACTATAATGCTATAGCGGTTGTTGTAACGATACAGTAAGAGCCCAAGGGCATCGTCACAGCTCCATCAGTCTTCACAGGGACGCAAAAAATATTGGATTTTGTTCCTCTCAAAATAGCTTCTTTTTCAGCAGCCTTATAATATCACCTAACAACAACAGAATAAAGATAATTAGGAATACAGTTCTTGGTCGATTATTTTTTATTGCGTATAGAATGTTAGTCAAAGTAGGTTGAAAACGTACTAAGGGGCTTGGATTAGACGTGAAAAACTTTGCCATGTAAGTGGAACTGAGGCGGATCATGTCGTAGCTCTACATGTGACTGAAACCCCATACCTAGCCCTAGATAGTTTGTGACATTCTTTTCAATGCTCAAAAGCTTCTTATTAACTCCTACTAGTCAGAATATCCTCTTTAATACATAAAGATCCCTGGGAACATGAAAGATGTTATTTTGCGTTGATTGATAGCTCCTAAATTGACAATAGATTAGAGAAAGGTAGAAAAGAAACGCTTATATAATATAACAGACCACTGAAAGCTAATTCTTAGTATCTGATTTGTAAATAACAAGTAATATTGATTGAATCTACTTCTAACTTCCAACAGTATTTACTATACAAAAAGGGTTGCTGAAAAACAAGACGCTCATGCAACACAAGACAAGCTCCCTTCTATAATACACAGGAGAAAGACTGACTCACCATTCAGATGACCATAGCAAACCAATCTAACTCAATTACTTCCACAGCTCTTATTACCATCGCCAGAGGCTTCCCCAATTTCTTCCGAGGAGAAGGAGCTTAACACACTCTCCAAATTTGAACTTGAGCCTAGAAGGCTGCATCCGTACAAAAGCATCGGAAAAGATGCAGAACTTTCATTTCTGCTCTAAGCTCTTTGAGAAGAGCGGAAACTTGGGGTCCAGCACCAGTAACCTTGATGTACTCTAGTTTTAGTTGTAGGCTGGGAAATTAAAGCGCAGCTGAATTCACATATACACTGGAGTATTATTTGGTAAAGTTTTGTATTGGTCCGATTTACACAGCTAGCTATTCATTCTGAGAAGATACTCCATACTCCGTATGCAAAAAACCCCAAGTTTCTTCTTACAATGGTATAGTACTGTACAGGGCCGCATAAAGGAACAAATCCCCTGCAAATCGTATAAATTGGTCCAGGACAGTTGCAATATTCAATACGATGTAATCATACAGACGTATGACAAGACCATCCTTCTTTCTAATCGTCCTAACGCATGGGCAATTAATCCAGCACAATCACTTGAGCAGAACTCGGAACCTTTCGTAGTCTAGTGGGAGGAGGTACTCCGCCAGAACTCGAAGCATTAAGACCCAAATTTTGTGACTGTGAATCCAAGGTGGGCAGGTCCCAGTACTTCAGTAATGTAATGGCGTCAAATTTATCTCCAAGCAATGCGCGGAAGTTCCGGCCCATCGTCAAAAATTGTTCCTTAGCAGTGTTGCATCGATCAAGCCATGCCTCATGAGCTTCCTCATGCTGGAACAAGGTCTTTGTCACCTCTAGAGTATAAGGACTGCCGGAAGTTAATGTCGTGAGTTTGTAACCTCCCACGCTTTGGAGTACATTGGTCATATGACGACGTCGCTTTTCAGCCATAGAGAAGTTGCCGACTTCTTCATTGGCGCTCTGAAGAAATCTGTTGAGACCTAAGCAGTCCGCGCAACGGCAAGATACTCTCGGACGGATCCAATTGGTAGGAGGTTCTGGCTCGGGTTTGACCCAACGGTGGATGTAGGTACTGAGAACAGACTGGAACAGGGTCTGTAGTTCTGGTGCCGCAGGACCGTCCTTCAGCTTCCCGCACAATGTTCTGAGGAATGGTATGTAGACCGATTCGAAAAGATCGACGTTAACAGTTTGTGCTTCGGCCGCAATCTTTCTGCATATTTGGCCTAGCTCCGTTGAGAGCCCTAGATCAAGACAACTGCAAAGCAAGGCGGCAATGTTTTGACTGTTGTGGGAATCTACTTCGATCACAATCTTCTCTGGACGAGAATACATGCTATAATATGAAACAAACCCTTTGTTGGGCTTTACTCGTTTCTGCTCCAGTGAACCCAAGCTGAAGTTTTCAGCCAGATCTGAAATGACATCTCGGAAGATATTGCCAGTGACCTGCTCCGGAAGATTTGATTTGGGGTCGTCTTTGAGTAGCCCAGTGAGGAAGGCAATCACCATGGGTGTATGTGCTATGTTCGCTTTTACTGCTGGGAGAATTCTTATAAATAGTTAGCTCAGAACGTGTTTTCTCTGCGAATCTTGGAAAAGGAACAAAATATACCTCTTGAAGATGTACTGGTCGGGGTTTATATTTTCGGGGCCAGGAATTATAGGTGGGTGCTTTGCAAGGACCACAAGAGCCTCTCCATCTTTCGAAATTTCAAGCTGCGAGTCGGAAACTGCACGATCGGCCTCGGAGTCGATCCAGTTACAGGTGGGAATGCTATGAGTTGCCAATTTTCTTGTTGCTTGCTGGATTCCACTTTTGACGGAGTATACCATTAGAAATCGATCATGAAACTTCGTGAACTTCGAAAAGAAGGAGTGTAATCTTCGATAATTATTAGCACTTGAATCACTTACGCAGTTCATTATGACATGACAACACAATTCCTGGATTTAAACTTACTCGTCGAAGTCTGTAACATTATACCGCACGATTGCAACACCAAGTTGGACCATAAGACGTGATGAAGGGATTCCCGGCCATAATTTGAATGCTGCGGTGAAGAGCTCTTTGTCGTCCAGATCTTCGATGATCGCCGCAAAGACGCGGCTTAGAATCTCGTCGGTATAGGGAGCGCGAGGCGGATGACGGTGGTCAGCTGGATTCTCTGCAATCTTGATCTTCCATTCATTCATTTTGCCAATCACAATATTACAGATTTTCTTGAGATCCTCTTTCGCAATATCGTCATTAATGTTGCAGGATAGCTCTTGTGAAATCTGGTCTACCCATTTGACAATGCTCGGTGTTTCTGTTGTAGAGCCGCACATATAAGAAAGTTCATCCTGCTTGTTCGAGTTACCAAGGAAAAAGTCGATACGGTGTCGCCGAGGCATAATTATCGCAACCTAAGTCGAAAGGTTCAGTACTTTGCTTTAGAGTTTGAATTCACACCTTACCGTTCGACGATAAAAATGGGTCGTTGAAACTCCTTCATTGCCAGTAAACCCAGAATAGTCCTCACCGTCGGGTGCCAAATCCTTGAACGGCTCAGCAAAATGGGACTCATCATCAAACTTCAAATTCTTCCCAACCTGGGTTCCATCAAGGTCAACGATTTTCAGGAGCTCCGTTCTTTCTTCGATCAGTTCATCTATTTCATGCACGCCTCTATTGCCCACGTAGTCATGATCCTCGCAGCCTCCTTCAATGTTCTTCTCAAAGTTTGCAAGATACATGCAGAATCCAAATTCTTCACAAACTTGACGTAGGAGAGAGCCCACACGCTTGTCTTTGCCTTTGAGACCGTCAAAATGTAGACTGGCATCTGTGTATTGGTGCTCAAATAAGGTGGCAATGGGCATTGCGCGATTAGCCGAGTCTTCGAGGCTGGCTTTCCAAGAGTCAAATATGGTTCTCAACTTGACTAAAGAGACATCTGAGCCTGCTGCAAGCTCTTTAGAGTCCAGGGTTTCATGAACAAGGTTGTACGTGAGTACCAATCGATAACCCGACTCTACTGGAAGGATTTCGTGGGTGACATCAGAAAACCTACGAGAAAGGTGATTTAGTAGGAACTTAGAAATTCGTGAAGTTACTTGGGGATATATACCATGCAAGATACGATGCTTCATATTCCGAAAATTTCGAGGTCTCAAAGACTCTCGTTTGGCCAGCGTGTGTAACTTTAACTGCACCCCCTTCATGCTTGGATGGTAGAGCGATGACGAGTGTAGCAAACATACCAGGAGTTTTCTCGGAACTTGTAGCAATTAGCACTAGGACTTTTCTCAAGGCTGGTATTCTCCATCTTACTCTTGGTGGGCTTTGAAAAGTGCACCCTCATCATAGAGCAACAACTTGTATAACTGAGCAGAAACTCCTTTACCTGATGCATCCACCCCAAGACCAATGCTGACTTTGGACACGATGGAATCAACAAACAGTTGCCATGCCGGGTTTCTGAGGCTGAAAGCGTCGGCCGAAAGTTCCCAGGTTTTTCGCACATCATGGTCGACTATTGTTTGTTCTCCTTTTCCGAACGGGGCTTGATGACTTGCTGCAATGATGACTTGGGCATCACGCTCTGTGAGAGGGAGGCCGATGTTGCCACCTTCATTCA
This sequence comes from Hymenoscyphus fraxineus, assembly GCA_900184765.1. NCBI lineage: Eukaryota > Fungi > Ascomycota > Leotiomycetes > Helotiales > Helotiaceae > Hymenoscyphus > Hymenoscyphus fraxineus. The sequence goes on from LT855415.1 coordinate 2,018,843, forward strand.
AATGAAGCCCTGGGTATGGATGAGTGTCAACCGCCTGGAATATGGCAAAATCTCCGTTGCCCTTGATGTTACTGAGACATGCGTGGACATCGCGCTTGACAGCTTTCTGGCTCTCGGACAGCGGGGGAGGGGGAGTATCCTGCCGGAAGCCGTACCCAGGCATTCTGAAGTTTTTGGGAATGTTTGAGGGGGTTGGAGATGTGTTGCAAAAGGTCACAAGAGAAATACAGTTCGTGTAATCTAAAATTATTCACCAAAAGATTATTATGGGCCCCTTTACCCCTTAGCAACGCGGTCTTAACGCGAAGGTGCGTGACCTGGGCGGGTCCAAGGTTTAGCCCTGCGTTGAATTCTGCGAATAATTTCCGACGAGGGGGTAACAGATGGAAAGGCCGACGATGTAAAGCTGTGGTTTTCATGTTGCTCAATCAAGTATTCTATGTGATGACTCTTTGAGATATCCGAGATTCATCGAATCAATTGAGTATAGAGAATGGAAGCAAAATAGGCATGAATAAACTGCCAAGTCCAAGTGGAGTCCATCTACCGCGCTAGCATCGGGATTGAACTGCTGGCACCAAAATCACTTCCACACCCTCTTACCCACTACAGTACCACAATCACATTATTGCAGATGGTAGAAAAGATGCGCTACAGTACGTTGAACAAAATGCACTTGCTAGCTTGGATTAATAAAACTATATTAACATCATGGAGCTCACATTTCTAAAGTCTTAGCATCGATTCCATTTTCTAGATTTTCGACCCCCTTTGTTAGAAAACTTAACTAAAGATTATAAGAATTCTTGTGTTTAGAATCTTATCGATTCATTTAGTTTGAACACTATATCTCGACAATCAAAATGTAGTTTATTACTGGTGTAGTTTACTTGGTGTGCCCATAGTTGTACGATCCAAATCTGCCCAGGCATTTAGTAGTTACATCATGTTGTAATACCAGTAGCACTACGGAAGCCCTTGCCTGACCATTTATCCAAAAAAGGACATGAAACCCGTCAAGCATCATAAGTCCATAAATTTAATATAAAAAAATTGCAAAAAAATGATGGTAATAAGATCTCTCAGGCGCGAGTCGAACGCGCGACATTCCGGTAGACTGAACAATTACAGCCGGACGCCATAAACCAACTAGACGACCGAGAGTGGATGTGATTTTTGTTGAAAGTGATTTGCTTATTTAATAATATAAAGAGATCTTTGAGTGGGGTGGGTCTTTCGGGAGGGAATGGCCCGATAGTGGAGATTGGCCGGCGGAGGCACCTCCTAGCGAACTTTCGGGTAGGATTCGCATTGCATTCAGAACCCCGCTCCCGTTACTCGAGTACTGAGAACTCGATACTCACTGGTCAATCGGATGGGAACGTGGGCATTTTATATATTATCCATGATAACTAATTCAATCTAGTGGAGTTTGCAGCTGAACTCTGTGAAGGGTATTGTACTCGAGTATATGAATGGAGCTGATTTAGCGAGAGCTGAAGCTCAGTTGCCTGAAAGTTCCAATCTCGAAGAAGTTACTGTAAATATGAACATTACTCCGACAACGAAATCAGCTGGGATTCTAGACTCTTCACTGCCCCGAAACGAAGCAATTGACATAAATTGGTCAGGTGAAGCAAACAAAGAACTCCTAACCAAGGAAATCCGTCCGACGTACGAGTCAGAGAAGGGGTGACGTCACAAAAATGACGACCACTTAAACACCAACCTACTCCGCCTCCTCCCTTTCATATCAACAACTCCAATCATCAAGGAAACCACATAGAAACTTACTTCAATACAACCGCAAACATGCAATCAAACACCTTCTATAACCTCTTCATCCAATTCTGCCTCTTCGCTTTCGCGATGGCAGAGGAGAAAGTGATTGCACAAGGCCACGGAAACAGCCTGGCATATGGTACCAGTGGCGGTGTGATCGGCTTCATCATCTTGATTCTGGATATCATTGTCTTCAGTAAGTTGTCCCTAGTCTCTAATCTATCTCGTGGTAATAAAGTGCGTTGCTAATGTGATGCGTCTACAGTCGAAGTCTTAAAGTCCAACCGACCTCCTCTCCACAAGGTCTTGTGGTGTCTCGTCGTCTTCTTGTTCCCTATTATCGGCATGCTCGTTTACTACTTTTTCTCGAACCGTGGTGCTCACTCTGGTAGTGGGAATTATGAGGCTATTCCATAGATGGAATATGAAGATGCACAAGAGTGGAGCTGGGTGGTACGTTGCGTCGGGAATGTTGGGAGATGCAACGGATTTGCGAGGGTATTATATGTTGATGCGATGATGGCAGGTTGCGAATCGATTTATGGGATATGGATATTGGGCTGGGAGGAATATGATTTTGCGATAGCATGTACCACGAAGAATTGCGGAAGGTCTCTATTTACTCCTTTCGTACAGCACACGAATTACGAACCCTGTTTTGCCAGTCGGCATGGCATTCTTGACCACCGAAGTATTTAACGTGTTTCTCCAATGATTCATACGATGTGATTCTCAGACAGCGACAAGGCAAGCGTCTCTGCTGGTCTAATATCTAGTCAGCGGAATAGCACAATCTTGGCTCGGACCTGCACATCTGGCCAGAGACCACCCTGAATATGTCCCTAGTTTGCCATGTTGTGTCACTTTTACTTCTTGCATTGTTCTATCTTCCTTTCGCACTCGTTACATATACCATCCTGGTTCCAAATTACAGGAAACCCAACAGGTATTTTTGCCAAGTCTGTTGCCTCAGTTCAGTTCTAGACCAGTCTCAAAAACTCTGTTATACAACTTAAGTGTGATCGTACCAGTAACCCTTCCAATCTTTGGCTGGGAAGCTGGCCGCCGCTATTGTACCTCATATTATAAATTGCGAATGAACGTGTTTCAAATATCTTGGACCATTTACAGTTGATGTTAACTCGGCGCTTTTACTTGTATTGCAATGACTTTACGAAACTGTTTCATGGACACAATTGGAAAAGGGTTTACATGAGAAAGATTCCACAACAGTATGCTTTTTGCATGGTCTCAAAAGTTCCTTGATTTGCTAAGCTGAACTTCTGGGGCGTTCTTCATCTCTGTACAGTACCAAACGAAATTCTCCATGTACCAAATCGCTCGTCAACAAGCGAAAAGTATTCCGAGCCAGCTCAGACCTTAATGAATCACTCATCGTCGACCCACACACAAGTTTTCTGAAGTTTTGGCTCTTCAATCTCCTTCTTGAGCATATCTCTGTATTCCTTCATCGCCTTCACATCTTCTTTGTCCTTTTGCTTTCGGAGCTCTGGGGACAGATGTGCATGTGGACTTGTGAACAATTTGGACGAGTCCGCCTGATTCTCCTTGTATTCCTTTGGTAGAATGATCCGTGTCCGACCTTCAATGAGTGACTCCACATCCTTCAGTATGGATTCTATATTAGTGACAGGGCCGTCCCTCTCAACCCATTTCTTCCACGCTGGATACTCTGACGCCTGGCTCCGTCCGTCAGGTCCTGTTGAGTCTTTGGTTGACATTTCTTGTTGTGGGTTTGGTTTGCAGATGTGTAGTCGATAGAAGTAGTTGTATTGGTGTTTGTTTTGTCTTCTGTTGCAGTGGGGTATCGGAAGCATTTATAAACAGCAAGTGGAACTAATAATGACCCTACGGCTTTTGTATCATGAATGGTCTGATGGCTGCCTGATAGAAGTTGGTCATCCACTATGTTCCTTCACCTGAATACAAAGGATTATTGTAAAGAGTATGGCAGGAACTATCATCGAATCATCAATATGCTATGAGTCAATTATTGGTCATTTTTCAGCTTAGATTCAAGATGCCAAGAAGTCAGGAATCGTTCGTTCGTATTTCTTTGAAGGTTTCAAGGTTAGTGAAATTATCCGTAGGTGAATGCATTTTGGATGGTTTAGACGAAGAGGGTGTATCGTGGAATTGATACGGCATGTTAATGAAGTTGCACAAGTAATCTAGGTTCTAAAAAGGTGACTGTAGATAAGTAAAGGTGTGTTATTTCTACAGGAAAAAGGATGAGCTTTTGAAACAGGCTCATCTCAAAAAGAATTGTAAAACTCAAAAATTCCTGTCCTGCAGGAATCCATGAATGACCATCAACACGAAATATATCGATCACCGTCCTAAGCCAGCTCAGGACATCGAAAACACAGTCGCCTATCCTTCCAAAGGTTCCTACACACTCTCCCGGCACTTCTTCTCTACCCTCTTCATGAAGTCCTTGTATTGTCGCCTTTTTGCCTCCATTGCGTTCAAGTCTTCCTTGTCTTTTTTCTTTCGTTCCTCTTCAGGCAAATGTGCATGCGGGCTTTTGGACGGATCATCACACTCCAAATATACCTTCAATACCCCTGGCAGACGCCGATTAAAGATGAGCGCATCTAACCTCTCCAGAGCCTGTGAACTGGCCGAGCCCAGATCGACGTAGCTGATCCATCCCGGAATTGGGGGACCCTCATCATCGGGACTGCAAATGTACCAGATTAGCGTGTGTTCATCCTGTGCAACTAAAATGCGAGGGCAGCGGGTATTGACAAGAGTTGCTCCTCATCTCTTAAAACGGACTTCAAGCGAAGGGATAAAGAAGTCGTCACCTACGGCGTCTGAACTTTGCTGGATTCTGTCGACTTTGAAGTGGACATTTCTTGTGGTATTAATGATGGGTAGCTGATAGATAAAAGTGGCGTTGGTGTTTATGTTTGTATTTGTGTTCTTCTGGGATGAGGTACTAGGATAGGATTACTTATAGACCTAAATTAGACCTGTTGACTCCGTAGCTTTAACAGTTAGAATAATCCTATGATTGCATGATGGAAGCTGTGTATTCATTATGAATTTCTTATTTGAAATGAGTGATTGTTGGCGTGGAAGAATGTGATATGCTCGCGTTGTGAATGTAACCTCCGAACATCAGAGGATCAAGAGAAACGTGCGCTTGAAGTGGATGGAAATGGACGCGATAACCGAGTTGGGCTAAACCAGAAATGCTTAGAAACGTGACCTGTTTTACAAGGAAAATGTTACATAAAAGTGGAGGCTTCGACTCTGCTTTGATCGTACGGTTTCTTTGATTCTTTGGTCTCTGCAAAGGACATTTTGTGTAAAATATATCGAAGAGACAGAGGTAGCATAGCCATAGATTATAAACGAAATCACAATGTTAGTTCATTCTCTTCGAAGACTGACTATGGGAATCTATGATGTGTTATCGTAAAGAACAATGATGGGTTGTCAAAACAGATCATATCTAAGAAGCAATGTTGAATGGTAATTGGCTGGATCGCAGCTTAAAGGTCCCCCATAGAGCAGGATTCGATCTGAAGATAACCATGAGAAGCAAATGCGGCTCCTACAACGCTGAGCCAGCTCAAGGTTGAGTGTCTTCCCCGAGAAAATTATGAATTCCATCTAGACATTTGCTTCTCCTCAACTCCACAGCATCCAGATGACTTGCTAACCTCTTTTGCTCTCTCTCGTTCTATCCACCATGAAAACCCCCCGTATACTATCGGCGACGGAACGCATCCACTCTAAGTCTGACTCCAAACATTTTTTTGAAGCTCATGAGACAAGTGTGCATATGGTTTTCGCTTCGGGTCCATGAATTCGTAATACCTCTTTGGGAGATATTTTTGCTCCCGGCCACGGATAAGTTTTTCCAGTTTTTCCAGCTCCTCTTCTGGGCTTGTAATATTCCGAACCCACTTTAGCCATTCTGGTGTGATTGACTGAGAGACTCTGTTAACGGGACTGCACAAGATTAGTCTATGCTTGTCAAACATGTAAAAAAAGGTGGAAAATGGGTTATTGGACAAGAGTCTATATTTGCTTCTTACCAACAGTAATGGCAGTTCGAGGGGAACACGACGACACTTACTGTACCTGATGTGTCGAATTTGAAGCAGACCGTAGGTTTGTTGTAGTACGGATTCGTTTAGGGCAAAAATATGAGCCTCATCAAGTTCTGTTTCTCAATAGCTTCTGGTCGTATTTTATTTCCCTACTACCATATTCACTATCCAACCGTCGAATCTGCAATGTGGGGAGATGCATCGCGCATTAATCGGAACCTGTCCTTCCTTAAACCATGATCCTCCAGGCTGACCTTGACTTTTACGCAAGTATAATACCGAAATTAATAAGTTAAAGTTACTAAGAGAGGCTATTTCGAGAGTTACTATAGCTTGAGGTCGGAAAGTATTGCAGGAAAGGATCCTTTGGAAACAATATTTACGAATAAAACAAGTAACTCCTCCGTATCCCTTGGCCCGCCAAGCTGTTGTCGTGTTAAGCGAGCCCCTGATTCAAACGTGCCTCTTTTATGTAGATATAGGAGGAATTTAAAGTCGAAGCTTCAGGCTAAACTTGAAACTAGATAAAAATAATGTTTCTTTAATTAATATAATTGAACAAACTCTAGGGTGGATTTATGGTTTAATAAATTAGGTGAGATAGTAAACTAAGCGTTTTATTAGTGAGTACTATTGCTTCTAATACTAAGTACTTCTGTCGTCTCTTCTTTCGTAGGTGACGAGGTATTAAATTAACAATTCTTAACATAACTACAGTCTACTTGGTTAGAATGCCTGGTTTGAGAATTCGCGACTTCAATATCATTTTTACCTCTGTGATCACGTGTGCAACCCCGTATCCCAGAGTTCCATGGGCAGTTCCTAAAAACTAGGGGCCCATGCTAGAATTTCGAAATAAAACCTTCCAGGGCTCAGCCCTTGAAATTCTATGTATTTTCAAATGGCGAAGTCCCGGAAACGCGTGTTTGAAAAATAGCATATAAATACCGGTACTTTAGCACCCAGTAAATCCGCGTGCTGTCTGAACTACGGTACTGTCTATCGCAGAGCTACATGGGTTGACACTTGGTGACACTAAAAGCGATCCGAACTTTTCCTATGATCCTCGGAGAGGATCGGACTTAGAACAATCATACGTTTACATCTGCAATCAGACAAACTCTGGACATCCTTCAAGACTAGGTAGCTCAGTGGATACAAATTGATACTATACCTATAATCATCTTTCCATAATGTGATATTACCAGCAACAGTACAGCTTTCGCATCCTAAGCCTAAGGCGGGACACCGTGGTTCAAAGTTTCCATCCCAGCTCTTGTTTAGAGAACTGAAATTGGGAGCAAGCTTTTCTTCTGGTTGGAGATATAGAAATGTTATGGTAGGTAGAGTGCCACTTTGTGTCCACTGCCCCACCTAGTCCCGACAGATTTCCAGAATTTACACAATGTATACATAAACAATCTCTATTTCCAAGCCTGGTCTTCCGACCGAACTAATGGATATAGCTGCCACAATCTCTCTCCGTACAAAGTCACGTCCTTCAATATCCATGTATGCTACTCAGCTAGCCATGCGAGTTGGCATATGCGCCCTTGTGACCAGTGACGTCGCATCTTGTGTAGCATCATAATTCCTTTCTTAGATACCTGTGAATACTGGTTAGCAAACTGACTTGTGTATATATTTACGTAACTATAACATAACAGGGCATTGATTTAGGCAGCACTTAGCTTTAAGGATGATATTTGTGCCTGGATTCTTCACTTCACCGGTCTTGTAGCAATTTTGAGAGTTGCCATTGCACGGAAACCCATTATCGCCGTCGCAGGAGTAGGAGTATGGAAAGATGGGCACGTTTCCTCCTTTTGCCCAGACATCGCATCTCTCATTCACTTTGATGCAAGCGGCGTTGACGCCAACGAAGGCAGTAGTAACAAATACGATAGCTTGGGCGACTCTCATGTTTGTTGTAGTAGAATGTTGCGAAAGCAGGATGCTTTGGAAATTGGGCAGAGTGATTTGAAAGAAACAGAGATCAAGATGTGCAACCAAACATAAAATCAATTTGGGCGGGAACATTACTTCTAATATACTTCATCCTAGGCGTAACAATTGTAGGTTTGCTAGGGTGGCTTTGTTGGAGAACAGAGTTAAAACCCCCATAAAAGTTACAAATAATATGCCTAGGCCGAAGTATACATCGAAACAGTAGTGTCAAGTTACTATAGGAAGCCCATGGTAATCTTTGGTAGCCTAGGTTTTTATATCTGAGAGTGCGCTCTCCCTGGGCCCCGGGTGGTGCGTGTTGAAGAACGTCACATACCTTTTTGCCAGTTGAGTTGTCAAAGCGTCAGATCAGAAATAGTGTTCCCTTGAGACTTTCCACTGTGTGACCCAGTAGTCCATGGTCAGGATATATCACATAGTTTCAGTTTGTAGATAGAGTTATATCGAATTCGACTGTACTGTTGGCGGATGATCGTGTAAAGGATGTACTTTCTCTGAAAAGCCAGGAGGATATTGATTCTTGAGTAGTACTGTATATTGAAAGAACCCTTTGGGTGAATCAGATGAAATGAAAGAGTGAATATCATATTCTTGAGATCCCCAAACTGCTATGTGAAGTATGGGCAGGTGAATATGGTTAATTGTGTCAAAGGTTTCGATTCACATTGAAGATAGAGATTGTCTTGGACGTATCACCCGTCAAACTATTATTATAAGGATGGAGACGTCTGAAAGCGAAACAATCTCTCCTCTAAACTAAATCTCGGTATTTTTTCTTTTTTTTTTTGGAACGGAAGCAGATTCTCGGGGAATAACTGAAGGTGTTTTTATGCGGCTTGGTAAGAAGGGAAACTCCCTTTTTTCATTTGATTCAAGTTGCCAAGATCTTAGACTTTACTACTTGTTGTAGTAGAGAAAAGTAGTTAGAACATTTCCATATCTTATAAGGGGATAACCCAAACTTTGAAGTTAGAATGGTCGTAGGTTTTCCTATGGTCAAGAAGGTGGGGAGGTATGGATTAAGCGAGTTTTTGAGGTTCATGTATATAGTGCTCCTCCACCCGGAAACCCAGCAAATTTCGGACGCTGAGAAGTTTTAAATGCAAGAGTTCCAAATTACGGAAGGTTGGGACTGGAAGATTATTTTTTAATATATAAGATTACGTATCTACCTGAAGATGCCTTGTGGACTTCGGCAGTGCCTTCCTAAAAGATCCACTCCACTTGTAAAGTCCTCTATATTTTCTAATAAGCAAACTACCAATAAGGAATCACATTCGCTCTCGGTCGTCTACAGTATTTGTTTCATAGCGCCCAGCTGTAATTGTTCAGTCTACCAGGACGAACCTTAAATCTTGTGGTATCGAGTTCATGGAATGAAGAAGAGGGCTAGTTGCAAGGATTGTTTGAGTGATTGGATTGTTGTAATAAACTTGGCCCTAAGACTCCCATGTGTCTCACAGCTTAAATAAAACCAAGACGCAATATCCATCCAAATGATCTAGGTCATGACTTACGAAAGGATAGTCACACCCTGACGTGTTTACAGACAGCCAGAACCGTTGTGAATGGTTACTATACGACTAGAGAGGCCCATAAAAGAGAACCTACCGATAGACCTTTGAACTTTCTTACATCCACCAAACATATTACCACACAATATCTACACTTCTGCTCATTTACATCTCAGCACATTTCAACATCTACAATACCCCATAACACCAAGTTGATCCGCAAGTTCTCAAAAAGCGCAAGTTACCACATCATCTATTCTGCCCATACCCCCCAATTCCCAAAAATCTAATGGTCGTCCCCACGAAAACTTCTCCTACAGAGGAGGTCAATGGAAGCTACACGATGGTTTATGTCCCAGGAGAGGGAAACGTAAAAAGGTTCACCGGCAACCCGCCGTGGCGAAAGTTCGTCGACGCTCGCCAATACATTGATGATCAGGTCACCGTTCTCAAGCAACTCATCGAAGAGTTCGGAGGACATTACGATGAATGGTGCACAGATCCCAATAATCCGGAACCGGGCAGAAAACACCTCTTCAAGGTTACAGCAAGGGTGTCTGGAGACGTTTCAAAGCGGGTTACTGGAGAGACGCAGGAGAAGAAAGATATGAGGTTTTATCTTGATGAGCTTGAAGAAAGGCTCCGTAAGACGAGAGAAAAGCAGTTTCTGAGGAACCTTTGGCCTTCGTGGTTTGCCAAGTCAAAAAATGCGTGAACATATAGTTCTGCGTTCTTTCTTGAGCGGAAACATAAGCTTTGTATTGTTCGTTCGTACTTGCAGTAGTCGGATCATTTAGAAACTTGCAGATGGTTTCCTTTTCTGTCAGTTGTGTCGCATGTGGACTTAAAGCGATGAACGAGCCTTGATACTATTTTATGACATAAGAAGTGAAGATGCTTGAATATGATATCCACTTTAGAACTTTCCCGGTCTGTACTTTAGGTCTTCACCAATGTGTCTAACCTAGACCCAGACCCAGGTCTCAAATGTAATCTAGGAAGTGCGGTTACAAAACACCTACAAGACCACGAGATACTTGAGTCATATTTCTCCTAGCCAGTCCAATACGCGAGGCGAAGGGATATTTGAGTTTTTGAGCGGGCTACCAATAATCCGATATAGACTCTCCCAATCACAAACCCTTGCCCAGAGACAAAGAACCATCCAACAGCCGTGAATGTGGCCATTCGACCAACCACTGTGATTGTTGTCGACTATCCAACATTTGTGAATGTTGTCTAACAAAGAAATATAAATACCTTCGTGACATGTGTATTGAACCTCCACCCACAACTTCCTTGCAACAGATTCAAACTCACACCAAGCGCAAAACTCGCTCTATCCTCGCACAGCACTCAGTTCTTCACCCAGAAGCAAAGCAACGAAGTCAACCATCTTATCAAATAACGAAGATGTCAACTCCCACCCCCCAAGACTCTACTACCCAAGGCCCCACCGTCCAAAATCCCACCACGAATGCCCCAACCCCCAGACAAACATTGGTGGAGATCGTCAAAAAATCCTCCTCCAAGATTTCTGGCCAAATCGAGCGTGCGGAATTACTCCTTGACCAGGAGGGAGATTCCTACAAACGTTGGAAAGAGAACCTGAACTCGAATCCGGAGAACAAGAGATCTGCTTTTGTCACGAAAGCCATAGAGATCAAGGAGACCACGGAGTTGAAATCATATCTCAGGAGCCTTGAAAAGCAACGCCTGACGGAAGACCGCGGAACTTGGGGAGGAAATAATTAATGGCTTATGACGATGTGTAAGCGCAACGGTTTTGCAGGGCATACAAGGGATCTGAGTCTGAATCCAGACCAGAACCGTTGGTTGATCGTCGATACTAGACAACTTATTGCAAATTGCAACTGTTTAATAGACTCTTTCAATACACGCTGATTTATTCCATAACAATATGCTATCCAAAATCCTATAACCAAGTTAGTACCACCCACAAGTCGGTGAGAAGTAAAGGGATTAGTCCTATTCTGGTAGTGTCGAACAACTTAGATAAGACAAGTTAGTTGCGTTCCTTACAGGCACGTAGTGCACGGGAGACTGGGGGAGAAGGGATCTTTATTTATATACTGGAGGGAGGATTGTATGGATATTGACCCCTTCCTTCCTTTTTATGCGTACAGTACTTTGTTTAGGAGGAGATGGATATTCAATGAGATACGTACTCCCACGCAGTAAAACAGCCACACAACAATTCAACAGATCCATATCCAACTACAACCCCCACAAATCCCGCACTCATCTCTCTGTAACCCTCTCACTCCATCTCACTCATCCTTTCTATCATTTCGTCATCCAAAAAGTGAGAACCGTCAATTCTAAGTGATAAGAATATTTACAAGTCAACTCCCAACAAGCTTATCCCACAAACCACAGTCAGCAACAACTAATCACACACACACACACACACACACAAACCCCCTCCTCCCTCCCCTCTTCGCCCCCCTTCACCTTCATAACCAAGACTTACACACATCACAAACCCACCCTCACTTCTCGGCCGCACTGCCCTTCTGCAACCCCAGACCCCTCTTCGCATCACTCTCCATCTCATCATTCGGTTGGTCATGTCTCGAGTACATCTTATACTCAATCGAGTCCTTGAAACTCAACTTGCCACCTTCGACCTCCTTCCGCGTAGCAGTGAGCTTGGATTTAGGGAGACCCATAGACTCCAGGAATTGGACGGCTGAGGATGGGTTAGTCGGCTTTTCAAATTTCAAGTTTTAAGGGCAAAGAAAGGGGAATGGGGGTGGAATCGAAACTTACAATCTCTCCATTCAACGTCCTTCCTTCGGTTATCCCATTTTAGCTCGCCAGCCATGATGTCGATGACCTTTGGTAGAGCTTCTAAAGCCGCCTGTGCATTCAGGAAACTCAAGCGTGTGCGTCGGGCAATGACATCTACTGCTGTTTGTGCATACTCATGTCGAACAGCATATCTCACCTCGCCGTCGATAAATGGGTAAAGTGGACTGATTCTCTCGCCTCTGACGGGGAATCGCTGTTCGGTAGGAGCACTCAAAGCAGCAACTGTCCACGCTCTATCACCGTAAGATTCAGTGAGATGTTTTGCAACATCAGTTTCAATACCGAAATGTTGAATCAGGTTGATGAAGAGGGTCTTGGAGTAACCGTGAGCACCGACAAGTTTGACCTGGTGAGTCTGGCAAGAGCCATTGAGGTGAGCGCCATCATCGATGGCTTCTGTACCGCTTACATGGGGAGCGTTGAGGACGGGTTGAGGTTGGAGCTTGAAGTGGCTGATTGCTTCATCGACACACTCTTCCGCCATCTGACGGTAGGTAGTCCATTTTCCACCTGCACAGGTTAGAAGACCTGAGGGGGAAATGTTGATGAGATGGTTTCGGACGAGAGATTCGGTATTCTTGGCGTTGGGGTCCTTGACTAGAGGACGAATTCCAGACCAAGCTGCGAGGACATCGCCTCGTCGGACATTAATATCAGGTGCCAGGTATCGTCTGATTTCGGAGAGAATCCAGTCGATTTCTTCTTCGCCTGCAATGGGGTTGTGAGAGATTTTGGTTGGTGCATCGGTAGTACCTGCAATGGTGTTTCCTTGCCATGGAAGGAAGAAAATCACTCGCCCATCCGAGGTTTTGGGGTCAATAAGACCCATGTTTTGAGGACTGTAGTAACCTGGAAGAACTACATGAACTCCAGAACTTGGCGCCACGATTTCCTTGACTTCCCCGTCATCCATTTTTCGTACACCATCCGTAAATGGCCCAGTGGCGTTGATAATCCCTTTGGCACGAATGAGAAATTCATCAGCACGTTGTCCGTTCTTCTCCTTGATCAAATCCTTGACTCGAGCTCCGCATAGTTTACCATCCGCATCCTTTTCCAATCCTGTGACCTCCATGTGGTTGACGACTGTACTGCCGTAAAGTGCGGCAGTCATAGCCAAAGAGACATTCATCCTGGAATCGTTATGGGCTCCATCATAATAAACCAAAGCCCCAACCAAATTCGTCTTTTTCAACATAGGAAAAGCCTCCAAAGCCTTGCTCTTGGTCAAAAAGTACGAGCTCTCAATTCCTTCAGCACCGGCCAAAAGATCATAAGCTTTGGTACCGCACCAAAAATAAGGAGCCTTCCACCACTTATCCAATGGCAGCATGATCGGTAACCAAGACGAAAGATGGGGCGCTGTTTCCAAAAAGTATTTCCGTTCCCTCAGAGCTTCCTTGACCAATGCGTACTGATTGTAATCCAATTCCCAAAACGCCTTTTCCAGATACCTGACTCCACCATGCACCAGTTTCGTACTCTTGCTACTCGTCCCACTGCTGAAATCATCCCTCTCCACCACGGCAACCTTCAACCCTCTCGTCGCAGCATCCAGTGCTACACCCGTCCCTGTGGCTCCGGCACCAATCACCAGCAAGTCATATATCTCCCCATCATCCTGTGCATCCTTCCCACCCAGTATCCGTGTAATTGATCCCGACCCTTTGGCACCACTCCTCTTCAACTCTGCAATCTGCTCCTCCCGACTTCTAACCTTCGGGAAGCGTGGCGGACGAAAGGTGCCGCCCTCTCCATACCCCGGAGGCTTCACCACCGCCGGATCGGAGCCAGGAATATTCCTCGGCCGATACGAGAGGTAGAGAAAGGTTCCTCCCACTGTGATGGCCCCGGTCGTGTACAGAAGTGGTTTCGCGATGCGCTGTCGAAAAGCCATGGTGAAAATCAAGTCAATCGGTCCAGGAATTAATTAATGGTAAGGAAAGGGGAGGAAGTAGGGGACGAGGCGGATTTTATTTGTTGAGAGACCCGTGAGCGAGTGATTGTCTGGGGATATGGGGTAATCAACAAAATATATCGACTTTCGTAGAGGTCGGGGTGGGAGTGGAGACCAGTCTGACGCTCCTAGTGCAGATCAGCCTTTTCCCTGATACATTTATAGGGCGGCTGATGAAAGAAAAGAGGGTCGATGAAGTGGCCAGGTCTGGACGGCGTGGTTGAGGAAGGTGAAGCGAGTTAGGGGCACGCCATGGGGTTGAGTCCAACAGGGACGTGGCAAAAAGGGGAACTCGAGGTTGAGGGAGGTTGAGGGTGAGATATACTCAAGTAGCTTTGTTTTTTTCAAGCCACATTAAGCTATACGAGTAGTAAGCTATAGGGCCTCTTCTTATGCGCGCATGTGAAGCAGCAGTAGCAGCAGCAGCAGCCTCAATCCAAGGGTCAAATCCTCCCGGGCGCAGGGAAGGAAATGAACCTTATTTTTCCCTCCAATCATCAATGGGATCTGTAACATCTGTTGCCCGTCCGTCGGATCTATATTTTCCGATCCGAACTGAGAACCTCGTTCCTCAATTCTACATCTGGATTGGCCAGCTTGTCACGTAACACCATTGGGAATTCTGGCGTGGCTTGGGTATCAATATGTAAATGCATTTTAATTACAGCCAACTCTCCTTGCATCTTCCCCCATCTCTACTTTTCTCTCTATTTTTCCAAGGTAAACCACGCAAGCCTAATTACAATAGCCCGTCAATGCTGTATATATACAAACACAGAAAACATTAAACAGATACACTAGAACGAACGCCTTGAAATGAATATGCAGCCACCTTTTTCCAATTCCGAAGTAGCCTCGGAAGGCATGCCAAAAAATACCACCCGCCTAAACCTCTATATCTAAAGGCAACAAAAGAAAGGAACGTAACGTATGTAGTGAGAATATATGACAAAAGGAAAAGAAAGACACAAAGGACTAATGCAAAACAGGGTTGTCCCAACTGACGTCCCAGAATGCGACCTCGTCCTCTCCGCTCATCGTAAACCCATCACGATTGAGTTGAGGCCAATCGCCATCAATCCCAGAGTCAAGCATACTGGTTATATCCATAAGCTGACTGATGGGATTGTTGTCGACTGGCAGTGCGAGTGGAAGTCCATCTGCCTGGTTGGGAAATGGCGTCCAGTAGATTTGTTGATTGAAAGTTTGAGCCGACATCATGTTGGGGTTGGGGTGTTCTGGTTGTTGAGCATATGGTTCCGAGAAAAGATCGGGCGCTGAAGATTTGCGATCAGGCATCGTCTGATATGCTTGAGCCATGACAGGAGGTACGTTTGAGTGTGTAGAGCTGGGAGAACCAATGTCGGTTTCCATCATGGCTTCCATGATTGCTGGAGGTATGTCTTTAAACGCAAACCATTTTAATACCAATGCTCGGATAGCTTTAAGATATCTTTCCACAATAGGAAAGCTTTGAAGCATATCGTAGAGTGCCCGAATGGCGTCAGCAACATATTTAGACGTCACGTCCATAACGTGTGGGGCAAGATTGGCCCCAGTCACTCGGACCAGATGAATAATCGCTGCTGTCATGCAACAATGAGTGAATATAAAACACATTTTACTAAAACCGTAAGTTGCCTTATATAGGGCCATTGCTTCGGATATTCTGATTGCAGCTTCCCCACATATTTGTCGAGGATTTTTGGTAGAATTGACGAAAGACACCCGTATAAAGGGGCGGAATAATTGGATAACGCATGTATGATAGTAAACACTAGACTTTATTAGCATTTCTTTATGTTCAAAATAGAATATCGTACTGTAGAGTTATCACATGGGGCAATGTGGGCGAGTTTTCTTTGATTGCCAAATTATATGGTAATGCCTTGTACCAAGCTTGAAGCTTCTCATGATGAAGTTGCAGCCGGCGGCTGGTGATTCGATCTCTTGGTGCGTAGAACATCTGGACTATATCGTCCACGATCTCACAGAGATGACTCAGATGAAGGAGTAACGTGTATCTCAGACCTGGCTGCTCCAAACGAGTATTTCCACTCGACATTGCCGCAGTACCATACGGCCTCCATGGTTTTCGTTCTAAATGGTCTAGAATTACTGGCTTATCCATTCTGATCGCTGTCCAGGGAACGAGCGAGAGACGTCCAACACAGACCGCCCAGGCAGTCTGGAGATAGTAGCATCCCCAAAAGGTTATTCTACGCGCAGCTACTTCCGAATCGGTAAACTTGTCATTTGCGTTTGTTGGGACAGGTTGGTCCTTGTGTAAGCCAAGTTCCATGACCATGCCCATCGTCTGACACAAGTAACTCCATCCACTACTATCTTGGTTGTTCATTGCCTGATGCAAGGACATAATTCCCAACGCTTGAACGGTGGTGAGTGATGGTCTACCATCTTCGTGTAGCAAGCGGACTGCTTCGGCGAAAAAGTGATCACCAATGGATGAGGGGTCATTGGGATTCGCCCTCGCCTCTCGTCGGTCGGAAAAATGACAGGCTATTGCTAAGATGGCGTTGACAAGGAGAGGTGTGCAGTATTTGAGTTTTCGATCTTGCATGCCATGTAAGAATATCTCTTCCGAGAACAATGTATACATCGGGTGGCCCCAAGACAGATACACGTCCAAGAGATGTCGAATGAATTCGTGGTTGTTGGTGACATTGGTCCAATTCCCATAATACATTCGTCCTAGATTGGCCGTCTCATCCTCGTTTTCCAAGAGGTACAAATTCGAAGTATGACCATACTGACGGATGTTACCCAGTTTGGTGGATGTTTTGATGGCAAAATCCTGCAACTCTCCTTCGAGGTATGAGGATGGCGCAGTCTTTTGCAATGCTGATATGCTGATCTTCTTGACGCCTTCGGCAATGGAATCCCACGTATCGTCGGGATTGGAGCGAATCAACTGCACAATATCATCGACGTCGGCTTCGGAACCCTTCCTAATCGCTTCCAAGATGGCATTTCGAGGGCCTAGATCATCTTTCAGCTGCGCAATATCCCGCTTCAAGGCGCCCTTCCGGCGATGGTCTGAGTCTATATCGTAAAAACAGGCCTTGATGGGAGTCAGTATACTTCTTTGAGCCAATTCGGGGCGTATAGGAGGCGTATAGATCCGAGCAGTGTCGATGTCGCAAAGTGTCTCGGCTCGAATGGTTACCCCTCCAAACGAAGGGCTTCTATTTCGAGGAACTGGAACTTACCGAGTGGTAGACTGAAGAACACGCATGGCAGGAGGGATGAATTCCATCACACTGTGTTGGTTAGCGGGTGCATGAAAAAAGCAAGCAATTGGAAAACGGCGGGCGATCGTTCTGCGCAGATCAACCTGTTCATGTCGGTCA
The DNA here is from genome assembly GCA_900184765.1 of Hymenoscyphus fraxineus. NCBI lineage: Eukaryota > Fungi > Ascomycota > Leotiomycetes > Helotiales > Helotiaceae > Hymenoscyphus > Hymenoscyphus fraxineus. The sequence goes on from LT855415.1 coordinate 2,036,358, forward strand.
TCTCTTCTGACTAACCTTGGACTTGCGTTTGCGACACGGCATGCATGCACTCGAGATACATCGTCGCTTGGGGGCTGGCTCGCCATTGCTGTTAGCGTTGGCGTTGGCGTTGGCGTTGCTATTGTTTGCGCTTTTGGCATCCACGGAGACGGAGGATGAAGATGGAGTGGATGGCTCCGTTTTGGGCAACAGCGACCTCGGCGCGATTTTGGGATTCATCACGTCAAGGAGGAAGAAGGGGAAGGCATTCGCAAGGTAGCGAGAGCGGTAGCGGTAGCGGTAGCGGTGGCGGTAGGGGACAGCTCAGATTGTGCGACGTGGACACACACAATCGTACCAGAATACTGGGTAATTGGGTAGATTTGGGACGCTGGGGAGGAAGTTGGTGAAAGTGCCAGCCTTGCTGTTCATGATTCGTTGTGGCCCAACAGCAACGACTGCTTCCGGGGACCTGGCGCAACCTAAGTCACCGCAAAGTGCAGGACCGCAGGTGCTTGGGAGGGCATTCAACCTACCTAGGTACCTCGCCCAGAGAAATACCCGCTTTCTCCGGGGTTCAAGAAGTCCGTCTGAGACTGTCTTCGGTGAGCCAGTCTCCCTGTAGGCTCCCTGTAGGCTCCCTGTAGGCTCTCCCTGAATCCCTGTAGGGTCGAGCCTGGTCACGGCCAGTCTCGAGCCAGTGAGCGGCCAGGAAAGCATCTGTTGAACCTCGGGGAAATTTGAGGCTGCAGCGGCGGTGATGCGTTGGTACGTCCAAGTAATTTATACGAAGTAAAGTACCGGCGGGGTTCAATTCCCCTTGCCTGTACGAGCACCGCTACCGCACCCGTTGCGATGGTTGCGGGATCAGGCACGTGGCGAGAGGGAGAGTGCTTACATTGGACGACAATATCTATTGGACAGTGACCTTGGAGGCTCTGTATGTACTGTACTCCGTATGTACTGTAGGTACGTAGGTGCGTACGTGACTCTGATACGTTCCATATGGCAACGGTTCATACCAGCCTGCCACGCATGCTAAGCAGCTAAGGATTTTGTCGCTTGGTGCGACGGGAACTGCTGGCACTGGCACTGGCACTGACAGCGGCTCCTGGTCCCTGAGAAAAATGATGTAGCTACTTCTACCAGTACTTTATCTCCTGCACCGCCCGGCGGGGCGGAATTCTTGACCAGGATTAAGCAACCCTCGCGTAGAATTGTTTAACGTATAAGTAAATGCAGGTCAATTACACCTTATAGGTGCCTATGGTACTGCTAAGCTATTAATTCTACTAAATTTTACTATAGAGATATATAGGTAGTTACAAGACTACAATGTGACGATATAATTCTAATAAGATACCTATTGAATTAGGTAGGAATAGAAGTATTTCTCTTCGTCCCTTACTCCGTAGCACCTTAGAACCGGTAGGTAGAACCCTTTGTTAGGCTTAGACTATGTGCTCTCGCTAATCACACCCAAGGAAACTACTTCGTCCCAGGCGAAATGGTACTACATGCCAAACCTAATTAGGACGTTCTACCTACCTATCTAGGTACCTACCGGTTTCTAAGGTATTACGGAGTAAGGGATACTATATATAATTATCTATTAAATCTTAATTAGGATTAGATAAAGAAATTATTCAGCTTATAAGCTGTTCTTTGCATGATAGTTAGAAGATGTCGTACGAGTAAGTCTTGGTACAAATCTATATCATATAACGTACCTTGTCGACTCCATGTCTGGCGATCCCACTTAAAACTATAGATAACATTATTCATCCTACTGCGAATAATCCTCCCAACTCAACAAGCAGCACCTGGCCACCCGTTAACTACCCCTGGGACGAAGTACCAGTAGGTACGGACTCAGCCGAGCCAGCCCAGCTACTTCGTACTTAGTACTTACAAGCTTAAGCAAAACGTCATGGGCTTGATTACGTGATGAGATTTGTACAGGTGCACGGGCACCTCTACCCCACCATCGGAGCGGTGCCGGATCGGCTCCTGTCGCGTGCCGATTGGATCTTGGCGAGTCCAATTTTCGGTTGCGCGGGCAGGCATTTCTTGACGCGTTTTCTGTACCCAATGCCAGTCCCATGCACGACGCCTTGAACCATACCTAGGTATCTGAGTATCATACGGAGTACCTACCTCGACCACTCTTACAACAGCCTTACGTGCCCTTGAGTGATCATTACCGACCTCCGTATACCCGGGTACAATGAGCTCATGACAAACATACTTCATATTCCTATTTGCCTTCCATCATGTCGAGCCAATATGACCTACCACTGTCCGACGCGTGTCACCACCACCCAACGCGTTCTGGTATTCTTACTCCAGCTTCAGACCACTCGCTCAATATGAGTGATGCTCCGTGTCTGCCCAGTTCCTCGGGCGCCAAGAAGAGGAAGCGCGATGGCAGTACTATGGAGGATCTGTTAAGAGATACATTTGTAGTAAAGGTCAGCAATTGTCGATCCCCTTGCCTGGCGCAAAGCAAAGAACGATAGCTCACAACCACCAGCCATATCCCACCACTGTATACGTAAAGCCGCGATCTCTCCATCCCCTCATGTTACTACCTCGGTCCTGTCTACCTCTAGCATATCTTGACTTGACTCCTTCAGCAAGCGCCCTTCCTCAATCCAGGCTGTTCGAAACGCATGTGAAATTGTTAGAATTGGAGGAGCGGATGGGCAATGAGCCAATGCTATTAATCGCGCGACTTGACGATGGGAGAACTCTATATGCGGTAGAGAGAGAAGATCGGGGATTATATGTTTTATGTCGACTCGGATCATGGATTAACTTGCATCAATTAAGGACGGCTTCAGTCGCATCGTGGCAAGAAGTACCAAGGGGACCAGAGAAGGGGTTTGGAATGGGTTTAGTCCCGACTCAACACAACGCAGTTCCCATTACCACTTCGGAAACACACAAATATGATAAAAAGAAGAGATTAGCAATAGAGGCACTTCAGTCCATGGTGAAACGTCCATCCACCGCCATGTCGACCGACTTCCAGCCAGCCAGTGAGGGCTCACAATCTCTGGAAGCTCAAAATACAGAGTCACAGCCATTGAATGCGCCCGTGGATGTCCCGGTTGTAGAAGAACCACATGTTCAACTTACATCCACAGAAATTCTTGATAATGTCCGGACGCAGTACCTGGAAGCACTTTATCTTTCCAAAGTATGTTGTTGCCATCGAATTTCATGTACAATGCTAATACTGTACAGGCGTCTCTGGCTTATTTTGCCAAAGGCCCTCTATCTCGAGCCCGGGCGGCTTTTCACCTGGATTACGATGCCAACCTTGAAATGAGCGACCTTGTTACATTTTTAGAGGGCCTTGTTTTGTCAACCACACAAGTCGACAAGAAATACCGTGACGGTGTACCGACGTGCGTTTCTATGATAGACATCGAAGATAGTGCCAATGAGAACCCCAAAGCTAAAAAGAGAAAGAGCTCGAAGAAGATTAAGCCAGGAAAAAATGGGCTTTATCCATCTGAGGAGAATTTGATTCGCCAATGGTGGGCAAGCCACGATGATGACGCGGACACGGGAGGTCCTGCCAATTCAAGAGACGAAGTCACCAAGAGCCGTATCTCCCAACTTCGCATTAGAGAAACACAACTCCAGCTAATTATTATTTTGGAAGTGCTTGCACTCCAGCCTCTAATAGTCAAGCCAGAGGAAGATGATGGCTTACCCTCGACCCTTCCTCAATCTGAGACGCCACAGGCAAAAGAGAAGTCAAGTAAAAAGAGGAAGTCTGATTTCCTGTCAGTGCTACTTGATGTGCATATTGATCGATTGTGCATTTGGCAATCGATTCAGCTCGAAATTGGCGGAGCCGCACCTTCTAGGGATAGTCAAACACATGAGACTGTTGGTGCAACCGATGGACCAAGACACACCGATAATATTCTCCGTGATTTCTGTGTCGAAATAATCGCCCCTTTGTAAGTCTGTCATGATTCAAACCGCTGTGCTGCTCTAACCTCTACAGTTTTTCGGCTCGTCTCCCGGAGCGATGTGCTATCATCAATCGAAAACTGGGAGGTCCCGTGGCCATGTCTCCACCAAAACCAAGAGTATCGAAATCCGCTAGTTTCTCTGGGGCTCCGGCCCGGCCAGGTGCCGCGACAAAGCGGCCAGTGCCAGCGAAACCACGTAAAAGCTTGCAGCGTATTTTGACGGACGAAAGAGAAAGGAGAAGCATATCCCGAGGTCCTGAAAGGGGCATATCGTTGTTGCGATCTGCATCCAATCCAGGATTTAAGCGAGAGAATAGCGAAGCCCCATCATTATCAGGAATTCCATTCGCTGATTCCCAGGGGATTATCAAATCGAAGCAACTCGCTCGCAGAGAGGTGGACTTGGGAAGTCTTATTTCTTCGAAAACGACGAAAGAGAATAAACAGGCAAAGATAGATGCAGAACTCAAGGACGCTATATCGGCATTGAAGAAGCCTAACCGGGAACTTGCTGCAAAGTCTATAGTTGAGACTGCCGAAAGGCGGTCAACGTCCTCTGTTCACCCACGAAGTAAGTTCTTTCTTCGGCTTGATCTTGACCTGTTGCTAATGGTAGTTGTAGAATCCAAGAAGCCCGTAAGAAACCCCCTCTTCCAGGGTGTTCAAATCTCCGCAACACCTAAAACGAATCGATCAAGAGATGTATTCTCCAAGCCCCAGCAGCAGCAATCTCACCAAAAGACACGTGAAAAAGAGTTGGATACTGTTCCAGCATCAAGCGCTCTACGAATTCCACAGTCGAGTGTCCTAAAAGCTTCACCGAGGAACCCACGGTTCTCCATCCAAGCAACGCCAACCCGCAAGAGCTTGTCAAGACCATCTAGTATGATGGATCTCGGCCGTGACAGAGAACCAGTACTTCCTCCTTTATCGCCATGTCATATACGACGATCGAGTGCTCAACTCTTCGCAGCTGTTCCTGATTCGGCTGTGAAAGCGGTCCCTGCTTCTTGGGCCGCGCATGGTGGTATTCAGGAAACACCAGTGAAGAAGAGGTGTGTTTCGAACATTTTTGATCATGGACATCCAGCATCTTCCCCAAACTTTGATCAGGAAAATAGCAGAAAGGTGGGAGTGGAGGAGATTATGAAAGTGGTGGAAAGTAGTACGATGAAGACCCCACAGCAACAAAGTGACTCGATATATAAATCACTGGGATGGGATGACGATGATATTGATGACCTAGTATGATGATACCTACGAAAGCGATGATATTTGTAATGGGAATGGGTAGGGTTGGATAGATATACAGGATCGAGACGGTGTTCTCGCGGGATGGGAATAGTGGTATGAGTTGGGGGGGCTGGCCTTTGGATTTTTGCGAAGCATAGCGATGGCGTATTCTGGATATTGCGAAGGCTTTTTCGCTCTTAGTTATATAATTTGGTGGCTGAGTAGAAGAGAATCAGTTGAGACGATGTAATTGAATGGAGATTTGCAATATCTTATCTTTTGTTATGGGGTTGTGGTTGATGTAAGATGTGGTTAAAACTCTGTATGTACCACCTGGATTAGAACAAGATTCCCCTGAAAGCCATATACTCGTACAGAACTAAAATGGATCATGCAAATGACTTAGAGTAAATGCTACTTTTTACTTCTTACTAAACTAGTTCAAATGATTACCGCTTGCTTCGGTGTAAAGCCGCCTTGAGCCTGGTGTTTACTTGAATTCAAGTGGGAAAAGGGGACAGCAGTAAGCAGGTCACATGTATATTTCCGCTGCAAGACATGAAGAAAATCAGCCTCCTACGACATCTCCAAGTGTCTTTTCTTCCGAAAAAAAAATGTTGCTTTCTATACAAAGAGCAACACCTGCGGACGACCCAAGACTCGCACTTTCCAGAAACAATTTAAGGTTCACGTGCCGAAAAGTCCGATATATCCCAGTCGCGACCCTGAATTTCCTCTTCCAAAGAAGAACAACAAGAGCTTCGAGCTTTCGTCAACACCATCCTCACACCCTCGCACGAGCCCACCGTCCCAACTTTTCCCACAACTTGCACAACTTGTGCGATACCACGAAGAACCGACGAAAAGCTCTACACACGAGCTAAACCCTGCGCATCCGCGCACACCGTCTCCAAGTATGGATCTCCTCCAAGGTCAGTAGTCTGTCCTTCCACCTCCAATGCCAACAAGCAGCTAACATACAGAAAAAAAGAATACACGCCATACCTCCTACAAGCCTACCAAACCTCCGAGCCCTATATCCAACCCGTTCTCACGCCCGTCCTCACAACCATCACCACCCTCCGTCAAACCACCTACCCGCTCCTCGTACCGTACCTGAACACCGCCCTGCAATACGCCCAGCAACAGCCCGCCATCGTCTCCGTCGTCGTCTTTTTGTTTATCCTCTTTGTGGCGCTGAAGGTGTTGGCGTTCATACGGAGGGTAATTGCCTTCTGGGTGTGGGTGGTGATGAGACTGGTGTTCTGGGCGGGCATTGGGTTGGTGGGTGCGTTGGTTTATCAGAGGGGGTTGGAGAGGACGGTGGGGGATATTGCCGGGTGGGCGAGGGTTGTTAGTGAGGTGTGGGTGAGGGAGTATGAGAGGTATCAGAAGGGGCAGGGTGGTGGGGAGTTTGGGGGTAGAGATTATATGGCTAGCAGTAACGGGAGGAGTGAGTTGCGATAGTAACTGTCTTTTTTGGAGAGGGGGTTTGTTTTGGTGGAGGTTATGATGTGCCAGTGGTGAGAAGCTACTGTGTCTGCGAATCTCCAGCGGTTTGAGAGGATTGGACTGGATGAGATACGATCATATAGTATCTCTTGAATTATCGAGACGACTCTCATGAAATAACGCCAACGCTATGCACCTTTTCCCCCATATTTCCAGTACCAAACTCCTGAAAAAGATCAGACCCAAATCTAAACCAGATTGAGCCCAGGTATCCCAGATTGAGCCCAGGTATCCCAGATTGAGCCCAAGTAAACAAACCAGAGGTCACTACTCAATCACCATCCTCCATCTCCAATTCGGCCGTATCATTAGGTTCCTTGGGCTCCTGCGCCTCATGATACTGAATAGCATCATCAACATAACTCAGAATAGCCCCCACACTATCCTCATCCTGCACATCAAGTCTCAAATAAGAAACCATACTAAAACTGTCAATCAGTCCCGCGACCGCCTTATTCAGTCTCTGAAAACTCTTCCCTCCCATCAACGCATCCGTATCAGCAACCTCTCCCAGCCCATCATCCACCTCCGCATTCCCACCCTCATCCAACAATGTCGTATCCGGATCCAAAAACCTCTTCAACTCCCGCTTCGAAACCTGTCCCTTGACCAAATCCATCTTGCTGAGGATGTTCACATGGGGAATCTCCAGCATAATCATCGCACTCATCGCGCTCAACGTCCCGCTAAAAAACTTCGCCCGATCCACCACAAACGTCGCCTCGAGCAGATACGCCGCGCAAAGCTGCACGTCCAACGCCCCCGTCTTCGTGAGATGCTTCACCAGCGCCGGCAGGATCGGGATATGCGTATACAGCTCTATCTGTCCCGGCATATCGATAATAATCAGATATTCCTCCGTCAGCGGCTCGATAGCCTCGGTCAGGAACTCGAGGTTCTCGAGGAGGAATTCGAAGCAGTAGATCAGACCTCCGTTCGGACCCAGCCCCATCTCCTCCATGACGTCTTCGAGCGAGATGAGGTCTTTGATGTCGAGGTCGGGTTCGTGCGTGAAGGATTCGGCGGCTGGGTCGAGGTTAATGTAGAAGCAGGAGCGGCGGTTGTGGTTTAGATGGGTGATTAGGGCGGTGCAGAAGGTGGACTGGGGGTGTGTTTGTTAGGTTTGATGGGTTGAGAGTGAGGGGGGAAGTGGTACTTTTCCGGCGCCGGCTGGGCCCATTACTAGGACGCCGTATTTGGACATTTTGGGCGACGGGAAAGGGGGGTTGTTAGGTGGTGAGAGGTTTTTTTTTGGTGGTTGGGTTTGGAGGGGTAGTTTTTTGTTTGGGGAGCTGGAGGTGATGCCCCGCGATGGCGGGAGAAATATTTTGTTGGGGCCTGAGGTTTGGGGCATGGATTATGGGTTGACCTTCTAGTGAATAGAAGTAGATCAAGTATGACGAAGCTTCAATTGAATATTACTTGGCAAAAGGTGATATTTGAGATCAGTAACTCTTTTAAAGATGGTAGATATTTTTTCAAGCTTCCTTGAGTTACTTGGCCGCTTTGTTATGTTTAACTCACTGACCTCTTGTAAGTTCTTCATCGTTATTTATCGTGTATCAACGCACTTTTCGCAGTTAATTCCCAGGAAATTAATGCGGATTTATTCGCATTTCGCCCTCTGTTCTTCTTCCGAGGAGTCAGCTATAAGTAATTTGCAGAGCATTTACACATTATATCCCTTTCAAAAAGTGAGTAGTAAGCTGTCAAGAAGCGACGAAAACTCATGAATACACTGGCTTGTAGTTGAATCTAACAGATATGTTCTACTCGCGAAGAATACAGGATTCGTTCAAGTAAATAATAGAATTGTTTGTGGATCTTGTGGGGAAATTGGGTTATTCAGCGATGTTTGTCGGGGTAAACAAAATGACGTTTGCGGGGAAAGCATTCGCTTAGAGACTAGTAAAACTCTACGGAGGGGAAAGGGGTTTGAAAGAAACAACGTATTTGGCGAATTCTGGACAAGTGAATGCCTTAAGATCTCACTTTTAGCTTCTCAAGCGCAAGAAAACTACGGGATTCAACACCATTTTACTCTTGTATAAACTAGTCAACTTGTAGAGTATCCCTCGGGCAACGTTTTTCTAAACCCCTTTCTTCACATCGCTTATAGTCTGTTAGCCTGGTTTTGACTTCCTGTTTAGCTACTTTGGGATTGGTTAGCGTATTCTAAACAAAGGTGGATATATCCTTCATAAATTCCTAGATATAATGTAATAAATAGAATTTCCTATGAAAATCTACATATTATTACTAACTACACGTTTTAAACAATACTGCATCTCAATTGTCTCATGCCAGAAGTTCCTGTAGCCTCGTTACAAAGATTTCCTCATTCATTAATCCGTAACTGAAATGAATATCTCCAGTCGCCTTTCCCTTTTCCCACATCAATCTGTAGGAAATCATCGACTATCGATAAACCCACGTTCTGACCATCTCCCCACTTGTATCATCACCTATTAACCCAGCATGGGTAGGAGCAAAGGCTCCCGCCAACTCAGCGAGTTCTCTGTGACCCAATTGCGATGAAGCCCTGGGTGTCACATTCGATGCCTCGTTTGTATTTGCTGGGACCTGAGAGTGAAGAGGTGGTAAGTATGTGGACTTGTTGCTCTGTGACATGGAGACGCTTGGTAGGTCTTGGTCCAAATGTTGTTGATGAGGAGCAGGAGGCGTAAAAGTGACCAGGGGGACGAATTTGTTCAATTGCTTAGGCGACAGTGGTGGTGAGGCGTGAGGAACTTGTATGGCTGGTGTGATGTTTGTTATTTCTGCTTCCATTAGGATTGTCTTGTTTCTTCTATATCCTTTTGATGAAGCGGTTGATTGTTCTGGTGATGATTGAGGAGGGGGAGGTGTAGGTATGTGACTTGGAGGTGCCGTGAATTTTGGGATTTCAGCTCCAACATTCGCAGTTGTGATGGCGATGGAATCTTTATTGGTGATTGCTGTGGGACTAATGGGAGATGGTGGAGGGATGGAGCGTCCTTTTTGTGAAGGGATGTCGTAATCGCTAAGTGTTGCGAATGTGGGCGAGGAAAAAGAGAAGTTGGAACTGAAAGTCGGTCTCGTTGTGTCAGAAACTCCAGGAAATTCAGGATCAGGCGATGAAGAAGGTCTAGATGGCAATTCAGGTTTCACCTTATCTTCCATCGGCGAAGGAGGTGGTGGAATTGCTGTGACTTCCGGGAGAATAGTTTTCTCATCACTGACTGATTCCTTCTTTCTGACTTTTACTGGTCTTGGTGGTACTATGGGAGGGGTTCTTTCTGGTGCTATTGTTGCTTTGGGCACTCCAGCTGGAAAGAGATCGAGACAATGTGACAAACTGATGGGCGAGGTGGGTAAATCCAAGGTTAGTAGCGTAGTCGAGCCTTTGGGTGAGATTAGGCGAAAGTCAACCTCTGGTACCTTTGTCCTTTTTGTTGGGCGGGTTGGAAGAGGTGGTGGTGGCAATGTTTCTCTTCTCTTCGGTTTCGTTGAAGTGGGGGGAAGGAGCTGTACCGCGTTGACTCCGGTTGTCCTTCTTGTGGAACTGTCATTTGGTTCTTGCGATTGAGATTTTAACATTGGCGATTCTTCGCTTGTTGGACTTTCCATGGCTTCCAGATTCTCCATTTTATGATTGCAATCGAGTTCTCCCAGATGAAAAAGAGCTTCTTGCATTTGTGTGTTACTATTGCCCTTCGAACTTTTCGGTTCCTCAGCCAAAGGTTCTTCGAGAAAGCCGCTATTACTTTGAAAGTTATCACTATGCGGCGCTCTGTTGTGTTCAGTTCCCTGATGTATGCTACCAGCAGGCAATTCGTACACGGGCTGTACATCCGAAGCTGGCAATTCCACCGTCATATACTGGCGGCTGGCGGGTAACTCCTCCGCTCCAAATCTGGGTAACGGTAATTTACTCCACCAACCTGAACTGCGGTTTCCCCCAGATTTCGACTTGATCTTCATGCAAAGGTTCGGCATCTTGAGTGACACTTTATGGAACAGTACAGCGACGAAGTTGCGTTTTGATACCAGGAGATAGATAAAAATGACCCAGGCGATGAATCCCCCGATAATTGCCGCTAGGATTTGTTTTTGGCGTGTCCCGAAGTGAGAGTTATTTTTTGAGGAATCTTGCTGAGTTGACCGTAGAGAAAGTGTGGTTATTGTTGTTTGATTTATATCGTTAATGGGTGTGTTGAATGTCAAATGAGGTATGGTCGTGGTGGGAATGTGAGCTGCTGGGTCATTAGTGGCACTCTGTGCGATGGAGACTCCTTGTGGGATACTGGAGGAGACCGATTTTGTGACAGTCGTTGATGAGAATCGAGTACTTGAGAAGACTACGGTCCTTGCCAAAGGTGTTTGAGTTACTGTTGCAGCCGCAGCTGACTGTCTTCTTTGGAGTTTGGGTTGACTGAGGGAAGGGTTATTTGAATGCCCGATCACGGCGCCAGAAGCCCTTTGATATTGCGTGAAGAGTCCCAATATCAGGATTGACTGACGCATTAGTAGCTCAATGAAGATCGCGGATTTTAGATATCCTTAGCGGATATACATAGTCAATTGTTTGCGGCTTGCTGAGAAGGATCAAATTGGTTCTCCCCACTTTCACTCTGGCATTCTCTTATACTGCGGTGTCGTTTGGAGGGTCTGATCGTTCTTTCGTATTCTCGAGCCCAAAGAGTCACCCGAAGAACGATACACGGATGTCGAACTTGTTCGATTATGTTATTCGTATTGTACCTAGTCGGTCAGCCTTTTTCCAACCGTTATCAGCGTAGTGATGTGCAATGAAGCTGAACTCACTAGACGAGAACCTGACGAATTTCAGAGACTTAGAACCCCGTTTTTGATATCGAGATAGATCTGAGCGCACTCACACATTAACAATTCATGAAGCTTGTGAGATTTGAACGAAAGCGGTGTTCCTTCAATTGAGGATTAGGTTTGAAATCGGAAAAACAGAAAGGAGGGATTCCGAAGGGATTCGAGATGAAACCAAAACTGGGCAAGGTATCAAAATAAGGAGGCAGTTGCCTATCACAGGTACTGATAGAGGAGTGGTTGATTGGACAATCCAATAGGGCGCAGTCATGGGGATGGTAACATCAAATTACTGTGCCACCAACACTGCAATTCTAACACTGTTGAAATGACTTAAGCCATTCGGGGGCAGTAACTGCGCCGCATGGGGAAGCTGGTTCTGCCCCATACACGCGAGATTTCGTGCATATATATGAAGCATATCTAATAATACCCAGGCAAAGTCGCGCGAGTCTTTTAGTGAAGAAGCTTTCTAATATGGAAAGTAAACGACACCTGAAAAGAAGCATCCTCCAAAGTGCCGTGAAATTTCACGGTTGCAAGAAAGCTATAACGAGAGCTTCAATGAAATAAAGATGAGAAGTCAACATCGCACGATCTTATGATCCCATCGATCACGATCTCCCCGAAGCCAACCAAATCATTGCATTGCATAAAACTCCTAGCGAATATGCTGTAGTGCCCCAGTTTATTAAAAAAAAGTGTATGAATAATCAAACACAAAGGAAAGGTAAGTAAATCCCGTGCTGATATACTTTTTATGACTGCTGGTAATCAAGCTACAAATATAATCTGAGTAGATAATTGACATCACTATTTTTGATATCACACCGTTTCACTTTGATAGTTGCTGTATGCAACTGTATGCAGGTACTGTAGCGCCAGGAGTGTGAGCAAAGTGTGCATTAATACCTTGTATATGCATGCTATTCCAACAACAAATCACATACCACAACCAATTACGCATAAGAATTCTTCAGCCAGATGCGGTGTATTTAAGTGGGGCAAGTGGTAGCCAGACTTAATTACTTAGTAGCGGAATTCCTCTCCTTGCTAACTATATTGGGATTTTGAATCTAAGCTTGGGTGTCTTCACCAAGACTATCCTCAACCCAGAAAGAGAAAAGACACACAAAGAGGCAAATCAAGGCATTCCTGAGTCTTTATACAGGAAAATTTCGAACACGACCTTTGAAGCATCGGGAGTTTGTGTTGTAGACTTCCAGTAGAAATAATCGGAGCGGTAATCATTTGGTTGACATCGCTTTGGTGTCTCTTGACTAAAATTTGGACATCCGGCATTTAGGCTCCTTAATTTTGTAGCTATTGTCTCAATTTACGGTTGCCTCAAGCTGTTCCCATCTCCACATAATACTGTTCTTCATGGACTTGGAGGAATCCACTGGGCAAAAGATATGATTTGAGCGGCACGCCTCGGAGACTTGTTGATTCATGGAAAGCACTCTCGCCAGATCATTATCAAAAGGTGGTTTAACAGCCTCTTGTGTAGTTTAGCCTACATGTATCAAAATCTCAGCTGCTGCAAGGATCAGAAAGCGAAAAAGTATTTTGATCGTCGAGTACTGTATTCGTTTGGCAGAGTGTGGTCACGAATAAAACATTCTCTCTCACACGTTTCAAGATTCATTACTTTAAAGAAGCATCGAAGGTGCCATTTGATTCTCGAAAATAATGACTGACTGCTCGAAAGCAGCGCAAAAGACAAGGACACCCCGAAAAAGAACCCAGAAATAACATCCCAAAGAAAACATGACTTTCCCAATGACAAGATAAGACGGTATATAAGGCTCATTAGTAACATCGCTTGGATACATTGGACCTGAAACCTGTGTACCAACATGACTAGCTCTCCCCTTTTGTGTTCGCTCCAACTTCGCTCTTACTGGAACAAGCCACCTATTTGTCAACCAAAACTGGGGGCATAGGCCAACCGACTATGCAGACTCACACATATCTGGTAGAGAGATCCAGACAAGTCGGTCTTCTGGTTGATAATGTTGTTTGTTGCTTGAACAGGGCCGCTTGAACTAGGGGGCACAATGGTCGATGAGCTGGATTGAGAGGATACGAGGGATATGTTCGAGGAGGAGAAAGGGAACATTAGCTGAAGGAGCCGACATCTGAGGTGAACGACTCGACAAGTCAGCTTGTATTCATAAAGTAGTGGTAGGGTAGTAGAGGGCTGTTACCCATGGTTCAACCTATCCATTTATCCACGGCGGAATTCAGAAAAATGTACCTGTTGTTGGTGTTAGAGAATTATTGAGACCGGGATTAGTTTTTTCGGAAGAATTGAGCGTACGCTGATGATACTGGCGCCGTGTTCAACATTATCTCTGAGCCGGAGGCGCCGCGCGAGATCAAGACGCTGTTGCTTGGTGGGACGATCGTTGCGAGCGAACGCCTCTCTCAAGCGACGGCGGTCATCGTCTGATACGCTTGTACTCTTTCGGTCTTCAAGTGGGTGTCTATGGACTCGGCGGCGGGCTGGTCGTTGGGTGGCTGGGGCAGCAACAGCAGGCGCAGACAAAACCAGGGCTCCAGCAGCACTTCCGTTGCCCATTAAAGGCGAAGATACAACAGCTTGCAAGGCTGGGGCGGAAGATGATGCTACTGAAACCATTTGCGCATTTGGAGCGGCAGCGGCAGCGGCAGCAGCAGCAGCAGTGGTAGCGAGGGCAGCAGGAACAACGGGCTAAGAGATCGCATTGTTTGTTAGAATACTGTACGTTCAGACCAATGTATGTGTGTTACACTCAATGATCCAAATAAAGTAACTCACAGTAGCGACAAAGTCAGCCTGGGGTGGGACGAAACGCAAAAGCTCCACCACCCCAGGAAACAGACGTACAGCTGGGTCTGGGGTGTCCGCGGAGATGAGCTTGATGATAGGCATATTGTTGAGGTTCATTGATGCCATTGCTGTGGTTCTGCGTGCTTGAGCAATTGTGCAGTCGAGGGGTTATGGTTTTCTTGGTAGATTGTTTGGGAGTAAAATTAGGTTTTGTGTTGTTTGTAGCTCGGCAAATTAGCCGACAAGATAAAGGGGGGATGAGTCAGGAATGTTCTGCCCTCCGTTCACCATCCACGTGCAAGTGGACCACAGTGGACAGCGCTTTTAGCGACTTGAGACGCTTTTATTTTCAGGCGAATTTTGATTATTTAAAAGTTTTAGAGAAGTATTATCAAGAGAATATTTAAGTGAAAAACAGGAAATATTCTTGTCTGTCTGATTTGTTTTGTGTTGTAATATTTGAAACTTTTCACACACTTCACTGAAATATAGAATCTCAAACAATCAGTACTGTTTTGATACTTCACAGAAAGATATGCGACGCTTAATTAGAATCAAGTACAAAGGACGATTGAAGTCATTAAGTTATTATACTCCCAGTAATTAGGCGGATACTAGATATGAGGAAACAACACAGTTTTTCAATGGGACCTTACATTTCTCTTATCTTGTTCCTCTGTCCCACTATCAGGTTTCTTTTGGGGCTGGTGTCATGGCACAAGAAAAGCCTATTTGAAGATCTAGATTTGAGCTACTTTTGGTGCTCGCTTAAGTACATGACTTGAACTTATAGCAGTGAGTAAAGGCTTGCGAATACAAGTTTCATTCACTAGTTCATTCAATCGGGAACAAGAATCTTGGCTCATAAAGTATTAGATCAGGATCTCCTTATGCAAAGAAACAAATACCAGCTATTTTCTTCTGAAATCTCTGATTGTCGTCTAATACTACTTATTTGAAGAAAGGGGACTTGCAAGAGAATGGGATTTCCAAAGGAACTTGAACTAAAAGGGCGCCATGGGGGAATAATCATTAGTCTATTTTAATATATTTATTTCTATAATATTAGAACTTATCTATAAAACACCTCGCGTCTAAAGAGAGGTGATTGCTATAAATTACTACTTGTCTAAATCAGTATCTAAGTTAATATACCTACCTAAACTACAATAAGTAAGAATTTTAAGAATAGTAATGAAGCTATATTTTTATTAGACTCTACTGAATTTATTATCGCCTGTACTATCCCGTACGTTATAATTAACGGCTAAAGACAAAAATGCCACCTAATTAATTAAAAACGACAGAAATGCCACCTAATTAATTTTTTTGCGACAGAAATGCCACCTATGTGCTATATTACTGGTTTACTAGTAAAATTCCTTGTAAAATAATGTCTATATCATCAGTAGCATTTTTATTATAAAAAGGTGGTATTTCTGTCGTAAAAAAAGGGGTATATCTATTACTTAAAAGTAGTATTTTTGTTAGTATAGCCATTTTATTTCTTTATTAGATTTCATAAGTAATATACTATAAAAATAATGAACAAAGTAAATTAGCTAACTACTCGCTATTTCTTAATACCTTATAAGCCTGTTCTTGTTAATTTTAGTGGTGGTTAAGCCTAGTACTCCCTGCCCTTACGTTTACGTAGTTTATTAGCCTTAATTCGCTTAATTCCTTGTTTATTTGCCTTAATTGCTTACTCTTGAGCAATATCCTTAATTACTTGCTCCTAAGTAATATCCTTAACTCCTTATTCCTAAGTAATATCCTCAATTACTTACTCCTAAGTAATATCCTTAACTCCTTACCCCCGAGCCTTAACTACGTTATCCTAGTCTTATTGTTGAGCGCTATCCTTATAAAACAGGTGTTATAAATTAGGTTGTTTTTTATAAGAGTTCTCCTCCTTCTTCTTATACTAATTTACTTGTCGTTCTTCGTCTATATTACCTAGTATATATACAAGATCCTAAAGTGTTAGTCCGAGTCGCTTTCCTTTAGAATTAACCTTTAGTTCTTCGTCCGCGTTATAATAATAACCGTTAATTTAACGCTAATTTAGTTTGTTCGCCCTTTATATTAAAGCCCTACTAAATACGCTTAAAACCTTAGGAAACTCGTCTAGTTCGATATATTTAGGATAGATCGCTCTACCACCTATAGCGTTAAATCACTCCTCCTTGTATTATTGTACTAACTTATCTTTAGTATTAAGGTCTAACGTAATTAACAGAGGTTTATTACACTTGTATTCCTCCTTCTTAATTCTCTCGGCTTCTTGTTCCTTAGCGATTTGTTGATTAATTTATTATTTACTAGTCTCAGAGTTGTTATCGCTGTCGGAACTTGACTCGCTACTTGTACTTATATCCTCGCTAGATGCCTTGTTATATGGTTCCTCGTCGGAGCTCGATTCGCTGCTAGAGCTCGATTCGCCGCTGGTACTCGATTCGCCGCTGGTACTCGATTCGCCGCTGGTACTTGATTCGCCGCTGGTACTCGATTCGCCGCTGGTACTGGTAGTCGATTCGTGATCGTTGTCATTAGAATTATACTCTAACTCCTTAATAGATTCGTGAAGCTCGTTATCGAGTTCCTACCCTAATGCCCTAATATCATCAAGATTATTATTATTATTAGTATTATGATCTTCTTTATTATATTCCTACCCTGATTCCTTAATATCTCTATAATTATTATTATTATTATTATAATTATTATTATTATTAGTATTATAATCTTCTTTATTAAGTTCCTACCTTATACCCTTATTATCTTTATAAACTTTGTTATTAAACTCCTCTTCTGACTTATTATTAGAAGCCTTATCGCCTTCCATACTTAATTAAACTCTATAACGACAGTAGGATACAACTCGATTCTTCTTTAAAGGAGTAAGGTTTTATAGTATAAGATTATTATTAATATCTACTAGCTAATCTACGTAATCTTTGTATTTATTGTTCTCTAATTTAGTAGAGTCTCTATTATTAATATATTGGCGATCTCTAGCCCTCTAAGCTCTACTATACTAGGCAGGTTAATTAGTACAAGTTCTTAAATTATGGCCGAGTTCCTTATAATTACTATACTTACGCGTTAAGACTTTGAACTTATTACAAATCCGCTCCTTTCTTAGATAACTAGGTTATACCTTATATTCTAGTAGAAGGATTCCTTGTATTAGTTTAAGCTCAGAGATATCGCGTATAAGCTTAAAAGGTAGATAATAGGTGCTTTAATAACTTATACTTAGATAGCTAGTATAGAAGAATTAGATAATATTAATTCCGAGGGATATTACAACTATAATTGTATAAGCGTAAGGAGATTAGTAGTTATTAAAGCAAAGGTAGGAACAAGTATAATTTTATATATTAACTCGCCGGCGATAGCGAGAGGGCGTATTAACCTAGTATATCTCTCTATTATAATCTATAACTTTATACTTTACCGTGTACCTTTCTTACTCTTAATACTTCTTCTACGTACAAGGAGTAATATTTTAATTTATAGATACTAAAAGGTAGCGCTAAGTAAACTTTGCTATAATCTAGGTTTAAATTAAGTTAAGTATTATAAGCGGTAGAAGGTTATAAATAAGGCCCTAGATTAAATTAACGCTTTCGATAATATTGCTTATATTATATAAGAATCGAGAAAGCTCTTGAGTTATAAACTTAAAGGCTGAATACTAATCTACTAGGATCTCCTAGATATACTTGTAATAAGTCTTATTTACCTTCTTTGTCTTAAACTTCTTAATTTAATCAAAGACTACTATTCGAGTCTTAGTATCCCTTGCTTTACAAAGTTGCTACCAAAGCCTCTTTGCCTCCTTTCTATAGAGAACTCAAATATTATCTACGATATACTAATAATATACAAAAGCGTATATTTCTAGAAGTGCTTATGTAACTACCTTACGGAGTCCTTTTTAACGATCGCTAACAATTACCTACTTTGTTTTAGTACCTATTACTCTTCTAGTAAAGGTTTTAAGAGTAATCTTCATATAAGTGAAATACTACTTCTACCATAGCTTATTCTCCTTTAGCATAAGTACCCAACAAATAGGAAGAGACTCGTCGTTAGCGTCAATTCTAATAGTAATTACAAGGACTATTTTATACTTTAACTAAGTATATATACCATTAATAGTAGTAAGGTGACAGAGGAATTTGGCGGCCTCGTAGAGTAGAGTAAGGTATATAAAGATACCCTTAAACCTATAAGAATCCTAGTTAATTTGTAGGTATATGTAATTAGTAGGATCCGCTCTTTAAAGTGCCTCGGCGTACGTAGGGAATAGAGTAAAAGAGGCCTGTTCGTTACCTATTAACTATTGTTTTTAAGACTTAATTACACGTTAGATTTGTTAAGCTAGGAGGTTTCGACCTTTGCTATATGTAATCTCGTTACTTATAACTGTTACGGATCTAATATTCGGATTTCGATTAATAGCTTCACTGTAGTTTCGTCGAATATACTTAGTACTATAGAATCCTCGGTGGCCTATATACGTACTAGTAGGACAGGTATATGGAGTATAGTGTTAAAGGGAGATATTACCTGTTTTAGTTAATTTAAATACTTAAATATAGAAGTCGCATTTCTCCTTTGCCTTATAATTAAGGTACTAGCGAGTTTGATCGGCTTTCGTAATATACTAGGACTCTCTACGGTTAGTAAGCTAAAATATAATTGTATCTCTAGCCTTCTTAATTATACTAAATATCTAACCAACTTTTATATCCTTAACTTCGTGGCTAGTACTAGGGGGTGCGCAACAGCGGGGGGCGTTCGGTTTTGGTAGTATATTATATATACTTCGAGGTTGTTAACATACGACTAGTTCATGTTGTTATAGAGGCTATACTTAAAAGGAGGCTAATTAAAAACAAGGATATAAGCTAGTAAATAAGCTAGCAATTTACTATATTCGAGGCTATTAGGATATATAGAAAGTGAATATTAAGTAATAGAAATGCTACTGTTTTACAACAGAAATACCCTTACGACAGAAATACTACTATTTTACGACAGATATACTACAAGTTCTATTGTCATCAAATTTATATATAAAACATATATAAAAAAAATGAGTAGCATATAGGTAGCATTTCTGTCGCAAAAAAATTAATTAGGTGGCATTTCTGTCGTTTTTGATTAATTAGGTGGCATTTTTGTCTTTTGCCGTATAATTAATGATAGGTAGGCCCTTTTTCCTAATTTTAGCCTTAATATCACCTTAGGAGACACGTTTCTAGCCCTACATATGTTCTACTTTACGAGTACCGCCTTGATAACGGACATTAGTTGGAGTACTACGTATCATACTAGGAAGACTAAAACCTCTGAATACCTAAACTATGGGTGGTATAAGTAAGAATTATAATTATTAAGTATAACCTTGCCTATATCTTAAAGTTACTATGATTACCTGGGTAAGAGGTAAGGTTAAGGAAGGAGTAACAGTACTCTTATATCGTGTTTTTAACCTCTAGTACGCTGTAGACCGCTTACTCCACAGATGAGCCACGGATGAGCTACGAATAAGCTACAAATAAGCTACAGATGAGCCACAAATGAGCTACCTAGGTACGGATGAGCTACGGATGAGTTTAAGTGGAGGTCAGGTTGAGTTGGGTCTTTGGGTCAGCCTGAGACATCTGACTGCAGGTGAGACTGAGGTGGAAAGGTCGAGGTCAGAGTCAGGTTGAGATTCGAGGTTGGCCGGGGGTCGAGAGGTCGCACCTTCCGTCAATGAAACCCAGTTGACGTCCGAATCTGAAGACGACTCTGAAGACGACTCGGGACGGGACTAGGTAGGAACTGGGTCCGTCTTGTCAGGATCCAGGTTTCTGCCAGATTCTCGCCTGCACTGAGATTTTGGATCGCGCCATCGCATGCCAACCTGGAACCTGGAACTTGTATGACCTGAGCACCCAAGGAAGGAAGGCACGACGTGGTCTCGTCCAGAGTATAACCCCCTCCCTCGCCGTCGCCCCTCCCCATTTTCACCTTCGGGATAAAATTTCATTGGAACTCAAATCCAGAACTTCCCAGTTGGGTGTTCTGTGAGACTTTGGAGAGTCCTGCGTACAACATGGAATTCCTTTGACGGTTCTCTGTCTTCTATATAGGTAGGTCAGGTACGTATAAAGTTTTGCTGGTTTCTACATTTATATCGACCTCGATGTTGACTTCTGCAGTCATGACATACCTACCTATAATCGTGAATACGTTGTTTGGCGTGATGGTTGTTACATAAATTCGTTCATCCAAGAGAAGTGAGCCCTCAAGGCCATCATTACAACAAATCTTGTCTAAACCCCTTTACTCACTAGTATATACAAGAATCCTATCAGCTTAGGGTTATCATATCATTCCCTAGGCCGCGCCATCAAATCCATTACTCCACTGCACTGTCAACTGCCTCGCTTCATCCTTCATTCCCATTCTCTCCATAAGCGGTAATAACCTCTCCAATGTTCTTCTAATGCCCGGGTCCTTCGCGTCCTCCCTCCCAAACATCACTTGCAAATAAGCAGCATGAGCTTGTTCCAACTTCCCTTGCGCCTCATAGCATATCGCCAATTCTTCTCTCGCATTCAGAGTCTCTGGGTGTTGCAAGCCCAAGGCCTTGCAAGCTCCTTGAACAGCAGAATTTAGAAGCTCTTCTGCCTCGGGAAATTTATGGCTCTTACTACAGATGCGACCAAGGAACGTCTGCTGATGGATTGAAGCAGAATGCTGAGGTCCGAGAGATCTTACAAAGCCTGCCAGACAATGACGGGACAGCTCTTCTGCTTCTCTGAACTTGGACCGTTGGAAGTATACACGAGCTAGTCTTTCTTGGGCATGGATGGTGGCTGGGTGATCTATGCCCAATGTTTGGGTTTGGGCTGCGACAATCCAGAGACTGAGTTGTTCAGCTTGAGCGTAATCTTCTTGATCATAGTATTCTGCTGCGCAAAGATCAAGGAGCTGTAGAGTTTGAAAGCTGTTGGGACCGAATAGCTCTTTAAATTTCGTCACTCCATCATTTAGGACTGTGATCGATTTCTGTGTTCGCCCAATTCGAGTATAGACAGAGGATAGAGATTTGTATATGTCGAGGAGAAGCTGACCTCGAACATGTTTGCTACTTTCATCTGGGGGGCTTTGATCGCACTCATGCAAAATCTCTTCATACTTCTCCTCTGCGTCATTACTCCTTCCTTGTACTTGATAGAGGGAGCCGAGCTCAAATTCCAGACGCTGTCGATCCGAGCAGCCTTTCTTTTTAGTGATTTCCGGATCCGAGAGTCCCATTTCGAAGAGTTTAATAGCTTCACTATACCGTTTATGTTGTTTGCAGACGCCCCCTAAAACACACCAGCTGACGTCGCATTTCTTGATGTTCTCCACCCGGTAGAGACAGGCAACAATGTGTTTAACAAGCAATGTTTCGACTCCTTGCAACATATTTTCGTTTCGCATGCGCCAAGATTCAACAAAAGTCGCGAGACCGGTCAGAACTCTGCTTACGAGTACCTGTTGTTTATCGGGGGGATGCCGTCTTCGAAGCCATGATTGAACCAACGTGTGCATCCGGAAGCTTTGCAAATTCTCCTCCCGATGCCCGAAGCCATTATTGAACAAGGTGTCAATCATATCGTCTAAGCGAAGCCCTGTAGCCGAGTCAGCGCATTGTTGGCGAACAACAAGGATGCAGAGACATGCCTGAACGTTTTGAGATGGCTTCCAGGAGAAGCTCCGGGATATTCTCAGCTGCTAGGTATGCGCACAGAATCAGTAAATCAAGAGCGTCACGGTCCTTAGCTTTGACTTCTTGGTAACTTGTCTCAAAAACCTCGTTGACGGAAGTGGAAAACACCAATTTCATGCGTGTTGCATAGTCATCCCAATCTCGATGCATAGCACCTCCAAATCGGTTGAGATACTCGGTAGGACTTAGGTTCGTGGATTTCATGTAGTTGCCCGCTTGTGCTATGGATAGTGGAACGTAGTCAAGTTTCCTTACGAGCTCCAAAGTGGTCAGTCTGTCAGCTATTCCGATGTCAGCGAAGGATATAAACGGTATCTTTAAGAAAGCGCTTACTACCAGAGCAATAATTCAAGAGAAGCTTTACAGCATCTTCCTCCGACATACGATCCAGATGTATATTAGTACTGCCTTTCAAGAGACCACGATGGCGAGTCGTTAGGAGTATATGGCCGTTCTTGGTATTGGGGAAGAATTCTTGGATCCATGACTTTTGTTCGTCATCTGCACCGTCGAAAACTATCATCCAAAGCGAATTACTTTCCTTCGCTAACCATGCTTTCACTAAGTCCGTAGAACAAGAGGTCAAAGCTTGCCGTTCTGGGTGTCTTGTTAGATGTGAGCTCCTCGCAGATTCAACGCTATTAGTTGACTCCGAAGAGGAACTAATGTTCATTCTGGAAGCTTGTGTTGCTTCGGCATTGTCGTTTGGACTTCGCGATAGTCTACGCTCAATCCTACAGAACGCTCTTTCAACAGAGGCGCGGTTTTGTGAATCGATCCAAAGAACCGACGAAAATTTGTGGTTGTATCGATGGATAAATTCTAGTGCGAGTTGAGTTTTCCCCATGCCTGCAGATCCATAGATCTCCACGATAGATGGAGTTCCTCTTGGTTGCTTGCTGACTTCAGCGCCAAAAAGTGCAGCATATAATGCATCTAAAGTTGAGTACCTGCCAGTAAAATGCTCATTGCGAGGTGGGTGTATCTTCACCACGTCGGAGCTATTAAATCCCACCTCATTTGACCCCACGGATGCTTTTGGATATAATTAGTAGTGGTATCCATGACCATTTCGAGAATCGAAAACTTACCTTTATCCATTGCGTAGGTTGACCAATGAGACTTGCTTTCGTCATTGGCTTTGTGATACAGGTCCTCAAATACTTGTATGATCGCTTGGTAATCTTGGTCCTCTTCGCTTCCAAAATTATTCACCCTGTCCACCTCAAATGATTTGCTAAACCTCGAGGTGTTCGTAGCTTCAAAGTTGTCGCCAATAATTTTCGGCTCCTCGAGTAGGCGTGTTGAATTAGTTGTAGGCTATTTGCATGGTCAGTAACAAGTATGCAAATTAAGTCAGAAGCTTACCAGGAAAGGTTTATACGATTCATGGGGCATTTTGCAGGTATGGAAATGTCTTATGGAGAATGATTCGGAGATACTTTGGAATGATTCCATCTGGAGCTTCAACCAAACCGCATCCTTGGGTGTCAATTTCCTGGCTTCTTTACCACTCTCTCCCACCACATGGGATTCTAATATCACTGGAACTATCGATTCGCCTGAAATTTGTAGATCTGGCGGGTCCAATAGAATCAGCCCAGTAGTCGACAGTTTGATTGCCTTTTCTTTTGTCGCGTCTGCATCGAGAGATAGATGTGACTGAAGAAGAGCACTCTTTGTTAGGAGACTGCCAGTACCCTGCGCTAAAATTATCAATGGTCTGTCCGGTGTATGCTCCCGGACTTCAACGACGCTTTCAAGTAGAACACGGGCCTGTGAAGTAATGACATCCTTGATTGGATATGAAGAGTGCCATGGAGCAGAATCGTATCCGTAAGTCAAGATTCGAACGTCGCGGAATCGCTGGTACATCAAATCCTTGGGCCAATTTATCTGGGTGGATGTATTGCGATTGCGAACCACCCAGTCTTTCTCTCTGTCGCCATCAAGTCCATGAACAAATAGAACACTAGAAGCGGAAATGTCAGAATTGGGAGGGAATGGAAATATATACATGGGTTAATTTACTCTAGAGTTGGATGGGGAGGGGTTGTCAATTCAAACAACCCTTGAACTAGTCTTCGACTCCTGGGTTTAAGCTGCAAAGCAGCTGCACGATTGGTCGTATGGTTCAACTCAGCCTTTGCCTCTCCTGATCCAGACTTCATAGATAGTGTGGTTGAGATTCGCCGGATGCCATTCTTCAGTGCTGGGAGGCGGTTCTTCGAACGACCTTTCTGCTCACTACCCTGACTGCCACCTACCCCAAATAGCATCTTTCGGATGTTTCCTCGGCATGATGTGACATCAATGTTGTATCTGTGTGATGTTTAGTGCATTGATGCGACGACAAAACATACATTATTGAAAATTTGCTTACCCACGAAGCTCGTTATCTAGTCGGTCCAAGTGACTCGAACCCACTGGATCGTCGCCAAAGGTGATAAATTGTACCCCTGAATTCGGATTCTCAGATTTAAGATGGCTAAGATTCCTTTCAAGTAAGGTCAAATCTATATCTATGTTTTCGTCCCCCTTCCAAATACCATCCGTCAGGATATACAGAGTGATGCACCGAGAACGCTTCGTTGGTCCACTTTTAGTCCATTCACGCATCGCATTGCTATGCTTCCTCAAGAAGGGACTAATACTGGAATTGATGTCCATCCTTCTTTTCTCCAAGAGAGATTTTGCATTCTGTTGATCGAGAAATCTTAAAAGTTTCGTAGTCGACCGTATCCCTTTGAGTTGCTGCTTTGAAGTAGCAAGGGATATGTCGATGCCATCAGGGACAACGCCTTTTAAAATATAGGTTAGAGCCTTAAGGGTATTTTGTACTTCATTCCAGTGAAATGACATGGAGTTGGAATCATCTATAATAAAGATCTTACAATCTCTTAGTATGACGGTCAAAATGTTGATATTTTGATGATTTCACCTACGTGATCTCGTTCACCTAATTGATTAAGCGACTGCGAATCAAAAAGGTGACCATTTGTGCCATTTCTAGTTTTTCTTCGTCCTTTCCACTCGATAACATTGGTGACCGAAAGCGGCGCTTCCGAAACCTGACGGCCATCTAACCTTGACCCTCGTGGACTATCCGTGCGCCGTCGAAAGATGCTATCATGTTCTTGTTCTGCAGAAAGTCGCTTATTAGTTTCAATCATACCGGAAAGATCATTTTCTAGCCTCAAAAGATGCCTCATAGGTTACTCGAGGCTTTTGAGTTTCTTTGGAGGAAACTAGAATCATCGTTCGCTTGGAACCAAATTAGTCAAATAATATGATAAGAGGTATCTTACCAGCACTAGAAGAGAAATCGTCGGATTCAGAAATCAAAAGCCTTGGAGTAAGTGGTACTCTGGGTGAATCAGTTGATCGGATTTTGACAGGGTCGTTGTTCATCGTAGCCCGGAATTGATAGCTAGATATCTGATCCACTGAACTGAGTTGCTCATTTTCAGCTTTGCTCACAAATTCATTGGCATGTAAGCTTTCTGTACCCGACCCATGTACTTCCTGGCCTGCTATGGATCCCAGAAGAAGATTTGATATGGGAAGTGGATGAACCTGAACAGTTTCTGGAGGAGACGTCTCGTGAGTCGATAATGGGCTTCGAGGTAGAAGTGGCCTCGTTTGTACGATAGCGTTCTCTGGAGGAAGGCTTTTCAATGACGAGTACCGATATTGGGCCTTCGAGAGAAGCCTTTCGGATTTTACCAATAGCTGATCCGCAGTTGGACGTCCAGCTGGCACTTCGAGCATTTCCTCAACCATGAGATCTATAACTGAATGGGTGACAAAATCTCCTGAACCTAATTTACTCCATAATTTCCTATGATTTTCCTGGACAACTTCCAACACTTTTCGTCCATCGTGAAAGCCCCTTCTTGGGACTTGGTTGTGCTCGGCATCGTTTTCGATAGCACGTTGGCGTCGATAAAACAACAAACCATCGTATCCAATTGCAATCCATGTTGCAATTTCACTGAAAACACAACCTAGAGACCAGATGTCACAAGAATTTCTCTCTCGTCTTGATAGCGGTATAGGATGAGGCTTAGAAAGCTCGGGAGAATCTTGACACCAGTGTTACTATAAGCCATAGTATGGAGAAAAATCACAAACCGTAGTACTGGGACTCGTTTGAAACTTCATTGATTGGATTCATTTCAATTCCGGCCTCATTTAAATCTAAATTTGCAAGTTTGAATGTCCATTCATATGGGCTGTTTCCCCCACTAGCAACGAGGATGTTTGCCGGTTGAATATCAAAATGGCATCTGAGTAAATTAGCGCCATTTTCACAAAAGAGAGGGATCTCACTACCCCAGATCAGTACTTGGCTCATGGGGGATGCCATTTGATGGAACTGTGTGTATTGCAGTTAGGGCCTTGATGATGACGAAAATCTGTTGCCAAAGTTTGATAATATCCCCTCCGTTTACAGGCGGGGCCACGTTCTTCAGATACTCATCCAGATTTCCTTGGTCTGCATATTCTAATATGATGTTGGATGTGTTGTTCTGCACATATGTCCCGTGGTACTCCAGTATACCCTGAGCAGAGCTCAAATGCTTGAACGCCTTCACCTCGGCTTCATAATGGGCTAGGTCATGATCTGATGCAGAACCAAACGTTTTCAATACAAATGTGTTGCTGCTAGAAATACCCTGTCCGAAGGGTAAGTGCAATCCATGATTATAGGGATCCAGACCTACCAGTTTATCCTTTTCCTTATGCAAAAGATTGTAATCCTCATGAACGATTACTTTCCAGAGGTCACAATTGAACTTGCCTCTGGACAACAGGTCCCGGGAGATGATTGGCAAAATCTGCTCGGGTTGAAATGTTTCATCGAAGGGTCTCTGGAAAGAAGGGATGGTGTATTTCCACTGATTTTGACAGAATTCCAGATAAAATGGTCGCTTTCCAGCATACTCAGGAAACTTCGAGGAGATATTCGTTTGATCAAAGGGTAAGTATTGGTCACGAAGAGCTTCATGTTTCGTGAACAGATGAATTAGATTCGCTTTTCCGATGTCTAGAAGAATACAGAAGACAGCTACATATCTTTTGAGGATGGCTTCAGGATATGTCGGAGATTCTTCAGGGTAGTAGAGTGCGCTTAGAATGCTGCTGAGCCGCTGGTTTTGATTCTCCGAGAAGTAGGCTTCTACGGCTTTCAAAGCGACGAAAGGTTTCCGCTCATCACTTCGCAAATTGGCGACTGAGTAGCATGTAATTTCCTGTATTCTGCTTCGGGTATCTCGTAGTAAGGCGTCGAGGTCGTGGTGGCCATCATGAATCGTCATCGTGCTTTGAGGTGAACAAACAATCGAAGAGGCTTCGTTCTCAAACTTCCTGCTTCACATCACAACGTAGAAGCTGCTGGTTTTAGTTGTGGTTGCGCTTACCAACAGATCAAACATATCGTGCTTCGGGTGTCGTTGTTGTGGTGATGCGACAAACTCCTAGGACAAAAGCCTGATGAGGGGAGGGAGTCAGCCTGCAAGTGAGCCTGAGCTGTGAATCGGAGCAACGCCATTCGCTAAGTTACAGCGCATGTGTCTGATGCCGCCAGCCGTGCCACCAAAAGCTGAATCACATTGGCAGTGGCGTACAAGTAACCGGAATGACTTCCCACCCATAATACTTCTCTGTGTCACGATACGGTAAGAAATCATGAATGAGGGCTGGTTGTTGACTCGATAGGTGCGTTGTGCGAAAGGCCTTCTTTGCAGCTCCTCCCGGCTTACCCAGTCAAATTTTGCCATATTTGTAGCTTATTCACCCTATAACTCTGAAGCAATCTAAAAACTGATTTGAGAAATATATACATTCATCGTTATGTATAATAAGTCACAGGTCGCTGCTTTATACAGTTCTCTTCATTGTTGTTTTTCTTGTCACTTATCCCATCCCTTGATACACAATGTTGGGATTAATTACAAACTTCATAACACTAGGAAAAGGATTTAAAAGAAGAATCAGAGTCCGCCATCTTTACTTGATGGTGGGGGCACAACTGCTATTCTCCTCACTCTTTTTCCCTTCAATTTGACCTGCAACTTCTTCCTCACCAGGAGCTTCCATGTACGGCCCACCTATCTCGTTATCACTAACAACTATGTCATATTTCCCCACATCTTCTTTCTTACGCAACCATGATTTGATTCTGTCAATCAATTTCGGTTTGACCTTCTTCTGCTGTTGAACTGGTTGCTTCTCTACCCATGTGTACGCTAAGCCAACTATTATTCCTCCAGATATCTTTTTTGTCTTTTCAATTGCTCTCGATTTCTCGTGCTCAAAGTCGATTTCGCCATCGAGAGGGCCCTTGTGCACAGCCCCCTGGGTAGCAATCGCTGTTCCCGGAATGGTGGCCTCGAGTCCAGCTCCGCTTTTCGCGTCTTCTGTCGTTGCGACCTCAACATCCTCGCAAACCAACACCTTTGTGATCATAGGAAGTTTCATTTGTCTGGTCTCTTCGAAGAGCGCTGTGATGGAAGCGAGATATGTGGGATTCTGTTTGAGGGCTTCGAAGTTTGGTTGTATTTGCGTCATATCATATGTCTTTAGCAAGTACACCGAGACTGTTGCGGATTGGCCTTCTTCGGAACTCGCATCTAAAGGATGACAACTTTAGTAGGCATTTCGCAGTCGGAGTATTCAGGCCTGCATAAGGGATTATGGAGTATGTATTTCATTACTTACGCGCGCCAACAAGATCCGTCAGTTTTCCCCTTGCCTCGCTTTTTTCATCCTTTCGAGATGTCTCTTTGACAGACTCTAGCGCATTTGAATTTCCCATCAATCCTTGAATCAAGTTCTGCGGCACAAAGTCGAGTTTTGGTTCATAACGGGTGAGAGGATAGACATGATTTTTGACTACCCTCCCCAGGAGTTTATCGACATGGCTGATGTTTGCTCCAGTTGGCAACAAATAATAGTCGTCAAGAATTTTCAAAGGAGTCATTTTTCAGTTTTATTGTGGTCCAAGGAAGTCTCAGAAGTCGGTGCCAATTAATTAGCTGGCCAAAGGTTTCCGAGATGGAGTCCTTGATATCTCATCCTCCTGGGGACTCGGACGAATTTGAAGGCTTCCATATCTTTCTGCACTGCGTCACATTGCATTCAGTACGACGTAGACCAACCTGGAGACTTGCGAAGCCACCCTAGACCTTCGGTGAACCCCTTCACAGCCTCAATTTGTGTTGCTCGAGGGAATAAAAGCGGCAGTAAACATCTCGTTTACCCGCCTTTCTGAGTTCAGTTTTTTCACCAAGCCAACAATTTCGAATGGTCTAGGGCATTATTCACGAGAATGTTATGGAGAAATGATGCGTTATCATTTTCGAGTCTGAGAATAACAATAATGACCGATCATCAACTGCTGCTTTTGTTCTGCTTTGCGAGGCTGTACATGTCACCTTCCACCTGGAGGAGCCTGATACGCCCTCAAGTGGGGTATTTTTGCTTTTCCCTGGCGAAAAGCCTCCACTGATTCGATGTCGCTTGTACATGACACAAATATTGAATTTGGTGACTAGGATCTAGACCAATCAACGGGGAACAATTTAGGCATTACTGCCCCTATTGAGTGAGTTGCATTTTCGGCCCTCAACTTGAGCCGCAATGTATTTCAGCTCTTCATATTCTGCTACTTGGTTGAAATGATATTTTGGAATTACAAAATGCGACCTATGCCTGTTGCACAAGGCGATGTTTTTGGATTTTCTCGTGGAACAAAGGTAACCTCGAGAGCCTGAAATAGCACCAGCTGCTGCGTAGAATCTCCAGAGATACACGAGTAGCACTGAGGAACCTATCACTCGCTGCGACTCCCTCTTCAAATACATAAAAAAATGTGTCACTTGCCCTCGCTCAATGAGCTCTCTGACCTGGCAATTATTTGAATCTTCTCGGGCAATTACTCTCAAAGACATCCTCGACACTAGCTGCATTGATTCGCTCTTTGGGCTTTAAAAACATAAGAAACCCGAGTTAGAACGGAGTTGCGTGCACTGCGGATGGTAAGTCGAATTTGTCAAAATGTCCATAGAGCAAAACGTTGATTCAATCCTCTTCGACAGCCATGCCACCTTCTTTCAGATTATCGTCTGTAGCGTCGGACTTTCATATTATAGTCATTCAACAACTACCTTGTCAGAAAGCTTTTGAAGATGGGAGACATTTCTACCGCGTCAAAATAACAGTTGATGACATCCCGAACCCACTTGAGCGTACTTTTGACGACCCATGCTCGATTTCGGACCACAAATCTTGCTTGGTATATCTCAACGAAATGCTGAATGAAGGGAGATACAATGCTGCGATAGCAAAGAGTACGGATATTTTGATAAATGAGTACGGGCAGGAGCTATTCAAAAGACTGAAACTCGGAGAGTTTTCAGGCAATTTGAAGCGTGCGAAGATTATTATAGAGATCAGAGAGTCGGGTAGCCAACAGGATACAGAGAATACAATCCACCGGATACGCTGGGAGCAATTGGAAGACCAGGAGCTGTGGCCCAGTGTCAAAACCCGAACCATCACAGTCAGAAGGGTCACGTCTCAAAATAACGTTATCGGAGGTCCTGCCACAATCACCCTTGCTGAAGAAGCAACTTATAGGAAGGAAAAGGGCCGAGTGAACATTTTGTTGGTAATTGCTCGCAGCTTCGAAAAGAACAATGGCCATTACTATGATATAGATCCCGGGGTGACCATGAGCGTAATCTTGCGCATGAAACGTACACTCGAAGAGAGAAAATCATACCACAGCATAGCATTGGAGGTAGTGAGGCCTGGGACATTTGACGCATTCAAGATTCATCTCAACTCACGTCCCAAGGGCTTCTTTGATATTGTTCACTTCGATGTACATGGTCGCGTTACTATTCAGAATAAGTAGGTCCTCAGGTTTGCAATTTTCTGTTCACCATGTCACTAACTCCACATAGTCAAGATCAACAACGTCCTAATACCTCATATCTACACTTTTTGCATGAAGATTTTTTGCGAAGAGACTCGGAAGATGCAAAGAACAATTTAGTTGGGATCCCAGCAAAGGCTATTGCTGATGAACTTCACCGACATCAAGTTCCCTACGCTGTGTTAAATGCTTGTAAATCCGCCAATCCATTCGGAGGCAATGAAGGGAATTTGAGTCGACTCTTCTCGATGGAGAATTCTCTCAAGATACTTGCTATGTCCTACAACATATCTGGTGCGGCAGTGAAGCTCCTCTGCGAAAGGTTCTACCACAGTTTCTTTCAAGATCTTGACTCATTTTCAGATTCGGCACGACAGGCACGAAAAGGTCTTCGCGATTATCGAATACGGGTTGAGCTTTATCCTCGTATCGAAGTGCAAGATTGGTTTGTGCCAGTCACATACGCCCATCTCGATGGTCAACTGCCCAAATCCACCGAAAAGTCGTCACGACCATGGTTAAACGTTTCCCTTCGTTCTCATTCGCGTATCAGCACGAGGAGTGTCTCGTCAGCGTCAAGTTACATGAGTTCAAAGAGCGTCGAGCACGATAATTCAAGGTTTTTAGCTCTCCAAATAAAACCGGATCTTGTATTTGAGCGACAGCTCATGCGTGACAATATCGCGCGTCTCTTTGGTTAGTACAAAGGTTTCTGCCAGAATTACAGTATAGGTGGATTCTAGAACGGACTGAGGTTAAGGAATTTGTCTGTTTCCAAGCAGCATTTCCTTGGTCTATTATCTATCAGTTTCCCAAATGTATACTAACTATGTTCTCCGACCTACAGGACCCAGTGAGATTGACAACGAAACTTATCTCGGATACGTGACTGATCTCTGGTGCGTGACTAGCTTCGCCAGACGACCTCATGACTTTGATTGTGGAAGCTACATGGGCCCGTATTCAAGGGATGATCGGGAACTTGACAGAGCTAGAGAATACATATGGGGTTCCAGCCTCCGCCCACCGGCTTTCTTCGAAGACTTTCCCGCAAGTCTCAAGCACATACAGAACGACTATACTCCACGACCTATAATTTTGTTCAAAAGAGCCAACGCGTTGTTTCCTCGAGCACCTACTGAGTCACAGCTTCTGCGTATTGATTATCTAAATGAGTTTTTAGAAGAAGTTCTCATCTCTCCAGCCAAGAATACTCTTCCTCGTTTTCGTCCTCCTTATATCGTCTTTCTCTCCACGACAGATATACAATCTCAGTCAATTACGACTTTTCCAATAATTGGTGGAGAAAGATTTAACTATAGTGGACCCGCCAAAACAGTTCTGTACACAAGCTAGCGGACTGAAACGTCTCCATTTGCAATTGAATTACAATTGCGATGGAACTAACAGCATCAACCAGCAATTGATGCAAGTTCAGATGTTTAAGTAAGTTACAAGAAGATAATATGCTCTCAGCCTACTAAAAGGATCATCTTTTGCCAGAATAACTACCAATATTGCCAGTTTCTAGGATACAGGATATTTTGTATTTATAAAACCATTCATATAGGTGTGATTAATATAGGGCTAAAGTGCTTCATTTCATACCGTTCATCTTTTGTTTTGTTAGAAGGTCTAGTGTTGAAATCTCTGAAGCAGTTGCATGTCCTGAAATACAAGCCTTGAGCCAACTGGCACGACTAAAAAGTTCACATTCAAGAATCTTGGTTTCATGAACACATCTGAACCGAGATCTTTATTGATTTTGTGAAACTGTGCATCGTCTGCTACGAAAAAGAACACCGGCAAGCTATTTCAAGACATATGTTGGTGGCTAACCAGAAAACACTGGCAGGTGGCGACGTTTCCCACAAGGCTCAAACAGAAACATTTCTGAACAGCAGCAATTAATACTTGCCCGTGATTCAACTCTTGACTTTGCCGCTGATTACAGCTTGGACAGCTTCTACTTAAACTTATAAAATAGGAGCCGCTCGCTGAATTTTACTTGATTCGCACTGCAGTAACACATCACATACGGAAATCATATTGGAGTACTTACAACTCTCTCAAAATGACAGACTCAAAAGAGCTATCAGAAACGTCCACTGCGCAGAAGAAAAATTTGCTAGAGCCTTATATCGAGGCTATGAAGGAAGGATTGGGAGTCGGGTGTATTGTCATGGGACCTTCCGGAGACAATCTCATTGAGTGCTTGAATCATCGATGGGATATAATCAAATCTTCAAAGACGGATAGATTCTGCACTATCCAAAGTAGGGCATCCTTGAGAACGCATCCACTAGTCATTCTGGATTTCTCCTTGGAAGTGGAACCTGTTTCGGGAAGAAAAAGACTTATGGTCGAATTTTCCAAAGTAAGTGTCCATCGAAGTCGAAATGTCACAGTAAGATGATTGATAGAAGCATTAGATCTCTTCGTCAACGGACGTGGGTAATGGCCACGGAGGTGAAATCACCCAGATTGCTCATCCCCGATCGGGACAGAACGACCAAGATTCAATATTGAATTATAAATTTGAAAACGATGCAAAGAGTCAGCCATTTACAAAACACAGCATGGTTCTCTTAATGCATTGTCATAAAGTACCACGGGATCTGCTGAGTAATTTCAGAAATGTCAAACCCGCCAACCTACGACTTGATCTAAAATCATTTGCCAGATTAAGAAAGAGAATAATGGCCTTTAAACCAATGACTGTCAAGAATTCATGCAAACAGATCTGGATCCCAACGAGAGATCTGCTGGGAGTCCCCTTCATGGCAAACCATCATGAGAAGGTTGTAGCAAATCACCTGGAAGTACTGAGGAGCCAGGGAACTACATCAAATACAAAACTGTATAACAGAAGGCCTGAAACCTCCAAGTCTGTACCAACAGCAAGTCATTTGGTGCCAAGTGGTGCTGACGACGAGGACCAAAATACAAACTTGACACCACCATTCCTTGAGGGAGCATTTAAGCAATCACCATCTGGACCTGGGCACCACACCGACGCCACGCCAAAAGCGTTTGTGGTGGTGAATACGAATATAGGAAAAGAAACTGACCAACCACATAAAGATATGGTTCATAGTATCAAGGATGCTATCTATATCTGCCTTGGATGGAAAATCTAATAGCTAAAAGCTCGCCTAAGTAGAAATGGATAGTATCCGAATAAATGGATCATGACACTTGCCAACTTGAAATTATCATTTTCTCATTTTACTACTTCTGAGGCTTCATGAAGGGGCAAAAAAAGAGATAGGAAACCTAAAAGCTCAGGGGATGGGAGGTAAGGGGAGATTGGAGTGTGGAAGAGCTCCGCAGCTAGACTAGAAAAGTGTAAGTTGAACCCTCAAGCGTAAGAGCCAGCAAACTTATAGGCAGCTGATATGCAGGCCTCAGGTTAACTGATTGAAACCCAGACTACCAGTAACCTATCGTGAGCCCTATGGTGTTGTTGACCATAGGCTCGCTTCTATTGCACCCATCCATCTGTCTACTCCCATCCCGATATCTTGTGACTCGAATTCCCCAAACAGGGCAAAGTCACGCTTTCCTGTTACACGTCATTGTTTCTATCACGTAGCAGGTATATTTGTTTATTTATTTATTTCTATTTAACGTCCGGCGGAAACTAATACCTAAAGGCTAGCTCCTATAGAGATTCCCGTACGGGACAAAGGGCGCTAGGGGGGTACCCCAGGCTGCATGGGGGGTGTAACTAGGGAGACTAATTAAAGGGTAAGGTTAAAGGGAGACTCCACTTCCGGGGAGCAGGTATATCGACTCCCCGGAGTACGGTAAATCGACACCCCACCCCCCTCGCCTAATCGTAAAAATTCAGCGCCCTACCACTTTAGTAGCTAGTGAACACAGTTCCTATTCGGGCGGTGAGCAGCGCTCGGCAACTGGAATTCCATTTCACTCCATACCACTATTCCACTAGAATTCCATAGAACCAAATCACATAACCCGGATAAAAGTCCTTCTGCTCCGTTGACCAATAGGAAGCCTAGATTCTACCCGTACGTATATAAATATAGCGTCTACAAATAGACAGCTCACGTTGCCCTCTCCCCTATATACAACGTATTACTTAAAGGAAGAGTGTAACTCTCTAATATAACTCGCTAAGCCAATTGAATTGTCCGATTTAGGTACAGTAGAGGTATACTAGAAAGTAACAAGTGGTTCCAAAATGCTAAGTAAATAGGGTCTAATTAATATTTACTCCTCTCAAATACTACTCTCTGATTAGTTACTATCATAACCTCTAGAATTCTATTTTCCATAGAATTCCAGAGCCTTTTTAATAGGATATTCCATTCTATTTTAACGTTAAATGGAATAGAATATTCTATTCTATTGCAGCTGGAATTCCATGGAATAGTTTCCATTTGCCGAGCGCTGGCGGTAAGTCTTTCTTTCTTCTTCAAAGCTAGGCCTACGGAGGCAATAATACTTTTTTACCTACGCGTACAGCGTACCTTGACTTTGAACCTGTTACTACTAGTTTTATACTATATTTTCTAATAATAGGCGGTATAGCTTAAGGCTCTATAAGAGCGAGTAAGTGTCCTAGGCTCTTATAAGTTTTAATAGAAGGTTGTTAGAAGACGAATAGGACACAGTGTAGAATGGAATAAGCATAAGGAGGGAAGCTAGCTAAAGGGAAAGTAGAGCTCTAATATAGGGCTGCCTGTGGGCATAGTGAATAGCCGGTATCTATCACATGCTTTTGGATTGTAGATAGACTATTTAATATCCAGGACCTCTAGCTAGCACTCTACATCCTGAATACACTCTTGATTCCACTCACTCTACGGACCACTTTATATTTTCTGGCATGGAAGTGTCCCGAATAGGACTAGCGCCTTCCATGGAATATGCTAGTGCCACACAGTGGAGGCAGGAGTGCTCGTGAGTGCTCGTGTCGTAACAAAGGTTTTTTATATTTTTTTTATATTTACGTTTATCCTAGTTATAGGTAAAGGTATATATATATAGGACTAATACCTAGGGTCGGAGAGTCCTAGGGTACTATACGCTCTTTTTATTCCTATTCCTAAAAATAGAAATAAAAAGGCTAGCTATAATAGTCGCTTAGTAGTATAAATAGTAGTATATAAATAGGGATAGTAGTAGGTAAGAAAAAGAGAGCCCTAAAGCTCTAGCGTATTCTAGTCTCGGGTAGGAAATATAAAGTTATTAATAATTCCTATCTCGCCGCTAGCTTATATCTATCGGTCGTTCTTACGTAATATAAAAACATCCCTAATTAGTTAAAAAGTTTAAGTTAGTTAATTTTATTTCTAATTATTTACTATTTCTAATATATTTAGATAAGGCTAATAAATAAATACTATAGATAGACTTTCTATAAGACCTAATTACTTATCTAAAAATATACTTATTAACTTAAACTTTATTTAAAAATACTCCTTAGATACTATAAAATAGATACGTTAATAAATAATAGAGGATTACTATACTTTTAAATATATAGTATTAAAAGAAAGGTAGAGTTATTATAAATAACGTACCTAAAGTATAAATAACTAATTAGGTAAGGGTAGGAGTTAATTTATTATACTCCGGGGTTTAGGTAACTATAGTTACTAATCTACTATTAGAATTTTTTTATAAAAATAATAACTACTAATCTACTATTAGAATTTTTTTATAAAAATAATAACTACTTATCTACTATTAGAATTTAAATTAAAAATAATAATTACTTATTTACTATTATTATTAAAGCCTAAGACTCTTAGTCTAGAAAGCTCTTATATAATATAACTATTATATTAAAAGAGAGGATATAAATATATATATATATTATTACTATTAATAGTAGATAAGAAGAGAAGAGAAGAAGGCTAAGGGTTATCTTAGTACTTAGTTACTAGGTTATATAGCTAATTTTCCCTCTAGCCCCTACCCTTAACCTAACCCTATACTACTTTAACTACTCTACTAAATACTTATTCTTAAATAAAGACTAGAGATAGGTAGGTATTAAGAGGATATAAGCTAGGGGTAGAGTTAGTATAAGAGCTTAGAGTAGAAGGGGGTAAGTTATATAAAAGAGAGTAAAAGCCTACTACTAAAAAAGGTATTTTATATATTAAAAGTAACTAAGTAAGCTTATATATATTATTTAATTTATTTAATTATTTAATTTATTTAATTACTTATTTATAATAATAATAAAACTATTAATNGCTTAACTACTATCTCTAATATAGAAATAAACTTATTTAAAAGTAGTATTTCTCTTTTTATAAAAGAAGTATACTATTAAAAATATTTTTTTTAAGGTTTTTATACTTAATTCTATTTAAAATTCTTATTTTAGTACTAATTAAAAATACTTTACTTTTAAATAAAAAAAGATTTCTAATAGTAGATTAAGAGTTATAGGTTTCTATACTAGGGAGTTAATATACCCGCTCCCCTACTTCTAGAGTAACCCCTACATATAGATAAAAGAAATACAGGGTAGGACATGGCAAGTAAATAGAGTGAAAGCTACTATAACCGCACTTATTATTATCTGGCTCTCTATTATACTAAAAAAGCCTCTACTTCTTCGAATTTAACCTTAGAAGCTTAAGACATGAATCTCGAAAACTTTACTCACTAGCTAATTTTAGTCTACCGCGCTCTTTGTTCCACCAAAATAAGCCTGGAGACTATTAAGATAATGACCCATGGCCGGGGAAAAGACACACACCATCTACGGCGTAGCTGCTCGAGTCCTTCTCTATTATCGCTAGCTTTACCTAGCGATTTCGGATTTAAGTTACTCTTATTCCTCGACCACTTAAGCCTCGTAGTATCATTGCTCGCCTTTAATAGAGCTGAAAAAATCAGGTATAGCCTAGAAAATACTATAGTTTTATCTAGCTCTATTAGGCCCGAAGAATACCCTAATATAGAAACCTATAACTACTAATCTACTATTAGAAATTTTTTTTTATTTAAAAGTAAAGTATTTTTAATTAGTACTAAAATAAGAATTTTAAATAGAATTAAGTATAAAAACCTTAAGAAAAATATTTTTAATAGTATACTTCTTTTATAAAAAAAGGAATACTACTTTTAAATAAGTCTATTTCTATATTAAAGATAGTAGTTAAGTTTAGTTAGTTTCTAGACCTTATATTAGAAATAGTACTTTAGCTTAATTAACTTATATAAGCTAATTAAAATCTTTATAATTAACTTTTCTACTTTTATTAAAATATATTTTNCTTTAGTAGTAGGCTTTTACTCTCTTTTATATAACCTACCCTCTCTTACCCTAACCTCTTATACTAACTCTACCCCTAGCTTATATCCTCTTAATACTTACCTATCTCTAGCCTTTATTTAAGGATAGGTATTTAGTAGAGTAGTTAGGGTAGTATAGGGTTAGGTTAGGGGTAAGGGCTAGAGGGAAAATCAGCTATATAACCTAGTAGCTAAGTACTAAGATAACCCTTAGCCTTCTTCTCTTCTCTCTTTATCTACTATTAATAGTAATAATATATATATATACTTATATCCCCTCCCTTAATATAATAGTTATATTATATAAGAGCTTTTTAGACTAAGAGCCTTAGGCTTTAATAATAATAGTAAATAAGTAATTATTATTTTTAATTTAAATTCTAATAGTAGATAGATAGTTATTATTTTTATAAAAAAATTCTAATAGTAGATTAGTAGTTATTATTTTTATAAAAAAATTCTAATAGTAGATTAGTAACTATAGTCGCCTAGACCCTGAACCTTTTTCTATAGTTAGATACGATGTCTAATAAATTCTTCTAACTTATAAAGCGTAAAACTCTAATCGCCTTAGTTGTCACTGGGTATTTGCCGGCGATGTCTAATACACCAAAGGCAAGGGTGCGGTTCGTAGTTGACTGGCCCTTCCGAGCTATTAGGGCGATTACTAAGATGGTTAATGATGCTAGACAAGGAGCCCTCATGACATGATCCTAGACGAGGCGTCTCATTAGTATCGCCCAGGGTCAAGAATGGACACTAGTTGATTCATTGCTTATTTTTTCTTGTTACCGGTCTTGTTTGGGCTTACTAAATTGCTGTAATGAGTTCTGTCTATGGGGGGGACTTGTATGTTTTCAAAACGGCTATTATCGTACTAATGGTAATACTAGTTTTATTGTCACTCGTTACAAATCGCAAGTACAAAAAGAAAGGCTTATTGTTAGTTTTATTTTGTATTTTGCTGGCTAGCTTCAAGTGCTTATAATTTGCCCACATACGAGAACTACTCCTAATTCCGGCTAGCATATCTAGCTAATCAGGAGGCTCGATTTATAGAAAGCAAGCTAATAAGCACCCTCGGCCCGCACCCCTTTCGGGGGTATAAAAGAACTAAACTAGCTCTAAAACTCTACTAAATCGTAAGGCGAGCCTTCTAGCGAGGGGGTCGTAGGTAGGACGGAAAAGAGCTCTAAAATATAATATATAATAAAGTAGTAGTATTAATAGAGGAACTACGATATACCGTTAAGGGTAATATATCCCCCCTAGCTAAGTAAATATATCTTCCTCATTTACTATAAACCCCTGCCATATAACGATTCGAATTAACTTCTAATTTAATAGTTTTATGTGTAAGCCTTAGTACAAAACAAGCTTTTATTCGCGGGCTCGGCGGGGTAATACTTATAAGTACTCCTACCTACAACTTGCTTAGAATATCTGACTTTGATGTTAGTGGTATTGAAGCTGACTCGAAAATCTTGTTCTTTTGGCAGGATGCATATTCAAGGTTATATCTTATCCAGGAGCCCATAGGTGGTGTTTCTAAGATCTTGTCACACCTCGCCTATCATTCGATGTCCCTTTTCCAAACGAGCTTTCCATATTCACTAGCCCTGATGCAGAAAATCACGTATGAGTCTGTCGAGCAACCTCAAAATACACTACTCATGAAAAGCTACCAAAATGCATCTATGTATTCAAGCCAAAATAGTGCTCGTGATAATATTACGTTGAAAGGCAGGCCTCATAGCCAACGTCAAACAATAAATTACAGCTACGCAATAATGTTATATAAAAAACAGCCACAAATGATCAGCCAACATGACCAGGCGCCATAAACAGTTTTTCCCTCTTCATCCCCAAACTTAAAATGGCAGCCAAAGCTCCAGCAGTGATAACAAGAATATAAGTTTGACTTTGTGCAGCCACAATTGCATTGAGAATCTCGGCTCTCACCTGCGGAGTCAAACTTTCAACAAAATTGCTTCCAGCTCCTGCAATAGCTGCTTGGATTTGCATCACGGGAACACCGGGCAAGATTCTCGAAATGGAACTTTGCGACTTATTGAGGAAAACCGAATTAGCGATAGCAAGCGCAATAGTGACTCCAGATACTTGCGCACAAGTAATGAATCCGACTGCCATGGCTATGTTTTCAGGAGCAACAATAGCTTGAGCCACGGAAAATGAGGCTTGAGCAAAGAGGCCATCGCCGAACCCGATCAAGATGGTATAACCGTATACTCTAGCAATGGACGTTTCAGTGTCGACGGTGTACATAAGTGCCCCACCAATGACAACAATAATGCCACCTGCTAGGTACCAAGGCATATAGTATCCCCAGGCGGAGAGGATAGCTCCATTTGCGATGACAGCGAAAATCATAAGCATGATGAATGGAAGAAGACGGACACCAGCTTCTAGTGCGCCATCACCACGGGTGAATTGGAAGAAAATAGGGATCATGTAAATGGGTATGAAGATCGCTGTACCGCCCGCTGCTGTCATAGCGAACAATATTAAGATGGTCCGTGATTTGAAGAATTCGATGGGGAAAATGCGTCTTGTGGGAGTGGTGAGGATGGCATAGACTTGTTGAAATCCAAGCAAGATGAAGAGAATTCCGGACGCGACAAACATCCCAATCACTTTTCCATCATTCCATGGCCATGTGACACCTCCCATCGATAGAGCCATAACTCCCAAGACAAAGGCTGCGATGGTAAGGAACCCTCCCAAGTAGTCCAGTTCTTTGCACCTGTTCTTCAAACTGACTCCTGGGCGTGGATCTTTGCTTGGCAGCATAAAGAGATAAACGGGGGCGCAAACCGCACCAATGCATAGATTGATATAGAATGCCCATCGCCATCCAGCAGAACTCTCAACGAAAGCACCACCAATGATTGGACCAAGCACCTGAGATAATTAGCGAGATTTCCAGACAACAAGCGCCGATAACCTACAGTTCCAAGGCCCCAGGTAAGACCAGTCCCGCCAACATACATCGGCCGCTCGTGGATCGTAGTCGTGGCAGCGAGCAAAGTCATTACACCAACATACATTCCGGATCCACCAACGCCACAAATAGCACGTCCGATAATCAATGCATCCATCGTTGGTGCAGCGCCACATACAGCCGATCCAACTTCGAACAATAAAACACAAAAGATGTACATCCATTTCGCATTGAACTGCCCAAAGATTTTACCCCAAAACAGATTGGTTGAAGCTGCGCCAATAAGAAAAGCAACACTTAGCCAGGTGAGCTTTGCAACCGAATTGAATTGGGTGACGATGACAGGTTGAATATCGGCAACGATCGTATTGTCGAGGGCAAAAAGAAAGGTCGAACTCAGGATAGAAAGAACAACGATTGCCCATCTGATACCCCCTATATCTCGAGGGGGGCCCTGTGCGGTGGTTCCGGTAACTCCATGTTCTCTTGCGGCCTTATCTTCGTTCAATGGGGTTCCCTCAGAGTTATTGAAAATACTATGGTTGGGGATATTGAGGGTATCAGACGTTGACTCCCTGGGTATTGTTGATTTTTCAGATAATCCCGACATTTTTTGCGAGAATTCTTCTTCCAGTAAGATGAACAATGAAGGAAATCAATGACGAGGAGATTTCCGAATTCTCAGGAGACCAGCCCGTGGAAGTTGGAAACCTTTCGAAGAAATATGGTGGTAGGAAGTCGAAAGTCTGGACTTTCAAGTTTTAGAGAATTAGAAACAACTCTCTAGTAAAGACAGAGGTGAATTTGGGGTACCTGCAACATCTTTATAAAATGTGGTTTACCATAGCTGAGGCAAATGAAAGGCAGCCCTGTTGACGAACCTTTCCGCAACTGGTAATGATGCGTTCTACCTTTCAGCCATAGTATCTCCTCGAGCACCTTGGCGGGGGCTTTAGTACTGTATCTGTA
Organism: Hymenoscyphus fraxineus; assembly: GCA_900184765.1. Lineage (NCBI taxonomy): Eukaryota > Fungi > Ascomycota > Leotiomycetes > Helotiales > Helotiaceae > Hymenoscyphus > Hymenoscyphus fraxineus. Next base: position 2,078,655 of record LT855415.1, read on the forward strand.
AGCATATCAACTTAAACACTAGGCTTCTCAATTTGGATTTAGCTTCTGATCCGCCTTTCCATTTGTAATTGGCTACAGGAAGCGATACCGACAGTATAGTAATTGGTATTTCGGATCATGTCCGAAAAACGTAGCCCATATGGATCTGTCGAAACATTTAGAATTAGTACCAGTGATCAAAAGGTATTCAAGAGAATAGCATTTGGTGAGAGTCCGAGGGCCGAGAGAAGCTAATTCTGTCCACAGACCGTGAACATCAAGACTCCAGCATTAGCGCGCCTGCTGCAAAGATTCTGAATCTGTCACTTAAGAAATTATCTCACGGCATACTATTGAACTCTGAATTGTCATCGCACATAAACCAATCAAACTGAGACCACGAATGCGGAGAGGGCTTTCAGCCGCTTCGACGCCAAGAATGGCCGTTCAACAAAGGAACTATCAACAGAACCACACCAGCGCCAACGTTATGACGACAGCTGTCCTCGGGCTGAAAAACAAAAGGCAGAGTTCGCAAGAACCATATGGGAAGCACAACGGTTGAAGAATAACAGAGAACAGAAAAATCCACTTATCGTGATGATAAAGGTGAAAAACCATCAAAAAAGTCATCGAGCCTGGTCAACCCGTATGGCATGTCAATCACGATCAACGCCCAAAGCTTTATCATGTGCAATGACATCTAGCGTTCACTGGTGTGAGGTTTTAGTACTCTGAGAGGTTTTCTTAGGGCTTAAACGGCGTTGACTGATTTCAGAGAGTCCTTGCGAAAAGGCCCGAAGAAACCAAATCTCGAGATATGTTCAATTGAGTCGTCGAAATCAGAGTAACAAAAAGTTGTAAAAGGTTGCCGGGATGCAGTCGGCTTGCCGAGATAGGTACCCGGGCTGTCATCATCTGGGGCTGGTCACGTGTATTAGCTAAATTAGGTAGGTACATGTAGATTCACCTAGTTGCATATTTTTGGAATAATTCTTGTATTTGCGAAAAGGAATATTTTCTCCGTATTCCGCCTAAGAAGCGGGTAGAGGGAAATCATATGCGGAACCCAGGCTTAATTAATTCGCGACTGGCTGTAATCAAAAGATTTCGAAGATTTTGAAAGTATGTTTTGTTTTCTCTAAACTTTGGGTATCAAAATTAATTAAAACCATCAACGCAAATTTGTTTTCTCCTGCAGGCCACAAATCCTTCGCATGCACTCCGTAATCAAATTCTTGCAATGCTTTCAATGGCTATATTGTAAATAAGTAGCCAGCTCTCCATTACAATGACGAATCAATCGCCGGGCCAAAAAGGCAAATAAGATAAATTAAAATCAGCATTCTCAAATCAATATTCCCATTATTTTATTCCTCACAATATCCAGTGAACCCCCTTTTCTTGATGATACAGTCCTCCTACAGAAGCATAGCGGCCAGTAAACCGAAAAGTCCTCCTGCTGCGGCGTTTACTGCACTGGATCCCAGCGGAGCCGCAGCACCCGTGAAGATGGCTGACGGTGGTCCAACCCCAGTTCCAGTTGCCAATACCCTGGAGACAGTACGAGAAGTTGTCCTCTCGATGGCAGGAGTTGCAATGACGAGAGGAGGAGTAATCTTAGCTGGAGGAGCTACCGGTGGTGGAACTACCGGTGGTGGAACTACAGGAGCTGGTGGTAGTGTTGGAGGTGGTAGTGTTGGAGGAGTTTGAAGGGGTGGAGGAATGGGGGCTGTCATCATCATGGTATGCGTGACGGTGATGGTAAAACCGGTGCAGATTGTGCAGATCGGGCAGATGGTATTTACAAGAGCAGGTGGTGGAATTGGAATGACGACAGGAGGACTGACTGGGGCGAAGGTTGGCGCTGGAGGAGAAACCTCCTTCATTGGAGGTGGGATCTCCTTCTTTGGAGGGCTCTCTTTCATTGGGGGAGGCATCTCCATTGGTGGCGGAGGTGTTTCCTTCATAGGTGGTGGAGGGGACTTGTCTTTTGGCGGCTTGTTATCGTCGTTAGGGTTATCCTTTGGAGGGCCCTCTTTCATTGGCGGAGGCATCTCCTTCATTGGTGGCGGAGGTGTTTCCTTCATAGGTGGAGGGGACNATCGTTAGGGTTATCCTTTGGAGGGCCCTCTTTCATTGGGGGAGGCATCTCCTTCATTGGTGGCGGAGGAGACTTATCCTTTGGCGGCTTATTATCATCGTTAGGGTTGTCCTTTGGAGGCTTGTTGTCGTCGAATCCCTTGTGTGGGTTGTTGTCTTTTGGAGGCTCCTTATCGTCAAACCCCTTATGTGGGTTGTTGTCCTTCATAGGGGGACCCTATGTTTTATTAGCGCCATGTTCCAAGCAAACACACAAGATGAAAATTACCTCATTTTTGGGGGGTTGCCCTTTGTTATCACCCGAATCCTTGGGGTTGCCTGAAGGGAAACCGGGAACTCCATTAGGAGGGCCAGCGCCAGGAAATCCACCGGCAGGACTACCACCAGGAAACCCACCAGCAGGACTACCACCAGGAGCACCAAACCCGCCGTTATCAAAAGTATTGGCCGAGACGTTTTCGTTATTCGAAATGTTATCGTGGGCAACGGCCAAGTTCGAAATGCTGAGTAACAGGGCTGACAGCGTAGAGTACCGCATTTTCGGTAGTATTATTTAAATTGTGAGATGGTGAAAATGATATGCTGAAGACAAGTCTAATGGAAAGAAATTGAAGAGAAGAGATAGAATGTAATGCTGGCCTGCAACGAATGAATACCAGTAAACAAAAATAGTCCAAAAGAGAGAGTGTGTGGTAAGAAGAAGACCGAACGATCTACGAAAAGGAGGTTGGGCGGACACATCAGTACATATATCGAATGAGCCGCCCTATGTAAGTGCCAAGATTGGTATAATAGGGATGGAAACTTCGCATCTATCATGAAGTATCCACAAAAGCATGATGGCTTGGACGAAACAGCGTGGTCCCGAACTCCGCTGTTTCCAGGAAATAAAGCGGGTAGAAAGGTCTCGGAACGTTCATCTTCCTGCTCATGAACCTCTTCAGGGCAGGCTAAAAATAAAGTGTGTACCAGACCGCAGCTTCTCAAAATCACTAGCAAATGAAAAGCTCTGGATTGAGTCTGGAAGCTCCTTTTCGCTGTTGTTGTCGCTTCCCATGAACCAAGGGGCGGTGCTCAAACCCTTTTCGGCTTCTGGGGCCACCCCGAGCTCTAAGGGTGAGAAAAAACACAGAGGGCCACCCCATCTAACACCACACCTAAATAACGACTTTTCAATAAAACACATACAAATTAAATAGTAGAATAATATATCAGCTGTCTATCGCGATCTCTATACTCTTTAAATCTATTTGGGCAGGTTTTATATACATTCTGATTTTTTTTTCGGTCCAATTGCAGTAGGGTGGCCCTATGCCTCAAATCGGCGTCTTTTTTCTCACCCTTAGAGCCGAGGTCATTCCCGTCAAAATAGAGGGGCAAGATCGTCTGAAGTTTACATGGGATGAATGCAGAAAATACCTCCGTATTGAGATATGCGGCGAAACGTCGAACGAAGTCGGTCAAGTGGAAGGCTGAACAGTTCGTGATCGCCGGCTTCAAACACCGGGAGCCTCAGTCTGAAACGGACCCCACTTGAAAGCAAATGCAGGAAATTATATATAAGCTGGTTAAATGCCAAGCTTGTGGCTTCGCCGCTCATCAACAGTTCATCAAGACTGTTGTAAGAAATACATATTTGTAGTTTCGAGACATCGATATGTTGAAGTTCTTCGTTAAGTATTGTATTTCTATGGAGGTATGGGAATGAAGACGTCCGAATGGGCTCCGATTTGACTCCGAGACCCACTACTGTACTTTTACTTCTACCAAAGATCCGAAGTTTGTAGCGAGAGCGCAGTAGGAAGACGCACTGACTATTAGCTTCCAATTCGCCATGTCCTCCTGGACGGGACGGAGCACTAAAAGTTTATTTTATAATTTAACGAAAACACCAGGGATCAAGTTTTATCCGTGTTTTTGGCTGAGGTTTGTTTTGACATCATCTCATTATTTTTCACATATATTTGCCCAGTTGAGTCAATGGGGCAGGACGGAACCCCCTTTGTATGGTTTGCTACAAAGACCTTCTAAGCATAGCCTTCGGACCGTTAAAAACCAGGTTATCAGTACTTCCAACTGTGCTGCATTGTTGACAGTTCCAGCAAGGGCGTCTTCTCTACAACCAATCAAACAAAACACGTTTTATCGAAATTAAACATAACACCCAGCGAATAGTGACAGGTAAAGTATGGATCCTGCATTCTTATTGCTAACTCTGTTTGTGTAGACAAAGGAGAGAGGGCTGGTCTGTCAACTACAGCCTGAGCAGACAGAATTTCTCAACGCCAATTTGATTCAATTTGATTCAGTTGCCAACTGAAGTCAGAACTTCGAACCTTGAGCGATGATGCTTCAATATGTTCTTTCAGTAAACTTGATCATCGGTCCCTCTTTCAAAGCAATGAATTGATCTTGGATATCCCAAATATCCTCGCCCTCAAATTTGCCCTCTCCCAACTCACCGCCCGAATCGAAATCGAAAAGAAACAAAACTCTTGCAAGTGCCAGAGTAAGTTCCATGTACGCCATGTTCTTGCCAATGCACGATCGAGGCCCAATGCTAAAAGCGCAGAAAGCTGACTGGGCCTTCTCTACTTCAGCTCGGCTCACGCCTCTCTTCTTCCTCTCGTTCGTGTCGTCTTTCATAATCCATCGTTCTGGCTTGTAGCGAAAAGGTTCGGAATAGTATTGAGGATTGTGCATGATCGCAAAATGTGCAACACTCACATCGACGCCAGCGGGTATATGATGTCCATCGATCATAGTTCCCCCTCTCAAGACTTCTCGGGGTAATGCTCCTGGGACTGGCGGTGTAATACGAAGAGTTTCTTCGATACAAGCTCTGAGATATACGCAGTTGTTCAACTTTGGCCCAACCCTGATATCCTCAACACTCTCAAACTCGTTTCGTACTTCCTCTCGCACAATCGCACGCACGTCGGGGTTACGAGCAAGGTAAAAGAAAGTTCCCGCCAATGTTGTGGAGGCTGTATCAGAACCAGCAATAATAAAAGTAATTCCCTCCTGTGTCAACGAAGATAATGTGAGTATCTCGCCCGTCTCTGAATCTTTTGCATCCAGAAGGTAGTGAAAGAAATCCTTTCGGTCGCTTAACACACCAGCTTTGCTTCTCTCTGCCGCTTGCTCCATAGTGTACTGTGCCAATTCCTCCTTTCTTTGACCATGGTTTCCCCTTCGAAGTAACAGGTTGGAGAACCAAGTGTTGTGTAGAGATACCATACTTCCACTACAATTCGAAGCTAGAGTAGAACTCTCTATTAACCCCACGATTCCTCGATTTTCTCCACCAATCATGTTGAAAGGTTTTCCAAAAGCCAGTGCGCCCATCACATCAAACGAAAGGTATATGGACATGTCGGCCTAAACGGATGTCAACCGACGAATTGTTTCGACCACAAATAGAGTACCCCAGAACTATGGGCTCAGCTTACCATATTTAACGTCTCTTTTGCCCCTTTCTCCTTTAGCAGAGAGCACCATTTCTGGATATTCTCCAGGAATGAATCTTCAAAAGACCTAAGGGCACGTTCAGAAAAGGCGGGCGAGATAAGACGGCGCTTTGTTGTATGCGCCTTCTTTTCAATCCCATTGAAGACATTTGGTGGTCCCTGGACAAAAGCATTGTAAAATTTTGCTTTTTGGACATTGGATTTGGGGCCGTAGATATCCGCTAGAGCGCTTGACGTGTTGAAGGAGAGGAGGTTTGGGCCATATCGATAGATTGGCCCTAATAATTTCGAATCAGCTCAGCAGTCACGAAATTTGGAGGAAAATAGAGTCTGCTCACCATACTTTTCGTGGCATTTCAGGAAGTTTGTGTACCGTTTGCCTTTCCATGCCCACCATACATTATCGATACCGGATATCTTTGCTAGAAAGGGACCAGGATACTTGGCGAGAGGATGGAAGGTCAATCGGTAGATAGCGATTGCGACACCCTAAGAATCGAATCAGATTCACTCATCCGATCCCTCGAATGTCCTTACATAAAACAATACAGCAATACACCCCAACACGAATGCCCGGGCGAAGTCGGCTGGGTTAGAAAACATTTTTCTTATCTGAAAGGGATCGAGAAGCGCCGAAAAATATACGGTGCCCTGGGAGAGACTGGATGATTGTTAAATCCTGAGTGAGCTCTGGGGGCCAGGTTTGATTTAAATAATATGCTGTGTATCCCCATTTGGGTATCCGTTGTCTCGGCTTCTCTTCAGCACTCCCTTCTATGGCATGGTGCTCTAGTAGGGTCAGGCAAACCCATTTCAAATACCCTCTCCAATATAGAGGTGACGGTCAGTCACATGAACCTGAATTGCCCCAGAAATGTGTCTCTGAACACCTTGCATTGAGGTGCTAGGACATGAACATTATCGCATTGACATATTCATACTGATATGTTTAAGACGATTGAAGACCAGCCTCGACAGAGGAGGGACCAACTACTTAAATTGACGATGAGGTTAGAGTTACATGGTTAAAGCTGGACAGTACAATCATGTATCTGAATAGCTATCTACCTTCGCCTGTCGTGGACCAAAGTTCTTTCCATGGCAGAAAGCCACATACGAAAGATAAACCACCGAAATTGAACTCGGAGTGCAAGGAGTACGTAATAAACGTTGAACAGATTTGATGTAGATTAGAGCCACAACGCTTCGTGGATTTCGGGGAACTCGGTGGGGAATGAAGTGAATAAGAAGGCGAATGACCCCAGACGAATCACTTATGTGAGACCGAAGACCAACTGGGAATTCATCCAGTCGAGCGGTTTTGTGCATGCAATTTTGGTTTTGTATGATGTGGTGGATGACTGCAAATCGGAGATCCGATGGAAGTCCGTGAAAGGCACCGTATAAACGACTGTTCAAGTTGCCCCCATATCGTCTCAAAATATACACTGACCCAACCAACAGGTTGCGAGCATTTTTGATGGGGGCATTCACCCTTCATATTACCTTGTAATCATATATGAGGGTACAAGTAACCCAACTCCGGAAATGATTCCTGGGCAATTGAGCTTCCCCGACGCGTTTCTTCAAACCCGTTCCCGTTATTTTACCTGAAAGTTAACCTTTTCATGCTGGAATTCATATTTCATCTCTTGCATCCACCATAATTATCCAGCCTCCTGGAGACTCGAGAGAGCTAGCACACGAACTCGATATCTAGAAGAGAAAAGTCAGGTCGCACAAAAATAACCTTCGGGCTTGGTAAACCGCATTCCCAAGTAATTCAAATTTTCGTCGGCAGATTTGCTGAATGAGTGTTTGTACCCTTCTCCAGAGTTAGCAGTGGAATGTGATTTGAACCTCTTGGGAGAGAGTGTGCCTACCTGTATCTGAGCCCATTGTCACAAACCCTTGGGCTACGCAAAAGCTTTCGACATAATCGAACCGAAGGCTCAGCAATTGCTATATTTGAGTAATAATTTGATGTGAGTTACACAAATAGAACAAGTGGTGGTGGATCTACAGTACTAGGCGATAAGTCTGAGCCATTTGCCCTTTTTACACTAAAACTCGGCATAATCACTTATAGAAAAAACATAAAAGGCTATTTACAAATATAAAGTCCTCTATAGGATCTATTTATCTTAACGTTTCCTTCCTTTCTATCTCTTCCGATTTTGTTTTATAATATATAGTATTAAGTAAAATAGGTCTAAAGTAGTCTATTTTTATAAATTACGCATTTTAAACTAAATTCGGCCCGATTTCGGTGTAAAAATATATAACTCGAGAATATTAGAATATATACTAATAAAGACTTTCTTTATAACTTACTACACCTATATAGGAGTATTAGTGATATACTTAACTAAAAGTTTTTAAGAGGAATAGAGCTTTTATTAATAAAACGTAAAGTTATAGGCTATTTAAAACCAGGCAAATCGTCGTTTTGGGTATACTTCGGCTAAAATGGCTCAGACTTTCCGACGGGTACTATATACTGTCAGATTTCACATACATAAGGTGCGCATCTCCATTAACAAAATTGACCAACCCCAATAAAATTCCATTTGAGCACTTGGCCTAGGTGATTACTTTACAACGGCATGCTCTGCTTTCATCCACTTCTACTATTTACATTGATTCCTCTTTACTCTCTCTCTGCGCCGCAATGTTCTATTATTATAACATTCTACGTGCATTCTTCCTTCTCATTCGTCTATTGGACAAGCCCAATAACGTTGTCGCGTCCAGGGTCAGACTGGGTGTTTCGTGCGTTGAACTGAAGTACCTTTTTGACTTCATTGAAAGTTGCCACATCGATGGTAATGGCCTCGGTGCTGACAATCCATTCAATACCCTCAGTGCAAGGAGGGGTCGTGAGAGATCCAGAGTAACTATGATGTGATTAGTCTGTATCCAATACTTCTTTACACAGATTTACTCACCGGAAAACATTGTTCTTGGCAAAGTTTGTGGTGATGGTGCTGAGGTCAAGCAAGGCGAGTGTTGACTTGGCGTCTGTCTCTGCAACTTGCTTGATTTTGCCCAAAACGGCACCGAGAAGAGGGTGGTTCATACGACCAACTTGAATCGCATATCCGACAACAGCCAGAGCGCCATCTTATGTCTGTTAGTTTATATCCCTCGAAGATTTATAAGTTATGCTTACCTGCAGATCTATGGACAAAGTGCACCTCCATAGGAAAGTACTCTCCATTAATTCTATGCTCAGATGGAACATGGAAATGGAATTGGAGCAATTTGTACGTCTTGCTGGCGAAAGTAAGAGTATTCGTCGAATCAGTTACACCGTCAACTTGAACTTGAGCAGTGTGGTGGGTGTTCAAGTATGGAACGTTCTTGATGATCTTGGAATACTTCAAGACGTAATCGCTGGAGGACTGTGTTCTCGTTGAATTTCCAGTGATATCGATTGGAGTTTGATTTTTGCCTTGTCCGCAGGCTCTGTTGGCGACGCGGTCCATGGCGTACCACAACAATGGCCCATTTTCAGGTCCGTATCCCCATTCGGCCACTCCATCAGCTCTTGGGTGGAGGTCAGGATCAGTACATCCGTGAGCAGTGGCTGCCAGAATTGAGGCAATGATTGGTAGAGAGAACAACATAGCGACTGAATTAGGTTGGTGTATTATTATTACTTTGAATTGATGAGGAGAGGGAGAGAAGAAGAAGCAGATGAACAGTTGATGAAGCTGTAGATGCTCTTCAAAAGTAGGGTTCATGTTCCCCTTTATAGAATGTGGCCCATATCCCCAGCTTTCGGGGGGAAATTGGTCCCAAGACAGTGGTACCCAAAGGAGGAACAAAACTCATCACGATTCACGATTATCCCAAAAGCACACTTCAACTCAGCACTCCTGTCTTAGATCTCAATTGGCATTGCGGTATGTGCCCACCTAGTTGTGATCATCAAGACACACGATGAGTACCTTCTAATCCGATAATCCGATCAAAATCATCAACCCGCACAGCCCCTGACCGCCCAGTCTCCGTGAAGGATACTCTTCATACTTCGTAGAAGTATCAGCGCGGTCGCTGGATCCTTCTACGGAGTACCTCCAAACGCCGTCTAAAAAATATAAATTCACATCCATTTTTTTGATCCTCGACTGACTCGTATCTCACAGGATATGGCGAAGATAATGTGTTAGAGCGTGTTTTCTGAAGGGACATTAAGCTACAATACCATACGCATGATGCGAGTGGCATACCGGTATTACTTGTATGTGGGTTATCCAAGACAGCGTCCACGTAAAGAGCCAAGTGCCTAGTAAACCTTAATCCTAGGATATAGAAGAGTATTGCTACTGCTACGAAGTAAAAGATATGACGGAAGGATGTTTTACTTAGGATTAATAGATCGATCTCAATACCTTGCCTACAAGTCCTAATCCTAGTTTCTCTCAGCGTTCGTGTGTCTATCCAGGCTCCACGAAGTAAACTTCCTTTTTTTCGTTATAAGCGAGATTTTGCAGTTGCAGGGATTAAGTAATCATCTTCTGTCCAATTCGCTACCTTATAGCCCTGCGCAATTAATTATGGCTACAGGCCCTATTTGAGCTTTAGCTTACCCCAAAGATATACTTTAGAGTGTGTGCCTTGAAGTAAAAAGATTTCCGGATTATGATTCTGGCTGGTGGAGTACAAGAACCACTTTTGCCCCACGATACTAATAGTCTGTGCTGTGGAGTTTCCAAACAGTTCTCCCCACCATGTATTCAGGCTCAATCTCGTCGATTCGCCGGAATGCACGCTCTCTTGTTCTGACCGCCAAGGACACATCGTGTCAACAACTCCACGGATACGGTAAAATTGCCAAGTTGATTCAGCATCATCTCGATGAACTTCATGAATGATCCCAACTCCAGGCACACGTCCCCTTTCCAATTTCTGGTAAACGGACGTTTACGGAGGTACTGGTGATCCGACCTCTTACTTTTCCGATACGTCGGGATTTACGTGGGAATACTTAAGCCAAGTACGGAGTACGCACCCTGCTGAACTCCTCCAATAGAACTTCGTCTTCGCAGGTTTCTTAGGCTCGCCAAGGAAGAAATAAGCATTCCCACAAGCTTCTCTCATTTCTCTGAAGCTTGGGTAATCGGCATCGTTCAAGCTCTGGAGGAGCAGAACTCTCTGTTTAAACATAGAACAAGTAGGGAAGTTTCCACGCAGGAGCGGGATCTTTGGGTTTATTTAAGCTTATTGGATGGCTTCTAAAATCGAGAAATTCGATGGGACGTCATATCACTTATGTGAATGGTCAAAGAATATTGTGAGTTAGTATACATCAGTTCTTCCCAACGGGACAACCCGCGATTGTGTATTTCTTTCTTCTACTTCGAAGTAAGACAAATTCGGATGAGTCAGATTCTGATGGGACAAATAGAGTTTAAATAAGAGGTTTTGATGTGGCAGCTCGGGCCCGAAAAAGTCGAGAACGACGATTTGCCGTATACTACCGTCCTTGCGGTCTGTGAGTATGGGGTACATTGGGGCCTAGGCAAGAGCGGCAAAATCCCATTTCCATCAATCTGAGGCTCCGTTTTCACCTCGGCAATTCTCCAATGCTCAATGTTTCATAAACTTTATACTTGGCTTCTGCTCGGTGAATTGAAAAGCTTCTTGGTGGATGGAGAAGGCTCTTGGTGAATTGAAAAGACTCTTGGTGAATTGAAAAGACTCTTGGTGGATTGAAAGGACTCTTGGTCTTGCTTGCGTCATGGGAGGAAAGAGTATAATTTACTTGTTTCTGGATTCTTTCTTGAGCGGTGGCTGAGCACTTTAAGACCCACGCCATGCTGGCAGTACTCGTCAGTTGATCACATTGCCGAATGACTTCGTTTTGCTTACGAGGGCTGGTCTGCTCGACTGTTTACTCCAGAACAAATTTTGAATGTGAGAGATTAGAAGTGGTGAATTCTACTCACCGGTTTTGTGGAGGTGACAAATGCTAGATATAATCTTACACGTCCGTACACACTTAATCCATCAAAGTCCTATTTTGTTTGCATATACCACAAATCGCATGATTTCTTGGGTCGCTATAAGCCCGGTAAAATCTCTTGACATTCCACTAATTTCTGGAAAGATTTGTTATACATGCGTGTTGCTGGGTTCTCACTTGTAGCACCAGTTTGGTGGTTGTTAGTGCTTCAGCGTACTCGTAGCTACTGTAATGAAATGCGGTACGTTACCGCAAATTGAGAAATAAAAGTATTGAGCACTTATATCCCCGGCTCGCATGTATTAAACAAGGAAAGATAGTAGGCAGCATGGATGGCTCACAGAGAGGACTATAGGAGCATTAACATATATTTCATTGTGCGAGCCAAATAATTCAACTAGTTTAAATTGATATTGGTTTCGATATACACACAAGTTGCTTTCTATAGTACAACCCTAAATTTCCGTGAGCCATATAAGTCTGAAGTGGTGTTGAACAATTTTAAAGCCTCGTCCGTACTACAGGAACCTGCGGACACTCTACTACATAATGTACGTATGGTACAGTGATATGGTGGATTTGCGAAACAACAAAGGAGAGTACGTTAAGTACCACGAGTTCCTTGTAGAAGTAGCAAGAACGAAGAGTTTTTAGAACCATTCTCCGTAATCACCTCCATCGTGAGGCGGTTTATCCTTCCATATGATAAAGGGGCCAGAAAACACGTGCACCTAAAGCGGAGCCCAGTGGATAGGATAACTGGGTCAAATTAAGGCTCAAATGCTTGGAAACGCGGCCCGGTTGGCTGAACGACTTGTTTTTACTGTCCTCCCCGCCCCCTCTTGACAAAAGGTAATTTTGTAAAAGTGGATGCACGTTATAATTTGTGGGGGAGGCAGTGCAAATGCTAATTTTCACTAATAAAACTACTTCGTAAACGCAGTCGAGTTTATTATAGTAAGCCAACTAGTTAATATATTTGGCTCAATTTTGATTGGTTAGAATAGACTCTACTAGGGATAACGGAATAGCTCCACTTTGCAGGAAATAGCCTTTGGTTTTAGGGAGATAGTACTCAATGGAGGAAACTACGTCAGAGTAACTACTTTTACTCAATCCGGTTTCTAGAGTCGTCGAGGAGAAACATTACTCGTACCTCATTCTCTCTAGAGAGACTTTTACCCCACTTGGGAATACCCGTTTTTTCAGCCCCTTTGTTCTCCCTTCCAGACGACAAAGGGCCGAAGAAAACGTGCACTCCTAAGTGGAGTAAACGTGTCCACTTTAGTAGTATTTTCTCCGTAAAACAAAACTGTTTGGCTAACCAAGCTACGTTTCCAAGTATTTGAGCCTTATTTTAACCCGCTATTGTATCCACATATATCTACTTAGGAGTGCACCTTTCTTTCGCCCCTTTGGCGTCTAGAAGGGATAAAGGAGGGATATACTTCATATTTTAATTTATATTAAATCTTTTTGTTTTATTCTATAATTGTAATCTATATTCAATAGGTGTCAGAAGACGAAGGCACAATGTGGAATGGATAAGCTGGAATATAGAGAGAAGCTAGCTAGGGGGCGAGCAGAGCTCTAATATATGGCTGTCTGTCGGCCTGGAAGTGTCCGGAATAGGACTAGCGCCTTCTATATAATATACTAGTGCTAGATAGTAGAGCTAGGAGTGCTTGTGTTATAATAATTGCCGCTATAAAATCGAAAGACGATGCCCTAGCGTTACTAATCCCTGTATATAGAACAGATAGACAAGACTCTTAATAAGTACTTATCCGATCTAATTTAAATAAGTGTACTATAAAATCTAAATCTAAATTAATAATTAAATTTAAATTAGTAGCTCTCTATAAATATATACTAATATCTAAATATAAAGTCTAAATACAAGTCTAAATCTCTATTTAAGAGAGGCTCTTAATAAGTATAATCCGGTATCTATTATTAATATCTATACTAAATCTAAAGTAATATAATATATCTGTCCTAATATAATCTACGTAACCTAAATAACTAAAATGTCGTATAGCTAGTAATAGGAGGGTTAGTATATATATATATCCTTTATTCTAAAAGTCCTTTAAGATCCTAAGTATATCTATCTAAGCAAAGCGAAAGGGGGGTAGTTTTATAAAGTATCTACTAGTTTAGTCTATAAGAGTAGATTTTATTAGGTTTTCTATTAGTTTTATAAGTAAGTAAGTTAAGGCTATTTATAAGTATAGAAATTAGTCGATTTTAGCTAAAAGGCCTAATAAAGGGATTAAACTAAAACAAGGTAGGTATAAAGAAGATTAAGGGTAATTTTTAATTCCTCTAGCGATATTAATATCTAGGTTACTCTAGAGATAGCTTAATAATTAGGGAGCTTAACTATAACTTATTAAGTAAGAGTAGTTAAATAATTAAAGAGTAATTTATAGGAAGGTTTAATACTCGAATCCTCTAGTAATATCGATATCTAAATAGAGATAGCTTAATAATTAGGGAGCTTAACTATAATTAATAAGTAAGAGTTTTTAAGATATTAAAAAAGGAGTAGTTTCTTAGTACCTTTTTATCTAGGGCTAGGTAATTAACTAGATTTTATTAAAAAGAAAATAAAATAAGCTTAGATCTTAGTATTACTACTAAATATTAGAAGACAAAGGTATAATATAGAATAAATAAGCTAGAATATAGAGAGAAGCTAGCTAGGAGGTAAGTAGAGCTCTAATATATAGCTGTTTATCGGCCTAGAAGTGTCTAGAATAGGACTAGCGCCTTCTATAGAATATACTAGTACTAGATAGTAGAGCTAGAAGTACTTATATTATAATAATAGGTCTATAGGTCTAATATAACTAGAACTAGGTTTATTATATTTAGTTTCTGTTTTTTTAGAAAATCTATATACTATATATTAGTTCTATAAACGCCTATATTAATCTATAAATATATTAAAGAGTTATTTATTTTAATATATAATATAATTTTCAAATAGTATAATTATTAAATAGCTTATTTATTAGTAATTCTCTTTTCTTTTATATATATTACTTACTAGAATCTTAACTTTATTATATCTTTTATAAGAAAAAGGTTTAATTAGGTTCTATACTATAAAAATATTTAAGAAATACTAGATAAGAAAATACTTAGCGTAGGCTATTTATAATTAGCCTACTATAATTAAAAGTACCTATATAAAGTTACTTAGACTTAAGACTATTCTAGAAACTAAACTAATAAATAGAAAATAAAAATTAAAACTAATATATTATATCTCTTTTATTACCTTTATATTCTATTACTTTATAGCTTAACCTAGTTTATAGATTTATAGGTATAGAAGCTATTTATATAGTTAGTAATTATTTAAAATAAAAAGTTTAGTATATTTTAAGAATTAGAAATTATATTATATTAAATATATTTCTAGATCTAAAATATTATATAGTTTATAAAATTCTATTATAGTATTTAGAATCTCCCCTCCTTACTTCTCCCCGCTACTCCTATCCTATAGATTCTCCGTTCCTATTCGTATAAATTAGAGCGCTCTTCTATCTACTCCTATCTAGACTAATTAGTACTCCTTATCCTCTCTAGGGTACCGGATAGGAGAGGGCGGGAGTACTCCTAAGGCTAGGTATTATAGGTTTTAGTAGGTCTAAAACAGGCCTAATATATAGTAGTAAAACTAGTAGAAATTAGTATAAATACTACTTAAATATAACTAAAAACTCGCCTATATTATAACTAAAAGTTTAAGATCTCTTAGGTATAAGGGGTTAGCGTTTCTTAGGAATATAGCGTCCTTTAGCTTATTTAATTCTACTATAATCTACTATATATTCTACTATATAATCTACTATATCTACTATATATTCTACTACGTATTCTACTATATATTCTATTATATATTCTATTTAAAACTCTTATCTTTAATATACCTAGCCCTAATAAAAGGCTAAAACTAATATTAAATATACCTTAATAATTAACTCGATTTTATAGGATTTAAAGGTTAAAATTAGTAAGAATTAATATATACTTTAGAAGACTTTTAGACCTTATACTTTAAAAAAGATAGCGTAGTACTAGGAGTATAGAATAGAGCTTCTTTATATATTAGATAGTTAGTTTCTTATCCTCTCCTACCTTTAGGTAATCCTTACTAAATTTCTTAGCTAAAACCTAGAAGAGGAAGCCTAATAGAAATCGACTCTTTTAGTAATATAAGTACTATAAGAATGTCTAGGGTATAAGTAATAACGCTACTAATAAGGAATAATACCTTCTAAAAGAGTATAGTATATTAAAGAATAGTAAGAAGATACTAAATACGTTATTCTTTTAGTATAATTAAGACTCTAATACTACTATTTAGAGTAGTAACGCTATAAGATAATAATTACTCTAAGTTAAAAGAGAAGAGTATATAAACCTAGTAATAGTAGTTATATTAATTCCTTTTCGAGAGGTTCTAATTACCTAGATTATACTTTACTAGCTAGTACTATCTCTTATAATTAATAACCCTTTTATTAAGTTTTTTTAAATAGTATCCTCTAAGGCTAAGAAGCTAATTTCTAGCTATAGTAAGACTATTTAAAGCTAGATTATTAATATATTTAAGAAGAAGAAAGTAAAGGTTAAAAAGCGCCTACTATATACTAAAAGTAAGGTTAGCCTCTCTTTTAACTTATAGACGTTACTAAATTACTTAGTATTAATAGGTATTATTATATATTTTATTAATAAAAGTAGTACTAATTAGTTAGTAAGTTAAGTCTTAAACTTCTACTAAGACTCGATTATATATAAACTTTATAATACTATAACTTTAATTATCTACTATATACCTATAATATTTTTAATTCTTTAGAAAGGCTTTATTTAAGACTTTCTAAAAAATTAAAAATATTATAAATATATTAATTATTACTTATAATATTCTAGGTAAGAGTTTCGAATAATTTCTACCCTAGCTAAGGTTATTCTAAATAGTTACTTCGGCCTTACTAAGACTATATACTCATTTATACCTTTATAATAATAGCTCTTTATTATAATTTAATAACTTTAAGGCTCTTATACTAGTAAGAATTAAGCTAAAATAATTATTAAAGTTATTTAAGATTATAAATTAGGTAGTTATTTTAGATTTTTTATTATAGATAATATAATAAATAATAATACTTACCTATATATTATTAATATAAAATACTTTCTAAAACTTATACTTAAATAATAAGAAGGACGTTAATTATAGTACTTTAGTTATATTATAAATTTAGCTAGGAAAGCCTTCCTATTTAATATAACTTTTAACTTATTTAAGAAGGAATTTAAAGAGCTTAAGTAAAACCTAGAGCTTTTAAAGGAGCTTTAACTTTAGTACTAGTAAGGACCTATTAAATAACTTTATAATATTATTATATTTATATCTTATACGCTTTAATACTATAGATAATTTAAGAAGATTAAAGGAATAGAATCTAATAGATTAGATAGATTAGAGTTTAACTACCTTTCTCTTATATATAATAATACTACTTAGTAGAATTCCTTATACTTTATAATTAAATAAGGGCTTAAACTCTATAATCGAATTAATTAATTCTACTTCTTAAATAGCTATATAAGCTATAGACTAGAAGAGTATAAAAGGAATCCTATAGAGATAGAGAAAGAGTATCTAATTTTATAGGATATCCTTACTATAGAAGATTAAAATACTTTTACTAAAGTTCTTTTAATTTTAAAGCCTTTATACTCTTTAATAAAACGTACTAAAGGTATAATAATTAGTAGTAACTAGAGTACTCTTTCTAACTATTTATAAATACTTAATAAGCTTTTAACTTACTTCTAAGAGTATTATAATAATCTACGAATTTATATAATAGATAAGATACTTTAAGATAAATAATTAGACTACTTATAGATCTATATAGTAAATAGTTAATTAAAACTTAATAAGTACTTTACTAAGGTTAATAATATACCTACTTTATATACTATAGTTATTATAATACTATACTATAGATAGAAGTACTTTAAGTATATCTAGAAAGACGCGGATTTATAGGAGGATTTAAGTATTATATACTAGTAGCTAGTAAATAGAAAGAGAGTATTATTTAAACTTTAGAAAACTAAATATAAGTACTTTCTAATTAATACTAGAGATATTATATTTATAGGTACTAAAAGAGCTTATTTACTAGATATATTTAATTAAGATAATAATATATTAATTCTTTATACTAACTAAGAGGATATAACTAATAAGCTAGAGTATTAGATTAGCTAGCTATCTTAAAGGATTAAAAATAAATTACTTACTTAATTTTAGATCTATTAATTAAAGTCTTTATTAATATAACGTCTAGCTAAATTAGCTCTAGATATACTTATAATACCTACTATATTAAGTAATTATAAATAAGTATTCTTATAAACTAAGCTATTAATTATAGGTTAAAAGAATTATCTTTAACCTAATATAATTAAAGTAATATAGTATTTATAAATATAATTAATATCTAATAGGTAAAGAGCTAGTATATAGAAAGGCTAGAGTAATTAAAGTACTCCTATAGAGCTTTTAGTAGATATATAATATTTAGGTAGCTTTTATATATATAAATAACCTTATTTTACTACCTTATTTTAGCCTCTCCTATCTACTCCTCTCTTATATATTACCTCTCTTTCTCTACTCCTCTCTAGACAAGTAACCTATTCTCCTCTCCTTCTCTTAGCTAAAGCTATAGTTCTCCTTCTCCTTTCCGAGTAGTTAGGAGAGGAGAGGAGGGGAGATTCTAAACACTGTTCTATTATAAATTAGATAATTCGAGAAATCTCTTAATTCGAACTATTTTATATAAATTATCTTATTATAGAGATAATATATATCTATTAAGAATAGTATTATTAAATATTAAAGATTATATTAAATTGAATTTATAACCTCCTAGATAATATATTCCTAATAATATTCTACTAGAGATATTAAAGAAAATTACTAAACTAAAAGTACTTAGTAGAAGGCGAAAATAATATACTTCTAGATATTAGACATCTAATAGTATTCTACTAGAAATACTAAATAAATTCGTTAAATAGGAAGTGTTTAGAGAATAATTAAATTAGTAGCTTTTTAAATATTACTTCTCGTATAGTGTTTTACTAAAAGCTTTAAAGAAAATTATTAGGTAGATATAGATTAGATTTAATTCTACCTTTCTTACTATTTTTGTCTCGAATAACTATATTATATAATCTATACAGGTAAGTTAAAGTAATAGAAATGGTTCTAAAAGCTCTAGTAACTTCTCGTTAGAAGTGTAAATAAAGGAGAAAAAGTGTTCTATTACTTCTAGGATCCCTAGAAGCGTTGATAACTCTCATTATAAATTATACACGACACAAAAAACAGGACTAGAGCCATTTCTATGGCAAATCCCCCTTTATCTCCACCATTTCCTCAAGTCTAATACCCCTAAACTCACAGCCCTGAGCCACCAACTACTAAATCTATCCCCAGAACTGTTTCCTGCCCTTCCACCCAAATTCTTCGAGAAGAGAATCTTCGCTTATCTTTTCTCTATGCCGGATTTTGGCCTCGAAAACCACCTCGTCTCCCACCCGCTTCGAAACCATACTATAATGACCAATATACAGGAACTTAAGATGCAGCATGACTTCTCCGTACAGGTTGGCTTGCTCTTGCATTCGTTCATAATGTTGCTGCTCCCACAGAACATCGCAATATGAAAGCTCTTCAATTTGAAGGCTTGTAATGAGGTCAATACCAGGCCATCGAGAGTCGTAGTAATCGAAAGTGGACTCATCAACTGGGTCGAAATCGGTGTGAATTGGTCGGTAAGTGTCATTGATGTAGTAGAGTTTGCGAAGATGCCGTAGCTTGCAGAAATGGGTTCTCATGGCGTCGTGATCGATAAACCACCGGGGAGTAAATTGAAGTAATTCATGCGTAGACTTTCCATACAAGCATAATTTCTCTAGGCTAGTAATTTTGGATATAGCTTGAAGGGCGGATATAGGGACCCTACTCTCTGGGAACCCAAATCGTAGTGTCTTTAGTCTCGCGAAGAAATCTCCTAGTACCGGCAGAATCTGGCCCCAATCTGTATCAGGGGCATTCTTTGGTAGAGAGAGGTGGGTGATATGGCTGTTCTCCCTCAAGAAAGGTAATAATACCTCAGTTGGTGCGTACCTATCGCAGTAAACAAATGTTCTCAATGTGGATATACAGCCGCGCTTCGCTAAAATCTCTCCTATGGCCCGATTTGCTCCTCGTAGAGACAATACGACTAACGGGGCGAGCAAAAGAGCATCGAGGGGTAAGTGATTGCCACCGTGTTCCAAGAATTCGAGTTCCCGCAACCTTGGGAAAGTCAACTCGCTAGGGTTGGCTGGTTCAGGATAGGACGTCCAAAACAATGTCTCGAGTGTTGCCGCACATGCGGGGAGTATACTTTCGGAGGATACATTTTCAGGGCGTGCGCGAGAATGATATGGGTGGAGGCATAGGCTTCTGAGCGGCCATATCACGCCCTTCGTCATTGGAATTGTTGCTAGGCTGATCTTTAGATGTCTCGCATTCGATCCCAAGATAAGTGGGCTAAGTCTATCATGAAAGAGACCACCAACGGCACTAGTAGTGTCCGCCACCCAATGTATAACATCCAGATGAGGAAGCGCATAACCTCCAGTGAGAATAGGCCCAAGGAGCTCGTTGTATTTATCCAACATCCGATGTCCGATAGCACGGAACGTTGCCTCGTGCTGTCGAAAAGCAGAAGAAACAGCCTGATTCATTCTAATGTGCTGACTTTGATGTGTCATTCTGCCATTAATATTGAACACCATCGTCCTAACGCATGCTCCCAACGTATATCCATGTCTGCCATTCGTTCTATCAACATGTTCTTGGCGTAAGATTTCGAGTAGGGCCCAAGTAGCTTTACCGCCGCTCAGTATGATGGTTTGGAATTGTCGGGATCGCGCAAGCTGTCTGCAGTCGCTATTAGCAAGTGCGAGGGATTTGAGGTCAGCGTCCTCGATTTCCTTGACAATCTGCGATAATATCTCGGTTGGGAATCTGAGAATGGCCGCTGTGGATTCGATAGTCTTCCCATCCATCGCGTAATCCAACCGAAAGGGTACAGGATGGAATATTGGGGTTTTGGCAGGCCGTAGCAAAGTAGGGCGAAGCACTCGTGGATTGAAGATGTCCATGATGCACCCCAAGCTGTAGGTGTACTCCTAGTTGTAAACGTAAGAGCCTTTCAGGATTAATCTTCGTCACTTTTTTTGAGGGTTTCGCCTGCGGTGGTTGGTTTGTGCGGTGAAATGTTGATGTACATGAACTCTTTGTCGATCAATAGCCACTCTATGCTACCAAAAGGAAGCTACTTGAAAACACGGAGGTCGGCATAAAGATGTAAACAAAGTGGCATTCACTCAGTATTCGTTGCCTTAGGAGGAAGAATAGAAATATTAACCGACGGTCACTTGACCAAAACAAACCCCTACAATCCCAAGCGAGACAAGTCTTTGGCAAACGAAAAAAGAGAAAGCGATGACAGATCTTTCACCTACGTTGTGTGGCAAGTGGAAGTCACTAAATAAAATTCGCTAATATATAGTGAGATAACCAAAACTACAAATATGGCTTGATTGGAATTTCTTTTTTTTTTTTTGGAAAACCAGGGCAGGTTGATTCCACAACAATCCACTGTGATTCCTGATTGCCATGTGACCAAGCAGTCACAGAAATTTTATAATATACCGTATTTAATAAGCTATACAAACACATATTACCGGTTTTTGCTTCCTTTCGTGCACAATTAAACAGCACACCGCAAACTGAGTTACAATATTCATATTTAACATGCGGTACCTTTCCAGGCCTCATATTTTTGCACCCTATCCTGAAATCATAAGTCCAGAGAGCTTGATCAAGTAAAATCCAAGGCATAGTTTCAGGATAACCAACGTTCAATGACATAGCGTTCTGGAGAATTAGTCACCAGCCTATATAGTCCACTAAAGCGTAATTTATTGTACCCCTGCACGTTTTCTCTCGTCTCCCACAGGCAATAGGATGGTTGTGTGTGTGTGGAATCAGGAATTGTAAAGAGGTGTCAAAGGCTAGCTAGGAGACTTATATATCAGGTAGACAATTGATAGTCCAAAGCCATGTGCTACATATATCTCGGAAAGTCACTATGTATGTACCACCTTCCTCATCGCTAGTCACTAAATTTACCAATGACCAGGTTTACTAAACTTCATAAGGGACCCCCACCCTTCATCCCTCACGTCTGGGAACCAACCTTTTCACTCCATACCTCACAGGACAATATTGAAGTGTTTTAAACTGTTGTTCTATTTTATAGTGTAGTAAAGGCGGAAATAGTCAGGTGACTTAGGGGGTGAGATAGTGTGTTCTCGCTTAAACTCCTGATGTGGTAGAAAAGGGGAAAGGGTAAGCCATTTGTGGATTAGGTAAATGAGTAATTGGATAGGTAAGTAAGCTGGTAGGTAGCCGAGTGAGAAAGGGGCAATGAGAAGGTATAGTGGGGTATGATAGAATAGTAACACTATGTTATAGTGTTGAAACGAGACCGCTACGAACAGTCTTTTAAATTGTAGAATCTATAAATTGAGATGGGCTGAGATACTTTGAATTCAAGTCCGATGCTATACTAATTTTGAATATGCAATATCGAGCATGCAGAAGAAAGAGAACAGCCGCCTGATGAGTTTATACAGTTGGACCTACCACTATCGAGTCTACAATAATGTTCTCACGATCTACAATAGGTTGGAAATCAGTAGCCATTAAGTTGATATAAATCGCCATGACACATTTTAGAAAGTCATAAGAACGACCCTAAATGAACCTTTATAAGTTACTCTCTCGAAAAGTGTTCTTCCAGAGCACTTCTTTTTTTCGAAGCACGAAAAGTCAGCGTGTTACCGTGGAACAGAGTTCCATCCAGGGCCCGACTAGCAGCATCCGTCTGACTCGCCTTGGCAAACTCCACAAAACAATAGCAACCACTCTTCAATCCCGTCCTTTCATTCTTGTAACGAGAAAAGATCTTGCTCACGAACTCAAGTTCGCCAAAAGGATGAAGTAGATTTCTGAGCTCGCCCTCTAAGGTCACTTCTCCATCATACCCCAACACATTCGGAAGGTTGTTGATGTAAACCCGTTGTCTCTCACGGAGTTTGCTAGATACACGATTCGAACGTGCAACTCGGAGGTTCCAGTTCCATTTTTCTATTCCGTCGAGTTCTGTGACTGCTTTGTCGACCTCCTCGGCAGAACCCAGGTCTACATAACAGTGGTAGTTATTGCCTGGATCTGTCTTGATTGACTCATGTGGAGAGATGAGCTTGCTAATAGCCCCGATGTTGTAGCCTTCGAAGAGCTCCTTCATTTTGAGGCTGGTCGTGACTTGGTCGGGAAACCTGGGGAGTCCGCCAACGAATACACGACGGTCTTCTCCCACGGTGGAAACATTGAGCTCTTTCGGGTTGTATTCAGCATCCAATCGACGCCACCGATCAAATGCGTATGGGGTTTTGTCGTTCTCCGCACTTGGTGCTTCCATTTCTGGGTCACTTCTGGACGGGAGGGTGTGCTTTTTGAGGTGGTAACGGCCCTTGCCTTCACCCGCGTTGACTGCTGGTTTCACTTTGAGAGGTCTGCCCATGAACCTAAGACCGTTGTAGTGTTGAATGGTTTTTTCAGCCTCTGCTTTTGAAGTAAAATCAACGAAGCAGTAAGAAGGATTTCGGCCTGTCATAGGATCCACCGACATGCTGATATCTTGAATGGAATGTGTTATGTCGGCGAGAAGACCGCGTAAATCATCTATCTGGGCGTCGTAAGGTAGATTTCCAACGTATATTCTGCGTCCCTCGTCTATGGCTTGCTCTGCTTTGGGATCCCGTGCAATATGTTTGGTTGGTCGCGGAAAGGGAGCTCTATCGCGGCCTCTTGTGGGATTGCTTCCTCCTCGGTACTTGTATTGTGGTTGTCCATCTGTGTTTGATGGCACGCCTCCCCACCCGGAAAAGGAATCCCAGGACCTTTTTTCTCTTGTCCTCTCTGAGGGGGGACGTGACGGCACATGATTTCTGGAAGATTTGTCCTCTTCTCTGGAAGGCTCACGCGGAACGCGCCAGTTATTGGAGTCCATGGTCGAGACAAAATGTTACGGAGTACTGTGGTCAGGGAACTTGCAATTGCAGTCTTGGACGAGAAACTGGCTTCAACTCTTTGTGCCAGTGCTAGTGCCAGTGCTAGTGCCCAGGCGGGCGCATTGTGGATAGTCATGTGACATCGTGACGACTAGAAGACTAGAAACTTCGAATGAGGTCCACGGGTGTCGAGTTCCCATCGCCCACCTGCAAAACTACATGAAACTAAAAGACTGACTCAAAGACCAACTCGACTCAGTGGACTCACCGTCATCTATATACTCCGTATACTAAGTTTAGCCAGCGTCTTTTGCAAAAGGAAGATCAGTGAAAGTGCCCATAGGTGTAACTGTGGAAGAGCATCCATTGCAGTCTGCTACCAGAATAGGAAAGTCTGCCTCTATTGCGGTGATGCGGTACTCGAGTAAGTCAGGAGCGATAACGATGAGGAGGAGGCTTGAGCTCAGGCCCGGGGGCTGGTGGTCACAAATGAGCCACTGCTGAGCCCAGAGAGCGGAGCCGGGACTATATCGGGCTATGAAGAAGGTCAGGGCAACTCCCGGGCCCACGGTCCCACCTCCGTCCCTCCGTTCGGGAAGAACGGAATTCTTCCCGAAGCGACCGCCGAGACCACCTGCACCTGGCCAACATTTTGCTCCGAAATGGTCCCGGCCCCTGCCATCTCCCCGGCCATCTCCTCAGTCACGTTGATTCGTGCTCACTCCGCGTTTCCATTGCTGGCACGATTCCGCGTGTACGGCAGGTACAGGTACGGGCTGAAGCATTGGAAGATGACCATAATTCTTTGGGCAAGACGTCAACACCTCAACTTTCCATGGCAACACTTGCGCCAGGTAAGACGAATCACACGGTAGCATCAGAACACAAGAGCGCATAGCTAATTGCTGCACCATACTGACTTAGCTTAGCTACCCCCCACCTGCATACTTCTTTCAACACCTACCCCCTCCTGCACCCCCATCCCCATCCCCTCCCCAAACATTCAAGCTCATAAGAGCTCCTCGATACACTTTGCACTCCCTACACACCAATTGCCTACGCAACCGAGCTTCCGACACGATGCCTTCTAAGCCAGACGATGAGGATGACTTTGGTCTGAGTTCTGGAGACGAGGCCGATTTGCTCGCCATGACCGATTTCGTCGAAGGCACGAAGCGCAAGGCCGATGACGATGGTATCCCACCTGCGAAGAGAGTAGCTCTGGCACTGGATACCGATTCGTTGGCTTTAGCAACCACCACTCTCACACAAAACTTTGGTCTCAAGGCATTTCGGTTGAAGCAGGAGCAAGTCATATCAAGAATCCTGGCGGGCGGCTCTGCCACTGTCGTTTTCCCAACCGGAGGAGGCAAGAGTTTGTGCTACCAAGTGCCCGGTCTGGTCTTCTCCGAGTTGGATCGGAAACTGGATACCCGCGGTCCATCTGATTGTGGGGTAACGCTGGTGGTTTCTCCCTTGATTGCGTTGATGAAGGATCAAGTTGATGCTCTCGTCAGACGAGGAATCAAAGCTGCAACGCTGGATTCTACCAAATCTATGGAAGAATTCCGTCAAACAAGTGACATGCTCCGGACTGGCCAGTTGAAGTTACTCTACTGCGCCCCAGAACGCCTCAACAACGAGGGCTTTGTTGAGCAAATGAAGAACGTTAGAGGTGGAATTCGACTTCTTGCAGTCGACGAGGCCCATTGTATTTCCGAATGGGGCCATGCATTCCGTCCTGATTACCTCAGTAAGTCGAGGCACAAAGTTACAAAGTGGAGCCGAGCTAATTTGTTACAGAAATTTCGAGATTTGCTAAAGAGATCAAGGCCGAGAGAGTCATCTGCCTTACTGCGACCGCGACACCTCGAGTAGCCTCAGATATATGCAGAGCTTTTGACATAGATGAAGAGCATGGTCTCTTCCGTACCTCAACTTACCGTCCAAATCTCCGACTGATCGCTGAGTCGGGGCCATCCAAGAAAGAATTGGCCCCAAAACTTAGGGCCTGTTTTCCCAGAATCTCGAGCCACAAACTCCATATCGTAAAACCCACTTTTCGTACTCGATTTGATCGATATTACTTGGTAATACACATATTTAAGTTCTGTATATCCACCTTGTCCTTGCTAAGTTAAATTCGAGTGTTGCTAAGTTAAATCGTACCAAATAAGCCACTTTATCGTTCCGTATAAACAGTGTTTCCCGAGACTTCCTAATCGTACCGAATATACGCCTATTTAAGCCTTATGGACGAAACTTTCGGAACCCGGATTTATAGACTTTAACTATATAGATTACTTAATTATTATCGGAATAGACCTAAAGTAGAATAATTAGCGTTTCTAGATATCTGGAATATAATATATATATTAGTATAAGTTTCGAAAAAGAAAAAAAATTTTATTTATACTAGGGAGGGGTCGATCATTCGCTTATATAGAAGCGACTTTATTTATATAAAGACGAGTATTCGTACTTAAATAAACTATATATTATTACTTACTTATTTTTATCTAATTAATATACTACTACGTAAGAGTACTAGAGCTACTAAATTATTTGTAAAGGTAGTAAAAGCCGCTATATCTACCGCCGTAATCTAGGCGATAATTAATAGTATTCTAAGTATACAAATAGTCGATATAGCGACTCCTAAGACGTACGTTCCTTTAACTCTAATTCTAGGTATTAAAAATATCGCGGTACTTATCTAGGAACAAACCTAGGTTGTTCTAAACGATAATAAGGGTATCCTAGACGATAATATTCTACTAAGTAGCTAGTCTTTTAAGCTAGATATACCAGACCCTCCCCCCGCCCCGGTTACGTAAATAGACGATATAGTTGTACCCCCGGTTATTAAGGTTAATTCGAGTAAGGAAAAGAGTAAAGCTTCTACTCCTATTATCTTTATTAGTAAAGAGTCTAGTTCGTCTAAGAACAAATAGCTAAAATAGACTACCGAGATAGAAAGGGTCTTATTTAATACTCTCTTAGAATAGTAATAACTTAATAAACGTATAGATTCGAGGTTTAAAAAGGAGGCCTAGGTCGAGGTATTAAAGGAGATCCTACTTATTTATAGTAGTTTAGCGTTAGACGTTAAAATCGAGAAGCTTAAAAGTAAGGAATAAACGTATAAGCAACTGTTTAAAGACTAGCGATTCCTTCGAGATTAGTTAGGTTTTAGATAGGACGAACTAACCTAGATAATTATAGCGAACGATAACGTCTAGAAGGACGTTATTCGAGTTAGGAAAGGTTATCGCTAATATAAAAATAACTCCCTACCTTTTACTAATACCTTAGAGGAGTTATATTTAATAAGTCTTATAAATAGTAGAAGAGCGCTCTCCTTATCTTAGGGCTAGTTATAATCGATTAATCTAATAGATTCGAGTACTCTAGAGACTCTATCCTAGACGCTATCTCTTCTACCTCGAAAGCGAGGTTATAGAATCGATCTTAAAGGTATTAAGGCTCGAGGAGCTAGCAAGAGTCGATTCTCGAAGAAGAGGAAGGAGGGGTATCTCTCTAGTATGGTATTAATTATAGGCAAGATATATACGTCTCGTTAGTATAAGGTCGAAGTTATAATCACGATTCTAAAGGAGGAGTATTAGCTCCGAATATCGGACGTAAACTAGTATAAGGCTTTAGAACTCCTATCGGATTAGAATACCGTTCAAATCTTTTACTTTATAGATACTAGTAAGATAAGGGATAAATAGCTCCTAGTATATAAAATCAAGGTATTAAAGACAATTAAATAGATAGAGTTAGATAAGGAGGCCCTGGACGAGTTAGACTAGGTAGATAAGTCGGATATAGCTACGTATATAAGTATTAGTTCTAATATTAAAGATAATTAGACATTATTTAGTTCCTATAAAAGTTTTAACTAAGTAATAAGTTTACCGGTTTATATATAATTTAGCTAGGAATAAACAATTAAAATACTCTACTTTTAGCGAATTTATCTACTATTAAGAATATAAATATATAATATAATTGTCCTATATAGCTTGCGTAATAGCGTCTCTTTTACTGTCCATCTACTTATTTCCTATACCGCTTACTCTATCCGCCTCTCCTCCTATAATATACCCCTCCGCTTCGATCTCTCCTTAATACTTATTGTCGTTATCCCCCTTATAGATTCTTATAAAGTTATAAAGAGCGTATATTATAAGGACGAGTTAAACTTACGTATCTATCGAATACTCTATCGTCCTAGCTAGCGCCCTAAATTAACGTTTTAATACCCCGAATATCCGCTTAATTATATTCTATAAGGACGAGTGCCGTAAATTAAACAACTCCTTTATATTCTCAGGTCGTTAATCCGCTAGCCTTTACTCCTTTAGGTAGTAACGTACACCTCGATACAGCGCTAGAACGAACTCGGTATTACTATATCCCGCGTTACTAAGCTAATACTTTCTACACGGAGTTTTAAATCCTTTATAACCCTAAGCGTCCGCTAGGACTCTACTATTATATACAGATCCCTCCCACCCTAGTAAGAGATATACAAATAATATATCGAAGTTATAGACCGCTAGAACGTTCTATAAAAGCGTTCCTTTACAGTTCCGATATCGAGTATACTTAGACGTAGGTATATATATATTAACGTAAGTTCCATCCAAGGCACCTAGACAGTCCTTAAAATACGGAAAGAAGCGATAATTGTCTTAAATACGAGTTAAAAGTAGTGTAGTAGTAGTAAGTAAATTTACAACTTGGTTATATAATATAAGGAGGGCATTAAGTACGTCATAAAACGCTCTATTACAAAGTTAGTATTTAGTACACTTTTTATACCGACTTTACGCTTTACCTACTAATACTCGAACTAGTATATAAGAACTGTTCCTGAGCGCCGCGATTTAATTAGCCCTAGCCGACGATATATAGAAATATTATAATTTTCTCTTTAACTAATATATATATATTCCGACCTTTATATATTATACTACGTCCTCGAAGGTTCGTATATTATACGAACTAGTCTCTTAACGTATAAAAAGTCTCTATATTTATATAGAGAACGTCTCGAATACGTATAGGATACGCTAACCTTAAAAGTTCTATTATATAGTTGTTACTACTTTGTCCTATCCTTACACTTCGACAATTAAATCGTATACCTCCTACCTTATTTCTAGTATTATCCGAATTATCCTCTACCTCGAGAATAGTAATAATTATACTTAATAATATAATATCCTTGTTCGAATTATAAGGGTCTTCCATATTAGTAGTAGTAGGAATAGCTTTAGATATACGATTTAGCAGGGTTTATAGAGGGGTCCTTAGTAATAATATCGAGGGAGGATATTAAGGAGGATATTTTAGTCTAAGTAAAATATCCTTTTAAGTATATCTTTTAGTAAGAGGATATTATACAACAATATTATATAGGTATCGATTAATACCCTAACTAGGACCCTGGGTATATTACGGTATAATATCCTTGGCTATTTCTCGAGAGTGGATAAATAACGAGTTTAATGGAGTTAAGAGTTTAGACCTCGGATTTAAGCTTAATTCGATATATTGTAGATACTTTACATATGCCATTCGTCGAATATAGAGGCTCGAGATTCTGGGAAAACAGGCCCTTACCAAGTATTTGCGCCAAAATCCAGGACCTTCTATCGTCTATGTTACGTTACAAAAACAAACAGAAGAGCTTGCAGCTGAGCTCCGAAGGCAATATTTTAAAGCAAGGGCATTCCATGCCGGCTTGGAAACTGCAGTCAAAACTCAGTTGCAAGAGGAATTCATGCGTAATGACGATTTAGTGATCGTAGCTACGATAGCCTTTGGCATGGGCATAGATAAAGCCAACATACGAAATGTGATACACTACAACATCCCCAGCAGTTTGGAGTCATACAGCCAGGAAATTGGCAGAGCTGGAAGAGATGGCAAAATCAGCAATTGTGTATTCTTTGTTTGTGGTGAAGATCTTCACTTACGAGAAATGTTTGCACGGGGAGATCTTCCATCGAAAGACTCTGTGAGAGGCGTTTTGCAGGACATTTTTGATTCTTCAACTGTAAATCTCAAAATTGGTGCTGAATTCCAGCGAAATCAAAGCCAACAATCGAGAGAATTTGATGTTCGCCCGACAACCTTATCCAACATATATGCCCAACTCGAACTCACTCATCAGCTCATCAGAGCAACGACACCAGTCTATACTAAATACCAGTATACTGCTACCGGCCGATATGATTCGCAAGCAAGATCCGACCAATCGCTGGCTGGTAAAGCGGTGTACTCATTTGGAAAGAAAGCTGCTAAATGGTATCACCTCGATGTAGATGGTGCATCTCGATCAGTCAGAGTTCCCAGGACGGATATTGTGAGGAAACTCAACGACTGGCAACAAGAGGGCATCATTGAATTGAAACCAGGTGGCGTACAGAATGTCTATAGAGTCACTGACAAACTGCCCAAGACTGCTTCTGAGGTGGAACAACTCACAGAGGCTATCTATAGTCTTATGGTGAAGCGTGAGGAGGAGGCCTTGGGAAGATCCGAGGCTGTTTTGTCTCTCGTCACAGATGAGAAGTGCTTTTCTCGCTCATTGGCCCAGCACTTTGGAGATGATCTACCCGACGGTAAAGAAGAGTGTGGACATTGCAACTGGTGCGAGACACATCAAGGAGTGATGCCACAGATACCCCCAGTTGTCAAGTTCGACGGTAAGAGGTTCGGAGCGATCTTACGGCAGGTGCCCGCCAGAGATGATCCGAGACTTTTAGCAAAAATAGTGAGTAGCTCGTGCACTGCAGCTTCTTTTTTACTCAGCTAGGCGAATGCAAGCTGTCGCTTCTTGCTTCTTGCTGTTTACTCAAGCTCTTTGTATTGACATATCGCAGGCATTTGGAATTACGAGTCCTCGTATCACAGCACTTAAGCTCTCGAAAGATCCGATTTTTGGCTCTATGGATGATCACGATTTCCCGGTAAGAGTGTTCCCGCCTTCATCTCCGTTACTGCCTTTCCTTCTTTCATTTCGCATCCTAATACTATTATAGGGGCTGCTTCGCGCTTTCACCGTAGAATGCAACAAAGCCAATAAATTGTAGTGAAAGCCTTTCCAATGGGGTATTTGACGCCTTGAAGCACTTGGAGTTGTGTACAATATTTCTGCGCGGTTCGTGTTTTTGTACATTATGTAGTTGTACTATAACCACCAATGTCTGGAAAATCTTTTTGTGGGATTTCTTACCTCGAACTTGTAAGTTCTATACCAACTCTTATAACGTGTTCATGTCATCAAACTAACTAACTACATTGGAGACTGAATAGATCTGTGTCTTTTCAAGTCTGGTCGTTGTCGGGGGCTAGATATCTGATTGATGAACGCAAGGATTAGGTTGCATGTGTAGGTGCATTTGAAAGACCTCGCTGAATCAAGTCTCGTCAACCAATTTCAGTTTTTGATTGCTGCGGTGAGCTATATGGTTTGGACGTGATGCTGAAGCTAAAAGCAGAGTTGCTGTTCCATATCCATCTTCGTCTCTTACTAAATCTTAGCCACAACCACGATATATACCCAAACAAGTACATGACTAATGCTTCCACTGCGAGCCCGCCTTCGCAACTCTTCAGTACTCTCCACTCATCCAAATCAGCTCTCGTTTCTTCTGTATCAAACACCATATTCTGACCCAAACACCCTTCTCCAACCGCGCACTCAGACCGCACAGGAGACCCCGCCAAAGGAGACGGCTCGTTTGTATTGAGCGCCTTAGGTTTGTATATCACTATCTGTCAAAGTGTAACCAAATGAGATTCCAACGTCTGAAATGTTGGGGTAGAGATACTCGATCATGGCGATAGTCTCGCTATCAGGTCCTCCTTCTGCGATGGCTCAATTACTCTGAAGGGGGTTGCGCATAGGAGACGTCGAGAAATTCACCTTGGGTGTAGGTTAGGTTATACTTCCAACGTGCGAGCCATTCTATATTGTTACAGTTGGGTATGCGAGGATATCTTGATAAAGGATTGGTAATACGAAGACCACCAAAACATTACGAGATGGGGGCAATATTTTGGAGATAGTGGGCAGTGCTTGGTGGGTTAAAGGGAGTCATCCTTGTTGGATCTTCTCATTCTTGCGGTGGGTTCGCGAGATCTACTGTGTTGATGATGGTACGAACTACTTAGATGTCGGGGATGGAGCTGATGTCGGTTCTATATCCATTCTTGGGTCTCTGAGATTTCTCAAGTAGTGCTTATACTCGGGTCCTCATGTTTCTGTCGCCCTGTCGTTCTGCGCTCGCTTCTATCATATCACGCAAATCATGCGGATCTCTCTATCATTTCTGATAAGGTGCGGTTCGGCCGGTAGACGGGATGAGATTACTGGTACTGTACACGGATTAAGTTCTTATTGTCACACGTGGCGTCGGTTAGTGCCCGATGCTAACCTAATCATGCATTAAGCCTGCTGGCATTCATGGTGGGGTAATGGTAGTGAAATGAGATGATGAGATGATGTTTTATTTCGAACTATTAAACATCGACGATGAATTGACCTTTTCAGGTTGGCATTGTTGTTTTCCTGTTTGGACCTGGAAGTCATTGCTTCTTTCAACTTTATTGCTTTTGTATCTTGATTGCGACATAAAATGCCTTCACAGATATCCTCCTCACATGGGGATAGTCCCTTGTATGAAGCTGTTGATGAGGCGGCAATGCTCGAATCTTCGAGTAACACACTTATTCGATATGGTGGGAAGTTTTCTCCTTCTTTGATTATCGGAGCGAAGGGGGTTTATATATATACAGCGGATGGGAGGAAGATTTTGGATTTCACGTCGGGACAAATGGTGCGTGTTTTCCGAAACTATTTCGAACGCTCCGGGCAACTTTTCATAATGACGTTGCTGACCTTAATATCCCTCACAGTCATGTCTGATCGGTCATGGGCATCCAGAGATCGTGGAAACTATCACTTCACATGCAGCAGGATTGGACCATCTCTTCAGTGGCATGCTCAGTCCACCGGTCATACAATTGGGTGAGATGTTGACAGGTCTTCTTCCTGCCGGCTTGGATAAAGCTGCATTCTTGAGCACGGGAGCAGAGAGTAATGAGGCTGCGATTAAGATGGCGAAGCTTTACACCGGTAAGTATGAGATTGTTGCATTAGGAGCGAGTTGGCATGGGATGACTAGCGCTGCTACGGCTGCTACTTATCATTCTGGGAGAAGAGGATATGGCCCATCAGTAAGTTCCTTTTCGCTCACATACTTCACACACCACGATGCTAATTGAAGTAGCCCGTCGGCAGTTTCGTTCTCCCATGTCCCAATTCTTATCGCTCGATATTCCGCAAAAAAGACGGCTCCTACGACTGGGAAACTGAACTTAACTACGGCTGGGATCTCATCGATCAGTCATCCAACGGTTCCCTCGCAGCCGTCATCCTAGAACCAATCCTCAGCTCAGGCGGAATGATTGTTCTTCCACCCGGCTATCTCAAAGCAATGAAAGCACACTGCGAGAAACGCGGAATGCTACTCATAGTAGATGAAGCACAAACCGCCATCGGACGCTGCGGTTCCATGTTTGCAATCGAGCACGAAGGTGTCACGCCAGATATCTTGACCTTGAGTAAGACGCTTGGAAATGGACTACCGCTTGCGGCAGTCATCACCTCGAAAGCAATCGAGGAGACTTGTTTCGAACGTGGATTTCTATTCTACACGACGCATGTCAATGATCCCCTCCCGGCAGCTGTCGGTCTCAAAGTTCTACAAATTGTCGTGAGAGACAATCTCGTAGAACGCTCTAAACTCGCGGGTCAGAAGATGAAAGCCAGGTTGGAATATTTGAAAACGAAATATGGATGTATAGGCGATGTCCGAGGACGTGGCCTCATGTGTGGTGTTGAAATTGTGGCGGATAGGACGAAGAAGACCCCGTCGGTCGAATTGGGAGATGCTTTGACCAAGAAGATGATGGAGCTGGGACTTAGTGCTAATTTGAGCACTATGAAGAGCTTTGGGGGTGTTTTTAGAATTGCGCCCCCGATTACGATTGAGGATAAGGAGTTGGAAGCTGGATTGGGTATCTTTGAGGAGGCGTTGAGATGTACAGAGGGTGCTATGCCGTTTTAAAGTATGACTCGGAAAGTATCGTGGCAATTGAAGGCAGGTCAGCATCGTATCCCACTCTTCATGTACTAGACCCTAGAGGTTACTGATTTCTGGTGTGTGAAGAGTTATGTCCCACTTTTATACGTGTCATAACTGGATACTCTCCGTTGCAATCAGTTTAATTCGGTTCAGCTGTGGTAACCGGATGATATCGCAATAACCCAATTATTTCGGTCTTATCTCGATGCAGGAACCACATTTTCATGTCTCGAGAATTCCCTTAGGTTGACGATCATGTGGCATATCCAAGACCACTTGTGAACGCTGTGATAGACTCAGATCAAGATGCGCACTCGATGTTCTTTGCGAAGCGTACACTCTCCTTCACTTCATCCCTTTTCGTTCTCACCCTTCCCTTGAGCCAGTAAACTGTACTAGCATAGTTAGCTACTAACCAGTCCATAGCTTACTCATCCCTCTTGGCAACAGTGATTTCGCCGATTCTTTGGCTTCTAAAATCGACCCTGTGGATGGTGGATTATCCTCTTTGGTTCGTCCAACAGGTAATGAGATGAGCCAGATTAGTGAAACCAAGAAATCAAGGCACTTGCTCTTGAAGCTATTGCTGAAATTAAATCCAGGTATGATCATTGATTTTTTCACGTCTTGGTCGACTATGCACACCAAACTCTTGATCTCACCCCATAGCCCGTCATGCTCTCCTATAGCAACTCAAGAACCGTGTTGATATCCCGCGGAATGTTCCGGACTCGGTTCTTGATATAATTCGGCCAACGGCGTAATTTTGATTGTATTCTTTGTATCAGAGCACGTCTCGGTCTAGAAAACTAATTCCATCTCAGATCATGTAAGCTGATCACCTCTTCTGTATGGCAAGTCGATCAGATGAGATCATGTTGGTCTGGGAAGCGATTACGAGGGAATTGCGAGTGTAATTCCTAGGCTAGAAGATGTAAAATGTCATCCAATTTTGATGGCGATACTCTATCAAGGCGCAATAGAATAGTTGTTGAGTAGATCTATCGAGGAGAATATTATACGTGTACGGAAGGATGTCGTCGGCGTGAGAAAATCGAAACAAGGGAACTGGGTACACAGAATCGGATTCCGAATGAGATTACAGAAAGCGGCATTGATCTCTAAAGCTATAGTGGTACTTATTATTCTTCTCGATAGAGATTTCGAACACTTCCGACTCGGTGCCTTCATCGGTATACTGTGTTATTGTTCCCATGGATAGCCCCAAAGTTCAACTGCCAGATAGCGACGTGAAAGTCCTCTAAAGTGAAAGAAATATTACATGCAAATCCAAGAATAGAGTTCTCGATTTGTAGAAAGTCACGTTTCTATAGAATTATCCGAGTCACCTTTAAGTGTTCTAAGCAGAGAACACCGCCGATGGTAGGGCATTCTTACAGCTAGCTCTTCACAGTTATTCTGTAAAAGCGACCCCTTTTAGAAAAGTTTTACTCGACTTCATCAGCCATGACATGAGGTATTTTTCAGCTCTTTGATAATAGCCTTATCAATCGGCTTTCGATACTTCTTCGGTAGCTTTACACAAGCTATCCCTTTAACACAATATAATTCTTTTGGGCCGAGGAAATGACCAGTATTCTTGGGTTCAAAATGATAAACTCATATACAATTCAAGCTTTCTATTTTCCTTCCCCGGCTCTCTTAACACCACCAGCCACGTTTGCCGCTCCATCCTCAATACCGTCGGTGACGTATTTGATTCCATCACCAACTGGCTTTCCTGCCTTCCCTGTTACACCAGTGACAGTATCTCCAACACCACGACCCGCTGCTCCAACAACTGTCCCAGCCGTATTTACGACACCACCAACTCCATTCCTAAGAAATATTAGAAATAATACCACTTGGGGTCTGTAGTAGTAACTCACCCAACTGTCGACGTGACCCAGGTCACACCCGAGGATACTCCGCTTTTGTTGTTGCTGTTCATTTTTGCTTTGGGGACGAGAATGGTATAGTGGTTTTTGCTTGTTTTTGGGTCTTACTGTAGGTAGGGAAATGTATTATCACTTTCGGAAAGCTCTCTAATAACCTACCACAAGACTTATAAACATGGCAAGAGTATGAGGAGGCGTACTGACGTCACAGGCTGTGCATTCAGGGGTGGTGAGAAAGTCGTCATCTGTAAGACAAGTTTAACCAATCAAAATATCCTGGAAATCCTTTGGAAATCCCACGGGTTTTACCAGAGTAATTACCCGAGTAGGAATGGCAGGCTCCAGTTGCCTCATGGGAGGGTTGATCACGTGACTTGAAGCAACTCACCTACTCCGGAGAGCTTCCCTACCGGGCCAATGGATGGGCCGAGCAGTATCGCACTAGATTTTGTGCCGTTTAGAAACAAGACGTGGGACCAAATGAGGCGCATTAGCTACCTACCTATAGGTACGGTACCTACACCTCAGACTCCTTTACTTAGCCACCTCGTCCATCACCATCACTCTTTGAACGTCTTTTATATTACCGTCATTTGAAAATTACATCGAATCTTTATCACTTTATAATCTCCTTCCTCAAATTTATACTCGTACACCGCTTGTAGATGGTTGCTTGGCGGGTGACCCCCGCTTCGTCTTTCCTCCCATTCTCCGTGCTATCCCTTTCTATACTGCTTGGTGATTTTGCCCGGGGTTTTAAGAAATTTCCCTGTGATCAGTCTCCACGAATAAATCCCATCACACCATCCATTTTTGGTTGGTCTCTATGGAGCAAATGATACTGACCCCTTTTGTTGTCCCCGTTGTTGGAAGAGGGACACAAAAGTTTTCCAGGAGGCCAAACTTTAAATCCAAAGGCGGC
Source organism: Hymenoscyphus fraxineus (assembly GCA_900184765.1). Classification (NCBI taxonomy): domain Eukaryota; kingdom Fungi; phylum Ascomycota; class Leotiomycetes; order Helotiales; family Helotiaceae; genus Hymenoscyphus; species Hymenoscyphus fraxineus. The sequence continues at coordinate 2,115,416 of LT855415.1, forward strand.
TGTTCAAAGTGCAAGTTTGTTTGTCTCAGCCAATCAACTAAATCTCTACTGATTCTTCATTACATAGAGCCCGACACATAAAATGTGATGAAACAAGACCATTTTGCAAAAGGTGTACCGTGTCTTCCCATGTTTGTCCCGGTTACTCTACCACTTCAGCCAGTTCTACGGACCGAGCCCTAGTATTGTCGAAAGGAACGACACATAAATCCCACAACTCCACAGTAGGCTCTAAGACTATTCCCCGAGCTCCCAATACCGTCCCCGGGTCCGCCCAGGACACAAAACAGCTCCAAATCGTGCGTCTGAAAGCCCTTCAATCGATGGCAAGCCCAGTTGAACAGCGGAACTGGGAAATTTTCTATCTACGGTTTTCCTACTCCGAGCCCGTTGTTTGGCATTCCTTGCTTTCAATTGCAAGCCTGATGGAAGGGTATACATTGCGAGCTCATCCTAAAGCTGCCGTTGCCCATCAGCTCGCTCTATGGCATTACAACAAGGCCGTTGGTTTCCTCATCCCTCAGAAGTCCGCGGAAATGGTGAAAATAGAGGTTCTATTGTCGTGCTGCTATTTGTTTTATGCCTTGGAGACCAATCTCCAAAATACCGATGAGGCTTTCAAACACTTGTATGGCGGCTATCAGATTATACGCGTTTGGAGGGCCAACAACAAAAATCCGAGTTCTTTAGTCGAGACTGTTTTCTGCCCGCTCTTTTATACGCAAACTTTCGGCTGGCTATCGAATTGGTTTACATACTTCAAAGAGCTACGAGTGAAGGTTGATTTGAACGATCTCCATCCTCTCCCAAGGGAAGGTTTTACGGGCTTGTCTGATGCCAGTGTTGAGTTGTTTCAAATAACATGCTATGGGCTTGGCTGTGCACGCTCTTTCGAAACTTACAAAGTGACTTATGATCTTCAGGAAGACGACGAATCTGCAAGGCTGCAGCGCGAGTATTTCCGGAGCAGACTTGAATACTGGTTAGAGGCATTTGAAAGACTCTACCCACAAGTTTGTCCAGATACAGCCAAAGCACTAGAAATTAAATACTTGAAATTAGTACGGAGGATCGTCTATCTATGCCTACCTGGAAGGTTCAATGTCGTGGAGATCCACTACGATGCTTATGTGAATGAGTTTGCAAGCATTGTTGATGAGATGACTTTCATCTACGACACAGCAGCTAAGAGTTTTGAAAAATATCAAAAAACCAACTCGACATCGTATTATTTCCGAGAGAATATATTCCTGCACGTCTATATGATTTCCATCAAATGTCGAAACCCTTCTGTTCGAAGAAGAGCACTTTCTTTGCTTGAGAAGGTTGCTTCTCCCCATGCGATCTGGAATAACTTTTTGTCGATCGCAATGATTGAGAGATTAATTCAGATCGAAGAAGAGGGGTTGGAGGATGTTGTTGACGCGAGGGGGTCAATTGTTCCATCGGAATGGGCAAGAATACATGATATCACCCGCGTACCAGAAGATGTTCCCCACCCAGATGGTTTCTTGTTTAGAATGCGACAGAAAATCAATGGAGAGTGGTGTCTTCGAGATGAGAGGATCTCTCTGAACGTTGTCCAGGGTACGATGGTTACTAACAATGACAAGAGATAGTGGAGTTGAAAGACAGTCGGGAGGATACCGAAATGTTGTAAAAAGAAAAATTAGTTCAAATAAGAATGTGAGCACCGTCTTGAAGTTCTGTATTGCTCGGAATTTTCAAGGAATAGATAGCCTGAAATATTGTACTTCAATCTTCCTGGGAGAATCAAAACTGCAGGTTTGGTTGTTATAAGCGGATAGGTTAAGCGAGTGACAATATAGAAGATTTAGTATAGTGACAGAGCCCTTGATTATGGACGCGAGCTTTATTTTGTTCCAGTGATGTTTATTGAGCCACACCTACAGCCTGCTATTTTACTCTCTCCAAAACCACTACAGCTACAGGACGAGGACAGAATAGATACTCATAGTTGCTACATCAGCTTATTCTTCTGAATCGCCGCATAAGAATATAATAGGCCGCATATATCATTGCGTTCCATTCTTATTATATAGATACTAACAAAAGCTTTAGTAAATTTGCGACTTGATATATAGTGCAGTACTACTCTACAAGTTGTCAAAACTCCGATAGGAAATGTACTATTGAAAGAAAAGTTCAATATAAGTGAACAAATTTAGGATCACTATTAGATTTGGTTTGGACTATAATAGCTCTTGTAAAGCTGTCCAATGAACCCTTGAACATTCAGCGAGAACTTAAGTAAGTCTCCTACAACACTCTTAACACAAAGAGTGCCTCAGATAATTAGGTGCTTTCATAACCTTAATGTGAGAAGTTTTGCGCCAAACAAAGATTATTGCGCATGTTCTAGAACAACAGCGAAGGACTATTCAGCCTTTGCCCTTTATTGAAGGAAAGAATTAATTTTTCAATAGTTCTATCTCCTACACCGCCCAGCGTAACTCTTTACCAGGATTAAGCACCCTCACGTATAATAGTTTAGCGTATAATCTCAGGTCAATTCTAACACCTTGGCAATACTAAGCTATTTATTATACTAATGGGGAGGAGATATATGCTTATAGGACTAGAACGTGACTAAATTTCTAATAAGATATCTATCTAAATAGTAAAACAAAGGTACTTCTCTATATAATATATACAATTATAGACTAAATACTAATCAGGGAGGATTAGGTGAAAACCCTAGCTTAAGCTGTTATTTGTATTAGATGACGTTATAAGTCTTTTTATAAATTTATATATTGTTTTTCTACCTAGGTTAGCACGTCCTTAACCTACTTTTAAGTTACGCCGGGTAATATAGGAGATAATAAAAAAGATTTAACTTATCTTCTTATTCTCTTTATAAGGTATAATAAAATAGAGGGCTATTACGAATTATTCTTAGTAGATAAGTACGTTTACCTAGATTCTTATAGCGTCTAAAGAAGTCCGCTCTAAATTAAAACCTTATTTCTCCTAGAATCTAATAATTAAATACCTTCTAATTTATATTATATAATTATATTAAGTTTTTAAAAAAAATATCTTAATAAGTAGATATTATACTCTTCTAGATATACCTATTTTAGTACTTGATTTAGATTAAACTTAGGCTTATAACCTATTAATAGAAGTATATATAGACTACTAATATACTAAGATAAAAAGGATTAAAGCTAGAAAAAGAAGCTAACGATTAAACTATACGTGCTAGGAGCCGAGCTCTAATAGCCTTATACTATTTATCTTCTAAAATACCGTGGAGTATAATAGTAAATAATAGAACTAGCTTCTATACGGTAAGAAGTCTTAGAAGAGGTCTAGGCAGGTGTATCACGTGATCTACCCTCCTAAACAAATATAGTATATTTCTAGAGAGGTACTACTTTATAAACCTTTAATTTACTATATTATATTATCTAGCGAAATTATAAGAGACAAAGGGAAGGAAGTTTTAAGATAAAGAGACCTTCTAAAAGAGTTAACAATTCTTATTAACCTTTTATCTTATTTTCTATAGGTAATTATCCTAAGATTTAGTATAAAAAGTGTAAATGGATTATATTTATTCGTTAATATTATATTTTACTTGTATTATTGTCTTGTGTCACATTACGTCCGGTTTTGGAGTTAATTCTTCTTATGCGGAAAGGATAGAAGTCGGGAGGCGCTAGGACTAATTGATATGTTAAAGGCGTGGGGGTATTTTCCTTGGCTTCTTTTGAACTTTCGCTTCCGCGCCTCTGGTTTCAACACCTAACATTTTCGGGTTCTCTATACGGACTTCGCTGGAAGAACCATCATGTTCAATGGCGTATTTCTGTTTCCTTCAGAAGAACTAGCACCTTTCCTGTTCCTCAATTTCAGAAATCTGGTTATTCCGTAAAATCTGGTAGGGTCACGATGACCGGTAGTCAAAATTCTACAGCTTTCGGAAATACATACACGGTCGCAGGGGTTCAGTTGTGGATGTATTTCTCAGGAATCTGGTCACCCTTGGGATAACCAGTAGCTATTTCCATCTTTACATCAATATATACGCTCTACACATACGACTGTGCATACACTCATTTCAACCATACCTCTTTACTACTGAAAGTGGAGAATCTACGACATATACATATGACAAAATATTCAACACACTATACACCAATCTCGGATAAGTCTTATGTATTCCAGCGTCGGTACATTATTGCCTTCTAGCAACAGCCAAGTTTGATACAACATGATCGCTCTTAACGAGCAGCGTTGGCGGGGATGTACGATGTGTGAGTCATGAATCAGATTACCCAAAGTGCGAACATTCCCAGGCACCATTAGGCATCCTACAGCTGGATATCCTGATCAGGCAGGTCAGAATCAATACAATCCTCTGTGCCTAATATGGGTGTTCCTGGTAATCTTGGCAGGCGCATGTATACTTCCGGTTGCGCCTTGCGCCCAACTAAGAGCGCGGGTTAATTCCTATATCAATTTCAAACTACCCGAACGTTTATTTGCACCAGCGGACCGTACATAGATCTAATGGGCACACACAATGGTGGTCAATTTTCAGACAAGGTTACAGGTACATACTCGTATTAACCCCTCTGTCAGGGGGAGAAAAAAGACGCCGATTCGAGGCACAGGGCCACCTCAACTAACACCACCACTACCTAGCATTTAAAATGTATATAAAACTTATCTCAATAGATTTAAAGAATGTCTCGACCGCGATAGACAAATAATACATTATTAGATATTATTCTACAATTTAATTTGTAAGTGTTATAATGAAAAGTTATTATTTGGACGTGGTGTTAGGTGGTGTAGCCTGTGCCTCAAATCGGCGTCTTTTTCTCCTCCTGATCGCCCCTCAGATGCTGTAAGACTCTACCCTGCTGAGTACGCCTGAACGACCACCAAGCTCAAGATCTCTCCAGCCAGGACGAAGACGCACGTAAGACCTATTCACGTGGCTGCCATGCCAAGAAAGACAAGCCTCTTTGCGGCGTTGACAATATGCATAGGCGAGATAGGATCAAGGCACCATACAAGTCGGAGTAATATTTCAGGCAGGCCGAGAACTAACCAAAGCTCCAAGAATGTTGATTTTCATGATGTCTTCCATAGCACTTTCTAGAAGGTCCGGGAGAAGAAATCTATAGTATTTCGGCATTGGGCCAAGATTTAAATACCGACTAATAAGGTAATGTGCAACGATACTATTGTTCTAAGCCTGATGGTCCATGAAGCGGCTCGTATAAGCTGTAATATTCTGGCTGTTCAAAACTAGAGCTATAGAGTTGTATACACCAATCTAGCCCTCGTGTAAAACAGCCGACGCAAGCGAGAGCTCTCAAAGATTCGGTGAGCTTTTCGAGCCTCCCTCTAAGCTCTACAGGGATGAGTGAGACATACAACTGATGAAAAAAAGCAACAAACATAAAAGATTATGCGTATCTATACGAAACCATAACCTTGTGCCTTCTCACTAGGATCGCGGCTGATTCTGGTTTCGCCCGAAAGAGTATACGACGAGGATTCACAAAGACCTCACATGTTCCTATGTGGATAACAAGGTCGAACGGACGCTCGTCATTTTCCACTAAGAATAGATGCTTCAGTCACTTGCATTGCACCGGATATTGATTGTTGGCGCAGCGGCATCACAGTTCTGTCAATACTACCGCAGCTGAGGAATATTGATAGTCAGACAGACATCAAGGCATATGCTTGCCGGCACTTTTACAGTAAGCTTGGTCTACGATTCTACTGAATGTTCTTCACCGAATCGGATCCATACGGCAAGAGCAATACCCACTCTTTTCCTCCCGTCAAATGAACTCCTCATAGTATCTCACTTCGTGGCCATTAAGGTTGTATAAAGTACTTCCATTAAAGTTCTATTCCTTGAGGTGCGTCCAACGCCGATTGGGACCGACTTTCTGGGCTTCTGTATCAAAAGACTCTCGCAAAATGTCTTTCTTAATTTTCAAGATCAAACTTCTCTCAATATGTTTCTTATTGTTTCAATTCTCGAATGGTCAGTTTGGAAACGTTGCTCCACCATATGGCCCAAGTCAGTTCAGCAATATTGGAATGATAAATGCGTAGGATTTCTCTCCTTATAAACGAACAAACTCTAACATATTGTTAGTATTACTGTTGCCAATCAATCAGATCTTCTGTCGGGGGGTAGCATAACCATTGATGGTATTCCCATGGTAGTGCCCAGAAATTCATATGTTACACTACCTTCGATTTCAGTGCTGTGGTCAGAACTCTTCATCAATGGGTCTCCACAGCTTCCGCAGTTTGGCGCACCTGGAATAACTTGGGAAGCAACTGTGATTGGTAACCGTGTGGGAGATACTTACACTGTCGGACTTATCTACCTCGCCCAGTCCTCGGTTCGTATTGTTCAAGGCTTCGTCAATGCTATTGATCTTAAAACGGGTGAGTTCTGGGTTTCTGGTAACTCAGCTGTTGCCGGCTCTGGTATCAAAGCACGTCTCAACGATCCTGTCGGTAAGTTCGTCAATTCTTCGTTTTTCCGACAAGGGGACTGGAAGCCAACTGGAAAAACATGTCATAAAATGCTGATGCTCGTGGAAGGTCGATACGGAATCCCATATTCAGACCACCCACTGTGGACTGTAGACGCTGAAAGTCCGTCTATTACCGCTGCCACTGGATTTCCTCTCTGTATTCCCAGATACTCTAATGGCACAGACGATCCATTATGCCCTCTCAAGAACAGAGTCATTAATGGACAGGTTCCAACGTTTATGTAAGCGAAAAAAGGAAGAAATGAAAATAGGGACCTCGCTAACAAATGAAGTCAATTCAAAGGTGCTCTAGCTCGTACTGCTACCGATCCTGATCCAAACTTGATGGCTCCAATCATGGTCGGCGATTATGTAACCATCAACGGAGTTCAGGTTGGAGGTGGTCTTTTTGCAGTATATTCTCTTCTAGCCAATTTGGCATTATATACAGCACCCCGTGAACTGCGTAAGTATCAATACGCTCTTCACCAATACGGTCCCTAATTGATCATTTAGCTGCCTATATCCGTGTAGAAGAAACCAGACTTGGTGCCCCGGCTCCTAACAATGCTGAGCAGGGGGAGACACGTGCTGTAGCATTCACAACAGACCCTTCTACGCCAATGCAATGGTACGCAATTGACGTGGACCCATGTACAGGAGCAGAAAAGGAGCGCAATCTTCAACTCACGCAACCCTTGGGTCAAAACGCTGGTGACGTGTGGGGGAAAGCCATCTTTCGTCTCGGAAAAGTGAACGCATCACCTGTAAGTAGATTCTGTTGCAACTCCTTACTCTTATTGCATTTTCGGAAAGACGTTCATAAGATAAAGCTGACTTGATTACGTTCAAGATGACCAAGAATGTCGGATTCAAGCTGCTTACTGGAACCACCATGACAGTAAATGGGCTCGAAGCCGGAGTATTTATTCAACCGGTTTTTGACTTTATTATGCCTGAGTTGGTGGTTCTTGGTGACCCTATGTTTCCATTTGGTGAGTTCGATTTTCTTAAAAACGGTTCAATCCTTGACAGCCTGACCGAGTATAATCGTGAAAAATGAATGTTGATTTCCATCAATTTTAGAATTCCAGGACTTTCCATTTCTCGCGCTTGGGTCGGGTCCTTTTATTGAAGCTCTTCCGGGTGCAGAATTGGATGCACCCGTTGTTTTGGTCGGACAGCTCGACCCTTATCCTGGACTACGAACTCCATTGACAACACCATGTGTAGCTGTGACACCGACTCCTACATCTTCTGGCTCCACGACGTTGAGCACTATTTCATCGGCAACTCCTGTTCCTGGAGCAGATATTGTGACTTTTACTTTTACTGAAAACCGCGGTCAAGGTGTTACCACCTACACAATTCAGGCGGTGAGCTCCCATACAACGAATCCTCTACCCACTCTTACAGTGACTGGATCTGGAATAAACCCGTTGGGACAGAGTCCCATGACTTCCACAGGTAACGGCAATTACATTCTTCAAGTAACATTGAAGCGACGCTTGGACACCATCACAGTTACATCGAGTCACGGAGGGCAGAGTAGCGTGCAGACCTGAGAAAGAGGTAGTGGATATAGCAGGATTGATGTTGATTTTAGTTGTAAAGGTACACTGGTCCGTAATCGTATGTAGTCAAAAGATTCATTTATATACGCAGCCATGTTTGTGCATCAGCGTCCTCATTTAGTTGCGTCGCACAAATGGTTAATAGTGACAGCAGGGACGGCCTCTTTGATGCACTCTGTTATATTATTGGCTATAAACATGCAAAAGCGCCAGGATCAATGTTTTCTTGCTTTTAAACCAGCAGTTGGTAAGGGAGAGGGTTTCAGACAATTAAAAAGATCTCCGCACGAAAATGAACAGCTGTTTGGGTAAGTTGAGCCAACATCTATACTGCCTGGGACATCTTGTCTTGGCGTATTTAGAGGAGGTGGCATTATAACAGCTCCTGAGTTTCTTTCACTAACCATAGCTTTAGCGCCTATTTCACTTGAATCCGCAATGTGCTTACAACTTCGCCCAAGGTGATATTCGTGACTTCTGCAAAAGAGTTCCTCGGTCGGAAAAAAGTGTGTTTGGTAGAGACCTGAAATGTAACTCTCATTCTATTTTTTTTACAAAAACAAAAACATTTCATGTATATACAAAAATCGTAAATCCTTATGACTAATCCCACCGATATTTAGAGACTACGGGAAGGTAATGACAGGCAAAGGTAGAGCATCGGTACCTGCGAGGAGAATTAGCAATCAGGAATCCAGAAGCAATCGACTTAATTAACCCACATTCGGTCAAGTTTTGGATGTTATTAACTCCTGTTAAACTCAAGCGTATATACGCTCTTGAGAAGTGTTCTACCCAGTCATTTTGACGAACAGCATAGCCGTTCCATTCCTCTTGTAAGGGCCCATGTAAACTCAGTGCTTTGTCAGATGGAAATGTCAGTACCCCGTGTCCAGCATTAAAGTCAGACCGGATAGTATCCTCATAGAACTTGGTATCCCACACCCCTGGTGTGGAGTCTTGACTCTCGCCCGCCCGGGTACTATTGAATGTAAACTGGCGGCTCACGCTATGAGCACCAACCAGCGCTACAAGATCCAAAGGTCCGATGTTCTTGTCAAAGAAAAGATCCAGGAGGGTCTGCGCATCTGATGTAGCACTTGGCAATAACCCGTCCGGTGAAGGCTTGGTCGCATCCTTGCGGCCCACAAAGGTTCGTATTCTTGGCCCTAATGGGCAAGTCACAGTTGCATGAGCGGCTGCGAATTGTATCATGTCAGCGACCTCAACCGCAGAATCTTTTGCAAGCTGGCCCAGTCTATTGACGATACCCTGGAGACCATTGTTTTCGGCACGAGTAGTTTCGCCAAACAAGTAAATGGACCCATCGGCACCACCATAGTCTTGTCCAGTTGAGGCTAAAGTTTTTGACCATGTTCCAGCATCATGAAATCCAGCTCTAATAGCAGCTCTGGCGTCATTGGTGCATTCCTTGGTTGTGGTGTTTTGAAACAATTCTGTGAGCTTGACAGAGATACCGGCCCTGTTTTTTGTGAGAAAAAGTCCGTCTTTTAATGTGGGCATTGAAATACCATTTCGAGCATGGATGGTTCGCATCATTGAGATCAACTATTTCACTGGGGCTGCCTTGGGCACTGACATTGAGCTCCAATATTTGTGCAACCGTTCTCCCCACCTCGGTGGAAAATTGGAGACTCGCTAAATCTCCAGGCAAGGGGACACCATCAACCATGCCAGTATTATAGTCAATCAGAATTGTTTCTGCCAACACAAAAGAAATATTCCAGAGAATTAGGAATGGGAAAATTGAAGCTCTCATGTTGCTAGAAGGTTAACAGGAAGTCGATATCTTTTAACCTTGTTTCAAGCATGTTATCTAGAGCGTATTTATGGTGTTGGATAACTGCTGATTTCTAGAACTGAGTTTTTCTTTAACACAGGGATAAAATGGTGAGAAGCTGACTAAGAAGCTGAATATGAATTTCAATTTCAGCTGACCCGAAAATTTTGACCTAAAAGGAACTCATAGGATTCATGGCCTTGCCTCATTACCACACGCGGCTGAAAGGATGCTCGTTTTTAATCCATCTCCCGGTCTAGACGCAGTAGCAGCTAATATTGGCTGCTGCCTGAATTATTAGATATCGAATTGAACTACGTATGTAGCAATGCTTAAAATTGTTACTACATATATCCTGGTTATCTCTACGAGCCACGCCTCACATATACATAATTTAGCGAAGCTTCCTTTTGTACATGGGTGTACACTCAAATATACTTCGCTCACGAGAAAGACACATTCGCTACCGTGATAAATCGTCCCTGCCGTATCTAGATGGGTGGGACGACATTAGATAATACAAACGGTTGTTCCGAGACCCCAAGTAGCCAGAAGCAGTGTTTAGTATCTCCCCTCCTTTCCTCTCCTAACTACTAGGAAAGGAGCAGGAGATCTATAACTTTAGGTGGGAAAAGGAGAGGAGAATAGGTCACTTGTCTAGAAAGGAGTAAATAAGGAAAGGTGGGATTCGGGAGAGGAGTAGAAAGAAAAGGAAGGGCCTGTTTGGCTCGCCGTAATTCCGAATACAGATTTAGGGTTTACTATACAAAATTAGAGTTTGGTACTCTATACGAGTTACTACTTGTATCGAGTCTACGAAACGTTTAGCTCGTTTATAGTATAAAAAAAAAGTACCACTCTAAATATAGTAATCTAGCTTTATACGTAATATCCTATATAAATCTACTATATAAGAAAAAGCTATATTATAATACCTAAATCTATAACTCGCTTATTCTACCTAGTATAAATACTACTACTTTCTATAAGACTTTATAATATATATCTAAACTTACTAGGCTATAATAGATAAATAAGCTATTAAATAGCTATCTAGGTTAATTATATAATAATTTATATATAATAAAGGAGGCTTTTATTACCCTTAAGAACTTACTAGCTAATAAAACTAGTTTAGCCCTTACTTAATATATAATAATATAAGAGTAATTAGGTATATTTTTATATATAGTTTATAGTAATTTATTTATATAAAAGCTAGCCGAGTAATTTTAGAGGTTATATATCTTTTCGCTATAATAATATATACTAATTTAATTAGAAGTACTAAGATAATTTAATATACTTTCTATAAAGTAATTTAATACCTTTTAAAGCTAAGTTTTTATAATAAGTATATAATCCTACTTTTAGTAAATACTCTACTTTCTTTAAAGAATTTACTTAACTATAAATATACCTCTTAGTTTAATATCTATCTAGGAGTAATTAATAGTATATATATTATACTTTCGCCCCCTTATAATAAACGAGCTCTTTAGAGGAATAAGAATAAAAACCTTTCTTAAAATATACTAGTAGCTTATACTTTTAATATATAGTTTATAAACGTTCTAGTTAGCTAGGAAGATAGTATTACTAACTCTAAATTATAGATTAATATAATATAAATAGGAGCGCTTATAATTCCTAACGGTTATTATATCTTAAGAAATATAAGTTTTACTATTTATAATACCTATATAGCGCCTTATTCTAAGATATAATATTACTTAAATAAATAGGAATAAGCTAGAAAGGAGAGGGGTAAAGAGCTAGAGATATATAAGGAGCTTTTTAATCTATAATATACTTAGTTATATAATATAATTAAACGGATTTTTAGTATATTAAAGACTAAATTTAAAATCCTTATATACCCTTAATCCTTTATAATTAAGGCTTAAGTTAAACTTATACTAGTACTTTATATTTTATATAATATTCTATTACTAATTATAGGTATTAGGTTCTCTAATATTACTAAGAACAAGGATATTAACTAATTAGAAGCGTAGGATTAAAGGAGTAGTAGTATATAAGGCTATAGAATATTAAGATTAGAGACTACCTATAAGAGAGCTAGTAAAAGAAGGAATAAAATTATATACTAGTAATTTCCCTTAATAAAGGTAAATAAAGCGTTAGCGCTAGTTTATTATTAAACTTTTATATAAAAACTTCTTATTATATTTAAAAAGTACTTTATATATTAATTTATTAAGATTTAGTTTCTTAGAATTAAATAGCTTATAATTCTAAAACTAAATACTAGTATAAACTCGCGATATTTTATAAGGATTTTATTAAAGTATAATTATATAATATAATAAGCCTTAGTTAGTATAATTAAAGTTTTATTAAATATTCTTTAATTAGAGATATATTAAGTATTCTTTATTTAAGTAATTATTAGTTATTTATTATATTAAAGTTCTAATTAATAGCTTCTATTTTAATTTTATTAAATATATATTATTAAAAGTTATATTAATTAGCTTTTAATAAAATCTAGTAACTATTCTTCTAATTTAAATTTATTTTACTTTATTCCCTTTAATAATATTCTAATTAACCTTTAACTAATTAATTAAAATATTATTAATTAGTTATTTATTAGTTATTTATTATATTAACTAATTATTAATTAATTATTAATTTTATATTAATTAGTTTATTAATTAGTTATTAATTAATTATTAATTAGTTATTAATTAGTTATTAATTAATTATTAATTAGTTATTAATTAGTTATTAATTTTATTAATTAGTTATTATTATTATTTATCTTTCTTTTCTCTTAGAAGCTACCTCCCGAACCCTAATCTAGTTAAAAATCCTAGAGTCGCGATATAGATTTATTCCTCGTTCCTCGGATCCCTAAAGAGACTCTAGAATCCTTTGTATAGCTAAGAACTTGACAGGGGTAGCACCTACTATATTAGGTAAAGCGTACGAGGTCCTACTATATTAGGAAGGAAAGAGTAGGTCGGGCAAGAACACTAAAACTTAAAAGGTTATCAGTCGCGCGAAGGCGGCTCGTAGTGGCACTTCCACCGGTCAGAAACGTACATGCTTCGAGGACAAGACAGTACTTAATTAACCCTATAAATCGGTCTTCTTTTTATGTTGTTCCAACATATATAGGTACAGCTACGTAGGTGCAAAGAGCCGTATGCGTACAGGTAAGGCTCAAGTGCGCATACGGCTCCCTGGCCGACTACTCACAGGTACCCCGAGGCTTTTCCGGGGATACGAAGTAAATACGAGTTCTTACCCATATAACGGCTTTAAGAGTCTCTCCTAAGACTCTTATACTAAGATTGCCCGAACCCCTATATAGGTACCTAAGTACCTTATAGATATAAGGTACTAAAACTACCCCGGTTATAAGCTTCTAACCTACCTTATTCTATTTATAAACGTTATTTAAGTATAGAAAGAATACTAAAATATAGTTAAAACTCTTAGATATTCTATACTTAAATTATATATATTTTAAATACGATTCTAGCTTAATATAGGCTCGAGAGTAATAGTTATAATTATAGTTTTAGTATTCCTACCCTTATATACTAACTAAGTTAAGCGAGTTTAGTTAACCTCTATTATAAAATATCTCTAAATTAAGTCGAATTTATATTAGCTATATTAATTATAGGGGTTCTATAAATATTTTATACCTAGGTTATACTTATTAAGCCCTCTAACTATTATAAAACGTTAGCTATACTAACGAATAAAATATATAATAACTATATAAAAAGGAAAGTAATATAATCTATTTAAATCTATAAAATAAATTTAAGTAATCTAAGTATTTTATAATAATTCTAGGTACTAGTATAAAAAATATATAAAATAATAACTATTATATAAAACAAGGAGGGTCTAAAATAAGTAATAAAGTAAATATAATAATTAATATTATAAAAGAATACTATAACTATAATTTATTAGTATTAGTATCTTAATAAACTTATTTAAATCATTTATATATTTCTAATAATAACCTATTCTTTTATTAAACTCGGTATATAGAACCTTTTTAAGGTTAATAAATACCTTAGGTTCTTTATTAAACTTATAGAATACCTAGTTATCTCTTAATACCTTAATAGTTTACTTCTTTTAAATATTATAGTTTATATTTCTAAGAGATATCTACTCCTTTATAAGGTTATCTTTTTATATAAATAACTAAATAAAGAATAGAATACCCTTATCTTTAAGCTAGTTAGTTTACTAGATACTTAGCTATACTTATCCTATAATTATATAGTCTAGATTCTCTTCTAAAATTAATTCTTAACTACTCTAAAACGTAGTAATTTAGCTAATTACTATACTAATACTAGTAATAGAGTTCTATTCTAAAACCTTACCCCTAGGTAGTATTTATACTTATTTAGTTACTTTAGTAGTCTTATATTACTTATTTAGTATAGGTTTCTCTATAAGCTTATTATCTTTATTAGTCTCTTATCTAGGCGCTTTATATATATCTAGCTAGGTTTATATAAGCTCTTATATATTCTAGGGGAAGGAGTCTTTATTATTATTATCTCTAGTAGTAGGGTTATATACGTAGGCCCTAGTAGCTAATTATTCTTTATAAAGCTCTAGTATTAAATCGAACTAAGGAAATAGAGTAGATCTCTATTTATAAGCCTCGGGTTTATACTACTTTAAGATTAGATAATAATATAAATAATTAGGTAGTACTTATTCTTATATATACTTCTTAAACCTATTCCTTAGTAGTATAAACTCCCTTTATCTTATTTTATCTAAATCTAGTTATTTCTCTTATATTAAATATAATCCTATATTATCTTTTAAGGCGGTTATATTTAGACTTATAACCCTTACTATTTTTAGTTATATTTATACGAAATATCTTTATAGCTTTATAAAATATTACTAATTTAAATCTATTCTTACTTACTTTACTAGATCTTTTAATTAATTAAAGCTTATAAAGGAGTATTTATATATTATTATTAGACTAGTAAGTAGAGGTTATATAAGGTTCTTTATTATCCTTAATTTAGGTAGGTTTTATAGTAAATAAATTATTAATTTAAGTAGGTTTTATAATAGAAGAAAATAAGAAGGTAGAAGGGGTAATTATAACTAGATTTAGTTAAGTAGTACTCTTACGTTTAGGTATATTATATAAATAAAGTAGTAAATAATATAATATAAAAAAATAATATAAAAGATAATATAAAAGGTAGTATAGAGAGTAGTTTATTTATTTAGAAAAGTAGTATTTATTCTAGGTATATTACTTTTATTTAAAAGACTATAAATATCCTTTAATTTATATTTAACTTAGTATTTAATTCGAATATATTATATTTATAGTTATATAATATAATACTACTATTTAAGAACCGATTATATATATAAGTATAGGAATAAATAATTTAATCTAAATAGTATTTAGATTATACTTACTTTAAAGTTATATTTAATAAGCGAATAGAGTTTTCGTAGGTTTTATAAATACTAGAATATACTTTCGAATATTATATTCGGAATTATAGTAAGCTAAATAGGCTCTAAAAGAAATATAGCTATAAATAAGGCTATTTATAAGTACGCTAGGTTAGTAGGTTAGTAGGTTTATTAAAGTATACTAGTTAAGGTAGTTTATTTATTAGTATAGCTAACGTTTTTAGTAGGTAAAGAGAGTTAGAGGGGGTTAGGTAAGCTTATAAGATATTTTTAAGTTAAGGATTAAGAACCCCTATAATTAATATAACTAATATAAACTCGGTTAATTTTTATAATAGAGATATTCTAGACTCGCTTAACTTAGTTAGCTTAGTTAGTACGTAGGGGTAGGAATACTAAAACTATAACTACTACTCTCGAGCTTATATTAAGCTAGAATTATATTTAAAATATATATAATTAGAATCTCTAAGAGTTTTAGCTATATTTTAGTATTCTCCCTATACTTATATAACGTTTATAGCTAGAATAAGGTAGGTTAGAAGCGGTATATAATTATAACTATAGTAGTTTTAGTAGTTTTAATATATTACATTTATAAGGTACTTAGGTACTTATACTCCTATATATAGTAATACTACCTATACTATATAGCTTAGTTAGAATAGTATTTAGCCCTAGAACTCTCGTTTATCTAGCTCCTAGAAAGTAAATACTAATAAATTAATATATAAACTACTTCTTAAGTATAGCTAGCTATAGGGGTTCGGGGGCTAGCTCTTAAGAGAAAATAATAATAATAATAAATAAGTTATATATTCTTCTTAATACTTTTACTTTAGTATTTATTTAATTTTAACTAAAGAAGTAATATCTTTTATTATTATCTAATATAAGTATTATACTAATAAAAGTATTAACTATATTCTTTAAAATATAAGTTATATTCTAATAAGGTTTATTAATTAGTTTAAACTATTTAATTTTCTTCCTATATTATTTACTCTAGTATTAAATAAAGATATAAGCCTCTATAAGTAATCTAGACTCTATTTAAAAAACGTTAGTAACTATAGTAGTCTTACCCTAGTTTATATTACTTATATAGCTTAGACTAGATCTACTAATATATAGTAATAAGAATTTAATTCTTTTTTTAATAATATTTAAAATTTATTTAAAAAGTATTAACTAATACTCTTTTAGTTATAGAGCTCTTATTAAGCTTAAAGGGGTTCTTAGTATTTATAAGACTTTATAACTACTTTAAGTAACTAGTTTACTTTTATTATAAATATACTAGTTATTATTAGTTTTTTATTACTAACTACTTTTTTCTAGTAACCTTACTACTAAAGTTACTAGTACTATTACTTAAGTTATTACTTAAGATAACTTATTATAAGTTTATATTAGCCTTTATTTATTTTCTATTACTAACTACTTATAGTCTTAGTAGTAGTTTATCTACTACTTTAGTTATTAGACCTTATTAACTTAATTTAATTACTTTAGTAAAATCTAATAAAAATAAGTTAAATACTAATAAAGATATAGTAGGTCTTAGTAAAAAGATAAAAAAGAGAACGAAGGCTCTAGTTTCTATTAACTCTAATACTAGGGTTATTAAGGTTAAATAAGATATAGTAGGTTTTATAGTTTTTTAAATAGTTTTTAGTAGTCTTTAAATAGTTTTTATAAGATAATAGAAAAGGTTTAATAAATAAATAATATAATAAATTAATAACCTTAATAAGGAAATAAAGAGAATAAACCTAATTATTACTTTATACTATTACTACTAGAATTTATATAATTTCTATTAAAATCTATAAATTCTAATCTTTCTTTTTCTTCTTTTTCTTTTCTTATATAATAAGTAGACTATTATTTACTCTAAGATCTCTATATTTAGTCTTAAAGTTATTTAAAGCTATAGTATTTACTAGGTCTTTTAAGGGTTCTTATATTAGTTTATAATAACTCGTTTACTTTACTAGTACTTATTTAAATTTACCTTTTCTTTTAGCTTTATTTTAAGTATATAATATTCTATTTATCTACTATTTTTTATATATTTAGAATAACTTAGATTCTAGCTATTTATTATTAGTTTTTTACTCTAGTAAAGGGGTTTAACCTACTTAATCAAGAAGGTTAGTATATAATATAAGGTAAATATTACTAAGAATCTCTACTAAGTAAATAAATACTAATAATAAAACCTTTTCTACTATATATTTTATATATTTATAGTTTAAACTTCTTTTTAGCTAGCTTATATAATAGTTATATAGGTCTAGCTATACTTTATTATTTACTTAATAAACTAAAATAGAAGTCTTTTTCTTATTTATATTCTTCTTTTACTTCTAAGTAGATTCTATTATATTTACTTAGTATAGTACTATAATCCCTTTTATTTTATTTATAGATACTTTTATTTTCTTAAATACTAAGAGATTTAAAATTAAACTAGCCTTTATTCTTAATATAATAAAGGAAAGAGAGTTATAGTTATATATTATACTAGAAATAGTAAATAGTTAGTTATACTTAGTATTATAGAATGTACTATTTATTTACTTTTAGTATATAATTCCTATATTTAGCGAGATAGCCTATACGCTATATACTATATTCTATACGCTATATACTAAAGGTATATAAGGTACGCTAGTTATATATAAGTTATACTAGTCTTAGATAGAAAGGTATAGAAGGTTCTATAGAAGCTTCTATAGCTTCTTATTAGATTACTACTATATTCTTAGCTAGTACTTTAAATTATACTTACTTTTTATAACTTATTCTAATAGTTTTTTATTTTATTCTTAATAATTAGTAATACTATCTTAGAACCTAATTATATTTTATTTCTTAAACGAAATCTAGTTATTATTATATAGCTATAGTATTAAATATTAGAGAATCTCTCTTTTAACTTTTAATAGCTCTTTCTATTATTATAAGTAAAACTCTCTAATAGGTTATTTCTAAGTAACTAAACCTAGATATTAATAGTATAAGAGGAGTTAAAAATAACGCTTAATCTTCTTTACCTTTATATATATATTTATTAAGATATTAATAGTAAAGTATTAGTAGCCCTTAATAAATATCTTAATAATTATCTACCTTATCTTACCTTTTAGAATACTATCTCTAATATTAACCTTCTTACTTAAAGGACCTTTAATACTTAACTAAAACGTTTCTTTAAGTAAAATAATATATTAATTCCTCTATTCCCTTCTAGTATATAACTATATTCTTTACTATTCTTCTATTCTACTCTTTTAAGCTAAAGTTTAAAGAATCTAGTAGCTTACTTAGTCTAACCTATAGCTATAATAGTAGGATTATAGGCTATAGTAGCTAGATAAAACTAATATAGTATATAACTACCCTCTAGCCTTACGCTAACTATATAGAAGAATAATAATAAAGGAATTAATAATAGACTAAATAAAGATAATATTAAATAATACTTTTATAATAATAGAGCTAGTAGATAAGAATAAAATTATAATAATAATAATAAAGAAGAAGAAGAACCTTATTAACCTTAAAGGAACGTAGGATTATATAAAAAACTAACTAAGAAGAATAAGCGGTTTAAGAAATTAATAGCTTTTATAATTAATTAAAATTAAGAGATAAAGAAACGCTATTAAGACCTAATAAAATAACTCTAAGGAGTTTAAAATAATAAATAAAATATAGTTAATCTAAGAGAATAAGAATAATAATAATAATTACTAGAATAATATTAAATATAAGCTATATTAAATATTAGTTAAGGCCTAAAGATATTAAATACTTTAACCCTTAAAATAAATCTACTATAATTAAAAGTAATAGTAAATAATAATCTATTTAAACGTTTTTATATTTTATAATAAACTTAAGTAACTTTTAGAAACTTATAATCTATAGGATATTATAGACCTTATACTTTTACTTTAGTAAAGTATAGCTATAGTCTAGTAGAATAATAAATTAGATAATATAAACTAGGTTATAATACTAAGAGATCTTAATACTTTAACTTTAAGACTCTTTAATTAATTCTATATAGATCCTTTAAAGGATAATATAGTTCTTTTAAAGATATAGTATTCTAATAGAAAGAAAGGGTTAATTACTTTTATAATAAGAATTTATTATACTATAAAAAGTATAAGTATTATTAATAAATTTAATTAAATAATATATATTTAGAATTATATAGTACTTAAGGTTTAATAGAAGGTTAATAAGCTATAATTAGGGTTAAATAAGATAGGTTTAAGTTAATAGCTCTATAAGCTATAGTAGATTAAGCTTTTACTTAAATAAACTTAAGCTAAAGAGAAATATAAGAAAGATAAAAGACGCTAAGAGCGTATAGTAAAGGCTTATAAGAATTTCTAAGCTTCTAATTATAAGCTATATAATAACTTCCTAGATAATAACTCTTATATAAGATAGTAGAATAAGAACTTATAATAAACTAATTAACTTAACCCTTTATAAAATATAAACTTAGATTATTTATATAATACTATATCTAAGCTAAAGGTATAAAAGAATAAGTTAAAGGATTAAAGTAAGAATATAAATAAGTTGGAAAATAAGAAGAATACTAAGAGTAATAGATTAAAGTTTTAAAGTTAATTAAATAGTAATAAAAATAATTATTATTTTAATAATTATAGAAACTAAAGAGAATAAAGAGATAACTATTAACCTTTATTTAACTATAAGAATTAAGGAAACTAGAGTTAAAGTTA
The DNA here is from genome assembly GCA_900184765.1 of Hymenoscyphus fraxineus. Classification (NCBI taxonomy): domain Eukaryota; kingdom Fungi; phylum Ascomycota; class Leotiomycetes; order Helotiales; family Helotiaceae; genus Hymenoscyphus; species Hymenoscyphus fraxineus. The sequence goes on from LT855415.1 coordinate 2,135,577, forward strand.
ACTAGGATTTTATATTTAATAGAATACTTAAAGATATAGAATCTATATTATAAAGGAAGACTCTAGTTTAAGTAATAGTAGTAATAACTAAGTTTATTATAAAGAATACTCTAACCTAGGATTAGAGATTAAATATAAAGATAATAAGTATATTCTAATAGATTTAAATACTTAAAAGGATTATTTATATACTTCTAAAAAACAAGTACTCTAGTTAGCTATTAAACTAAGAACTAAGCTAATAGATTTATAATTAATCTTATAACCTTTAATACCTATAAATAAAGTAATATATTAATATTATAACTTACTATTCTAATCTAATAATTAGTTCTACTTATATCTTTTTTAGTATTAGAAGACCTTATAGACTAATTTAGTAGAAGTAAGTAATAAACCTATTATAAATAAGGTTAAGATCTTAGTTATTACTTTAAAAGTTTCTTCTAATATAAAAAGTAATAGCTTTATATATAAAAGGTATTAAATTACTACTATCTCTATTTAGTTTATAAAAGATAGAGATTATTATAAAGTTTATATAGATTTAAAAACTAGTATATCTCTTATTAATAAAGAATTCTTATTAAAAATTACTTTATAAACTAAAACTACTATTTAAGTAAAACCTATCTATTTATAAGGTATTAGTAATACTTTAGTAATATTTACTTAGTATATACTTTTAAATATATACTTTAAAGGAATAAATACTATATTAGCTAAAAAGAGTATTATAAAACTAGTAATTATAAACCTTAAGAGAGAAGTATATTTTATTAATAAGCTTATATCTAAAATACTAATTAGAACTAATATTATAATTCCTAAAGATATTATATTAAACCTAAGAAAATACTATACTATAATTAGTAGTTATAGAGTTAATATAAAGTTATTTCTTTAATCTAAGAGACCTTTTTCTTTAGTACTAATCTATACTAAAAAGGTAGTAATTCTATTACTTAAATCTAAGGTTCTTATACTAATTAATAAGAGTATTCTAGCTTTAAAGAAAGAATAAGCTTAGTTTCTTAAGCCTAATAACTATAATATTAGAACCTATTCTACTTTAATAAACGATTTAACTACTAATATTATAATATAAAATAATATTAAAGTAGTAGTTTATATTTCTAAGAACTAGTATATAGGTTATATATTAATTATTAACTTAGAATAATATTTTAAGTTAATAATAATACTAATAATAATACTAGTAATAATACTAAAGCTATAAATTAAATTAAGTAATTAGTACTAAGAACTTTATCTTATAATATATAAGCTAAGCTAATTATACCTACTAAGGATTTATCTAAAGAAACTAAGTATTTATTAGAGAGTATAATTTATAAGACTCTTAATAAAGCTATAGAGATTATAAAGATCTTAGATAATATACTAGAAATACTTTTTTATAATAAAAGATATATTAATATTCTTAAAGACCTTTAAATATAAATCTATTTAAAAGAAGAATAGTAGAATAAGGTTACTAGTTATACTAAGGTTTATTCTCTAAGTAAAAAAGATAAAAAAGTAGTTAAAGATATTATATTAAAACTATTTTAAGACTAAGATAGAATTAAATATATAAGAATAGTAACTCCCTTCTCCTAGTTAATCTTTATAGTAAAAAGAATAATACTAAATAGAATAGTTAAGTATTAGACTATTATAGATATTTAAAGACTAAATATAATAGTTTTACTATATATATATTTAATACTAGTTATAAAGAATATTATTAATAATTTATAAAATAAGACTAAAATATCTATTATTAATAATTTATAAAATAAGACTAAAATATCTATTATTAATACTATAATATTCTTTTAGTAATAGTAGATTTATTTAAAGAGTTATTAAATTATAACTTTTATTACTTATAAAAGATAATTTTAATCTAATTATACTATTATAAGCTTTTATAATACCCTTATATATATATAAAGATAGATAAATATATTATTTACTAATCTCTTATTTATAAAGGTTTATATAAATAATAGTATTTATATAAGTTAGACTTTAAAGGAATATTTAACTAATTTATAAACTATATTAGATAGGTTTATATAGTATAATATTATAATTAAGGGTAGTAAGTATTTCTTTAGATTCTTATTAACTATAGTTTTAAAATATTATATTAATAGTTTTAAATATTTAAATATAAATAAATATATAGTTATACTTTATAATTTAAAGTTCTTAAAAACCCTTAATAACCTTAAAACCTATATTAGTATAATAAGTAGGTTATAATACTTTATATAAGATTATATAAATAAGATTAAACCTTTATAAGCTTAAAAAATATTCCTTCTTTAAGATATACTATATAGTAGACCTTAAAAGAAGTAATTCTTAAAAGTAATAAAGTTTACTTAAATAATAGTAAAAGAGTAGAATACTTTTAAAAACGTATAAAAGGATTTTTATAAAAGAATAATTTTAATATATATATTTTACTAGATAAGTAAGTTTATATAAATATTAATATATTAAGTAAAAAGATTAGTATTATAGTTTACTATTTATTTAAAAAACTTAATTTAAAAAAGGTACCTTTAAATAAGTAAATTTAACTTATAATATTCCTTTTATATAAATTAAATACTATAGAGTAGAACTACTAGCCTACTAAATTAGAGATAGTAGGTTTAGTATAGATTTTATATAAGATTTAAATTTATATTAAGTCTTTAAAAGTTCTACTAGTAGTAGTATTTATAAAATATATTATAATTATAAATATATTAAAGAAGTTAGATTTAATAATAACTCTTTTAACTAAGAAGACTAATACTTAAATAGTTTAAGCTATAAAGTTTATCTCTTATTTTAACTTTAATATTTAATATAAACTTAGATATAAGTATATTATTCCTAATACTCTTTTAAGGCTAAAGAGTAAGAATTTATATAAGAAGCTAGATAATAAACTAGGGGAGTTAAATACTCTAGCTATTAAACTAGTACTAGCTTATACTATAACTTTAGTAGAGATATCTCTAGAATTTAAAGAGAAACTAATAGAAGTATATAATAAGAAGACTATATAGAATAAGATTTAAGTTAATATTTAAAAGAACGCTAGACTTAGAAAGAATAAAGTAAGATTACTATTTAATATTTAATATAAACTTATATATAAGTTACTACTAAAAGATATTCTAGGTTATTTAATATATTTATATTTACTTTATAAAATAGTATTATAAGTACTAGATTTAATCTATAAGAATAATTATTCTAGATTTTAGAAGCTTTTTAATATTTACTTAAAAGTCTTCTTTTTACTAGAACTTTCTATAATTATTTAATCTTATCTTTTATATTATTCTAAATACTAGGTTTATTAACCTAAGAGGTATATACTATTTAGATCTTTATAACCTTTAAATATTCTACTTATATTATTTTATACTCTTATTATTAACTTTATTCTTACTTTTTTACTAATATATAAAGGTTTTAATTATATACTTTCTATAATATATAAGTATTTAAAGAAGGTTATACTTATACTAAATAAAAATATATAAATACCTAAAAAGTAGAAATATACTTTTATTACTTAGTTATTATATAATAAGTAGGGTATACTAAAAGTAATTATCTTAAAATAAAATTTTAAGTTTTTATTAAAGTTTTAGAAAAGTATATTTAATAAACTTTAGACTAAATTACTTTATAGTACTACTTACTATCTATAGACTAATAAATAAAGTAAATATATAAACTAAATAATAGAGATTATATTATAGTTCTATTTTACCTAACTAAATAATATTAAACTATAAAATTATTATTTACTACTTTTATAATTTAAGCTTAATAATATACTATTTACTTTAAATAATAAAAGTTTAAATAAGAATATATATAGATTTAAACTAAATAATATAATTAACCTTCTTAAACCTAAGCTATAAGTTTAACCTTAATCTATCTAAAAGTTAATAGACTTCTTAGAACTTACTTAAATATATATAAAAATATATTTTAATAAAAAGTATAAAGTACTCTTTTTTAAACTAGGAGATAAAGTGTTTTTAAAGTTATATAAAAGATATTATATTCCTTTAATAAAAGTTCTTAGCTATAAACTCTTATATTAATAAATTAAACTATTTAAAGTAATTAAATAAATTAACTAACTTATATATTATTTTAAATTACTATATAAATAGTATATTTATAATATTATTTTAGTTATTTAACTTAAGCTAGCCCTAAAGGATTAAGACCTATTTAATTAATAAATAATACTATTCGAACCTATTATTATTAAAAGAGACTTAAAGTATAAAATTAAGAAGATTATATATAAGAAAGCTATATAAAATAGTTAAATTTAATACCTTATTTACTAGAAAGAATATAGACCTAAAGATAACTCTTAGTTAGATATTAAGGACCTTAGTAACGCTTTAGAGGTTATTTAAGATTTTAAAGCTACTACTTATAAATTTATAGTATAATAAGTATAATAATTTAACTTTTTATTTATTTAGAATATACTTATTAGATTTATATAAGAATTAGAATAGATTATATTACTTTTTAATAATCTTTATATAAATAGATTCTAGACTAAGGAATAGAACCTTTCTATTTTAAATATATAAGGTCTAGACTTTTAATATAATAAATAGATATATTCTTAGTATTATTAGTACTCTTTAGAGTCTATACTTAATAATACTAGAATATTATCTTTTTTCTTTTAGAGGGTAATTATTATAGAATATACTATTTGTTTACTTTAAGTATATAACTCCTATATTTAGTAAGATAGCCTATACGCTATACGCTAAAGGTATATATATAAGGTACGCTAGTTATATATAAGTTATATTAGTCTTAGATAGAAAGGTATAGAAGGTTCTATAGAAGCTTCTATAGCTTCTTATTTATTAGAATAGATTACGTGCCCTATATCTAATCCTATTAATAACTATATACTAAGGAGCCTAGCCGAGGGCTAAGGAGCTTTACCGAGGGCTAAGGAAATTACCGAAGGCTAAGGGCTTAGCTAAAAGCTAAATAAGTACTAAAAGTCTTAGTTTAAGGTTACTAGAGTCTTAGCCTAAACCTACTAGAGTCTTAGCTTAAACCTACTAGAGTCTTAGCCTAAACCTACTAGAGTCTTAGTCTAAACCTACTAGAGTCTTAGGTTTACTAAGTATATTTCGACTATATATTTTAGCTAAACGTAACCTAGGAAGACCTATATATATATAGCTAGTACTATCTATAGTTATTAGATAAGTTAAATATAATATTCTAATTTAACTACTTAATTACTTAACTAAATAACTACTAAACGCTATAATACTATTTATATCTTTTATAAATATCCCTTTTATAGGTTCTAGGCCTAGTTACTTATAGTTACTTAATTAAAATAATATAACTTTTAATTTTAAATTATTAAGAGATTATAATATACTATTATATAATTAATTATATAATATATTACTATTTAAATTACTATAAATAGTTCTACCTTTAACTAAGGCCTATTTTATCTTTAGATATCTTAACTATAATATTAAGATTATAATATATATTAACTTAGAGTTACTAACTAATAGAAATTATATAATTATACTAAGCTATTTAATTAGTAATTCTCTAAATAAACTAGATATTAGCTATAATTAGCTTAGAATTATACTATATAACTTAGTTAGTAACTTTATAAAGTAGGGCCTTATTAAAAGTAGAGACCTTAGCTAATACTTCTTAGTATAAGTTAGATTAACTAAATTAGTTAAGAATCTTATATTAAGTAATAAATAATATATTAAATTAAAGTATTACTTTAAAAACCTTAATAATAAAGTAGAAATTAAAGAAGACTAGTTTTATAAACTCTTATATAATATAAGGTCTACTATTTTTTAAAATAACTATAAATACCTTAATCTAGTATCTAGTATAGAATAACTTATAGTCTAAGAGACTAGAAATTATATAATTATATAAAATACTTATAATAAGCTTACTTTTACTAAATATATACCTAGAAATATAATCTAAGTAAATTTATCTAATATATTATTTAGTATATTTAAAGGTAATAAATTAGTTAGAAAGACTAATTATATTAAATAGATATAAGAAACTAAGCTATTCCTAGAAATAAATAAGTATATACCTTATATAAATAAGTCTATAAACCCTTCTAATAAAATACTATATTATAATAATAAAAAGCTTAAAATAAATAAACTAGGTATTAGATATAAAGAATACTATATAGACTATACTAGGAATAGTTAAAAGGTACTAGGTACTATTAAATCGATTATATCTATTAATAATATTAATAGGTTTAAAGATAAAATAACTACTAATAGCCTATAGTTAACTATTCTAGTTATATATAATAAGTTATATTTTAATCTAATTAGGTAATATTTAAATACTATTATTAATATAGACTAAAGATAATATAAGAATATTAATAAATATACTAGTATTATATAAAGCGTGTCTTTATATTTAAAAGACCTTAGCTACCTTATACGAAACGTATATAAAGTATAGATTATACTTAAAGGCCTAAATAGCTACTTTAAAGGATTTATTTTATATAAATATAAAAAGCTAGATAAAGATTTAAATATAATAAAATTTAATAGTCTAATTTTAGAACTTATATTAGAAGAAGTATATATAGAGTTAAGTAATAATATAATAGCTAATAAAGCTACTAAAACGCCTAAAAAATAACTTTTTATATATACTATATATAGTAAAATAGGCTATATAAAGCTTAAATACTAGATTAAATACTTTAAACTTAAGCTAGAAAAGAAAACTAAAAAAGATACTAAAGATATATTTAATAGTTTTAATCTAGTACTAAAACTACTATATATAGTATTATTTAGTATAACTAATAATAACTAATATATTATATTAGACTCTAGTACTAGTAAGTACTTTACTTTAAATAAAAAATAGCTATAAGACTATAAGACTATTAGTAACTCTACTATTAGTATTATAAATAGAGCTAAACTACTTATATATAGTATTAGTATAATCTTAGCTATAAGCTTTAATAATATTTAAATAGACTTATTAGTTAACTATATCCCTAGTATAATATTAACCCTTATATTAACTAAAGCGCTTACTAATAGTAACTTTAAAATAACTATTAATAATAAATACGCCTAAGCTTATAATAAAGCTCTAAATATAATAATTAATATAACTTAGGAATATAATATATATTATATTAACCTAAATATTAATTATAAGTAACTTAAAAAAATAATTTATATTACTAAAAATACTAAGCTTAATATTAATATATTATACTAAAGACTAAACTATATTAATATAAATATACTTCTAAAGACTATTAGTAGAACTAAGAGTTTTAATATAAACTCTAATAATAAGTAAATACTAGATAAATATAGCTCTTACTATAAGGGTAAAATAACTAAGGTTATAAGCTATATACTACTTAATAACTATAACTTTAATACTCTTACTTATTTTAACTTAAATATACTAGGACTACTTTAAATTAAAGAACTACTTAGTAAAATATATATTAATATATTTATATATTAAAAAATATATACTATTTATATATATATAACTAAATATAAATCTAATATATTTAATAACCTAAAAGAACTTAATAACTTATTAAAGAACTAATTTAATAAAGGTATTAAGAGGGTATACTTAAATAATATAAAGGAGTTTAAGTCTAATAAGTAGACTACTTATACTAAGGACTAGGGTATTATAATAGTCTATAAGAGCTTTTATTTACTTAAATAAAATAGAATTATAAAATAACTAAATTAATATCTAATAGAATATATTATTATAATATATAGTAAGTAATCTATTCTATTATTCCTATAGTCTTATATTATACGTTCTATTATCTATATAAAGAACTATATCTATAATAGCTTAATTAAATTAATACCCTATAAGGATATATTTAGTACTAGCCTAGATATATTATATATATATATATCCTAGGGTCCTTATACTACGTTCTTCTTCTTAAAGAAATTAGAGCTAAAACCCTAGAAGGAAAGCTAGCTAAAAGGTTCTATAAGAGTATCCTTATTAGGTAAGAATTATCTAATAACTATCTAGTTTATATCTCTAATTTTAAGTAAGTTATTAGTACTAGAGATACTATTATTAAAGAGAACCTTATATATAAGAAGGAATATACTATTAACTAAGACTATACTAACCTACTTAAAGAGGAATTTAAAGACTAGGATTATTTATAAGAAATTACTAGTTATATAAATATACGTTAAATATATAATACTTCTACTCTTATATAAAAGAATAAAATAAAATCTTCTAGTAACTCTAATAAGAGTTTTAATAATAGCTTTAATAATAAAAATAAACTAGCTCTAAATAATAGTTCTAAGGAACTAAAAGAGCTAGCGACTAAAGAGCTAGCGCTAAATAATAATACTAAAGAACTAGAGGGCTATAACCTATAATATACTACTAAATAATACGTTTAAGTATTACTTACTTAAAGCTTTAAATAAAATAAAAACCTACTAGACTATATAAACCTAGATACGTTAAAAATTAATAAACTATAAGTATCTTTAGTTCTATACTATTAAGTATTACTAGCTTATTTAAGCTCTAAAGAACTAACTAATACTAGCGCTAAAGCTCTATTAAATAAACTTTTTAATATAGTAATTAAGGAACTAAAAATATATAAAGAAGTAACTTTTAACTTAAATCTATATAAAGACTATTAGATTCGCTCTATATAAACTAAGCTAAATACGCTTACTATAAATAATACTTAAACTACTATAAGTAAAAAGGATACTAGTAAAAGTACTAAACCTATTAAAATATAATAGGTTTATAAACTAAAAGAATTAAATAATATTATTAAATTTAAATCGTATTTTATTACTAAAGGATTTAAATAACTATATAAATATAACTATATATACTCTTTTATAAAGGTTATTAAATAAATAAGCTAGAAAGTACTATTCGCGCTAGTACTATTTAATAACCTTATTATCTAAAAAATTAATATAATTTTAGTCTTTATATAAAGAAATATTAATATATCTTAGCTAAATATAGCTATATTTAAAGAATTAAATAAACACTTATATATTTATACTAAAAAGTTATATAAAAATATAATAAAATATAATAAAACTACTCTTATAAAAATTATATACCTAGAACTCCTTAAAGTACTTTATAACCTAAAATAATTAGCTAGGATTTAATTTAGTATACTTATTACTATTCTTATATAACTAGGCTTTTAGGCTCTAAACGCTAATTCGTATATATTTACCTACTACGCTAAAGGAATATATATATATATATATATNGCTATTTAAATATACCTTAGAGTTAATATTATATAAACTAACGTATAACTATAACTAAGCTAAAAAACCTATATATATAAGGTACTTAATAAATATAGTCTATTAGACTATAATCCTATATATATACTAATAGACTTAAAGATTAGCCTAGTTTTAAATACGTTAAAGGCTACTATAGCTAAAACCCGGTTATTCTAAGCGATTATTAGTTATCTACTATATATATTTATATATATAAGACTAGATATAGCTTTCTTAGTAATAGCTCTATTATAATATACGTCTAATCCCTTAAAAGAGTACTTTATAGTAATAAAACATATACTATAATACCTAAAAATAATAATAGACTATTATATTATATATATACTAAAAGATATAACTAGGTACTATATAACTAAATATTATAATTTAAACTATATAAGAGATATTAATATAGCTAAATTAACTAATAAATATATATTTTTCCTTATTAGCGAACTAATTATATAGAAATCGAAACTATAAAGTATTATAATATAATTAACTACTAAAGCTAAATATATTACTATAAATATTATATTAAAAGAAGCTATTTATATAAGGTTCTTAGTTAAAGAACTAGGATTTTATAAATAAATAAAATTTA
>LT855415.1:2156039-2201107 GCA_900184765.1 Hymenoscyphus fraxineus
TGGCCGAACTAGAGTCTTAGTTTTACTAAGCGTGTTTCGACCGCGTATTTCGGCCGAACGCGACCTAGGAGGACCTGTATATATATAGCTAGTGCCGCCTATAGTTATTAGACAAGTTAAACACACATTCTAACTATACTACTCGATCACCTGACCAAATATCCACTGAACGCTAGTACGATTATTTATATCCTTTATAAATATCCTTTCTATAAACCTTTAAACTACTTCGGAACCTTAAACTTTTTAAAGAGTTATAGATATTAAACAAGGTTAAGTCCGGCTTAACTACGGCTCGACTAGCCTCGCTAAACAGTCTATAATTAGTTCTTAATTAGGTCCTAGGGTTTAAATCAGGTTTAAACTAGGCTCCTAAGCGGTTTATAAGTAGTTTCTAAGGTTTAAGTCGGTTTTAAGCTAGTTTTAAGCCGGCTTTAACTCGGTTTTAAGTAGATAGTACCTTAGTAGTATAGTACTATTAAATCTATTATAAGGCGCTTCTTCTTATTACTTATACTAAGTATTATTATATAATTATAAAGTAACTTAGAATATATATAAACTTTAAGTTATATTAGTATATTAAGGATTTTATAAAAAGTCTCCTTAATAAATATTATATTATTAAAACTACTATTTAAAGTATATAGCTTAAATACTAAAATACTTTTTATAACTCTATTATACTTTATTAAACTTTAATAAAGTAAATTTATACTTTTACTAGTATTTATAAGAACTAAAATAAATCTAAGTTATAACGTTAGGTTCTTTAAATTTATAAAAGTACTATTATAAAATAATATAAGTTTTATTATCGTTTTATTAAGTAGTATATATTTTAGTATTTTAGTAGTATTATCTTTTATTTATTTTAAACGTTTATTTAATAATTTAATATTTCTTAGTTAAAGATTTAGTATTTATACTATTTATAAAACATTAAAAGTATCCTCTAGTTATAATATAGTAGCTAAATATACCTCTTATATTTATTATAATTTATACTATTATTTAGATATTAATTACTCTTTAACTTTACTATAGGTTTTATAAGAATCTTTAGGTTTATTATAAACTTACTTAATTAATTTAGCCTATTTCTCTTATATAAATAGTAGTAAGTTATTAGGTCCCTTTAATATAATCCCTTTATTAAATCTTACTAGGTACTTATTTATTAATTACTCTTTAAACTTAATAGTTAAATTTATAATAACTACTTAATTTATCTTATTTATATTAAGCTAATATAATTTTTATAAATATAAAAGTATTATTTATTTAGAGTCTAATAGCTTTATATACCTTTAACTTATTAATATATAAAAGATAAGTATTATATATTAAAATCTTATATTTTAACTAGTTAGTATAGAACTAAAGGTATATTTTAAACTAGTATAAAAGTAGTAATTAGAAGAATTAGTCTTTAACTTACTCTTTAAATAATAAATAATTTAATTAAAATAAAAGGCTTCTCTTTATTACTTTATATTTAAATAACTAGTATTAATTTTATATATTCCTTAGAAGTACTTTTATTTTTACCTTCTCTTATAAACTTTAAGTTAAATATTTATACTCTTAGTAATATATTACTTATATTAATAATATTTATAGCTTTTTAGTTTATAAGTTTATTAAGTTTAATATTATTTATAGCTTTTATTTTTTTAGTTACTTTATTATTTTATAATAAGTAAATAGTCTCTTTTTAAGGTTAACCTTATTCTTTTTTTATACTAATAGTTAAAGTATTAAATTAGAAGGTACTAGTATTATTTTATTATAAGGTTTAAGTATTCGAGGTTTAAGAATAGCTTAGAGTAGTCTTTTATTAACTTCTATATTATAATAATATTACTAGATCTTAATAATTATTACTTATATTACTATTATTATCTTTTATAAGATATAATTAAACTAATATTAATCTAAAGTTAAATTAATTTATAGTAGTAGTTTAAACTACTATATACGTTTATTCTTTAACTTTAACTAATTTATATAGACCTTTTTACTCTTTTAACTTTCTTATAATTCTTTATATTAAAACTAATTATTTTACTTAAAAATATATATTTAAAGGTTTATTATATAGTTTTAATACTTCTTATACTTAGTATTTAATATAAAGATTTCTAGTAGCTTTTATTACTTCTAGTATTACTATAGTATATTAGATATAATTAAGTAAAGGTAGTTTTTTATTTATTAATATTTAATATATACTAAATACTAGTAATATTTATTATAGTAGTATTAAACTACTAGCTATTTAAATAAGGTTTAGCCTTAAGTACTAATAAAGAGTTAACTAAATCTTATTACTAGGTTAAGAGTAAGATTAAGAGATATTAGAGTAGTTTTAAGCTAGATTAACTCGGATTAACTTAGATTAAGCGGTATTACTTCGGGACTAAGAATCTACCTTATATTTTATACTAAATAAGGATTAACCTAGGTTAAACTAGGTTTACTCTAGGTAAAGCTAACTTAAATATAGCCTAAAATTAATAAAAACCATATAAATTCGTATTATATTAGTACTTATACTACTCCTACGAAACACGCTCTTTTATAACTACTATACTACTATTATATACTACTACTATATACTATAACTATATATTACTACTATATACTACTACTATATACTACTACTATATACTACTACTATATACTACTACTATATACTAGCTATATTACTACTATATTCTATACTATACTACTATTATATACTATTTATACTACTACTATATTCTATATTATACTACTACTATATATAGGTAGCTATATAAGTAGTCGTTATTATACGCTTCGAGGGAAGGGCTATTAAGTAGTTTAAAGGGAGGTTATTTAAGGGTATTCGAGTACTTTAAAGGGACAGGTATCGAGTAAAGTACTTCGAGGGAAGGGAGGGTAGTCGAGTACGTAAAGGTAGAATAAACGGGTAGTTCGTACGCCGATAACGCCCGCGCTAGGTTCTAGCGTTATCTTAGTTCTAGCTATAGCTATAGACTACTCCCCGCTACCCGCTAGTTCGGCTAAACCTTAGAGGTATAATAGGCTTATAATATAAGGTCTAAAACCTATATAAGTACTAAAATTAGAGCTAATTACTATATAAAAGAAAGAGAGAATTATATAAGAAGAAAAAAGTTATATTTCTTTTTTAGTAAAAAGATTTATTTTAAGTATTATTTAATAGTATTATCTAATATAAGAATTAAATATAAGCTAAAGATTTAAATAATTAATTTATATAATAGACTATCTTATACTAATATAGAATAAGTAACTAATTATATAGATATATAATATAATTATAATAATTATTTAATATATATTATATAAAAGTAAAAATAAAAATATATTTAAATATATTTTAAGGATAATTAACTTTTAAATTAATAACTCTAAAAGAAACTATATATATATATATTATAGTCTATCTTTTTTAATAGGTTTATATATTTATATACTACTTTATATTAAAATATAGTAACTTTTAATTAACTTAGATTAAAAACTATTTTAAGTTATTTTTAAAATAATAATATATATTAAGAAAACTTAAGTTTATTTAATTTCTAATCTAGGTTAAAATATTTTATAATATTAGTTAATAAAACTAAATCTTAACTTAATATAGTTTAAGAACTATATTAATCTAAGTTAATATAATAACTTAACTTAGTTTTCTTTTAATTTCTTTTAATAACTTTTAATATCTTTAAATATTATTTAATCTAGTTTAATCTAAGTTAACTTCTCTTAAGTATACTTAATTATAGTTAAGCTAGCTTAAATATTAATAGAAGGGTATATAAGTAGTTATAATAAAATATAAATAAATATTAAAAAGTTAATATTATATACTAGGTATAAGATCTTAATAATAACTATATATATACTAGTAGTTATTAGCTATATATAATTATTAAACCTTACTAATATAGTAGATAGTAAAGTTTTAGTTTTACTAATAGTTATATTAAAGACTTATATAAAAATAACTTAACTAGTATATTTATATATTTATAAATATAATATATATATACTTTTTATATTAATAGATATAGTATATACTACTATATTAATAGATATAATATAGTATATACTATTTATATAAAGAAATACTAGTTAGTTATATATATATACTTAAATAAGAAGGGTTTATATATAAATAATTATAAATAATATTAAGGTCTTATTTAGCTAGGAGAATAAAGATACTTATATATATAGCTAGTTCTATACTTATAGTTATAAGTAAGTTAATTAAATATTTTTACTTAATTACTTAACTAATAACTATTAAATATATACTTAATACTTTAAATATTTATTAAGTAAATATATATATTAATATTAAACTAATAGGTTTTAAGTCTAGGTACTTACTAGTTATATAATTTATAATTTATAATATACCTAAAATACTAATAAACTTTTAATTCTAGATTATTAAAAGCTTTATATTATATAATATATTATATAATTTACTTTCTAAAATAAGCGAAGACTTAACTTCTTAAATAAGCGACTTTATAGTATAACTTTTACTTATTAAAGCTATATTTACTATTAGATAACTAAACTATATTACTAAAGTTATACTATATTTTAAACTTTAACCTTTACTTATTAAATCTATATTTACTATAAGATAACTAAACTATATTTCTAAAGTTATACTATATCTTAAACTTTAACCTTTACTTAATAAATATTATTTTATTAAATTAAACTAGAATTAAAAACATCTAGTAAATAAACCTATTATACTTTAAACTTAGCTTAGAATTACTATTATTAACTTACTTAATAACTTTATTAAATAAGTACTTATAACTATAAATACTATTAGCTATACTATTAGTACTAGTATTAGATTAACTAAAATCCTTAAAAACTTTATATTAAATAAAGAGACTTATATTAACCTATCTAGAGTATTTAAAAAGATTAATACCTTAAATTATTAGAATAGATTATATACCCTACACCTAATCCTATTAATAACTATATACTAAGGGGCCTAGCCGAGAGCTAAGGAGCTTTACCGAGGACTAAGAAGCTTAGCCGAGGTTAGCCGAAGGCTAAGGGGCTTAGCCGGAGGCTAAGGAGATTACTAAAGGCTAAGGGCTTAGCTAAAAGCTAAATAAGTGCCGAAAGTCTTAGCCTAAGGTTACTAGAGGCTTAGCCTAAACCTACCGGAGGCTTAGCCTAAACCTACCAGAGGCTTAGCCTAAACCTACTAGAGTCTTAGGTTTACTAAGCGTGTTTCGACCGCGTATTTCGGCCGAACGCGACCTACTAGAATCTTAGCCTAAACCTACTAGAGTCTTAGTTTTACTAAGCGTATTTCGACCGTATATTTCGGCCGAACGCGACCTAGGAGAACCTATATATATATAGCTAGTACCGCCTATAGTTATTAGACAAGTTAAATATATATTCTAACTATACCACTCGATTACCTAACTAAATATCTACTAAACGCTAGTATAATTATTTATATCTTTTATAAATATTCTTTTAATAGGTTATAAGCCTAGGTACTTATAGTTACTTAATTAAAATAAATATAACTTCTAATTCTATATTATTAAAAGATTATAATATACTATTATATAACTTATTACGTAATATACTACTACTAGAATTACTATAAATAGTTCTCCCTTTAACTAAGGTATATTTTACTCTTAGATATTTAGATTATAATACTAAGATTATAATATATATTAACTTAGAGCTACTAGCCGATAGCAATTATATAATTATACTAAGCTATTTAGTCGGCGATTCTTCGGATAAACCGGATATTAGCTATAATTAGCTCGGGATTATATTACGCGACTCGGTTAGTAACTTCCTTAAGTAGGGCCTTATTAAAAGGAGAGACCTTAGCTAGTACTTCTTAGTATAAGTAGGATTAACCGAACTAGTTAATAATCCTATATTAAGCGATAAATAACGTATTAAATTAAAGTAATACTTTAAAAACCTTAATAATAAGGTAGAGATCGAAGGAAACTAGTTTTATAAACTCTTATATAATATAAGAACTACTATCTTTTAAGATAACTATAAATACCTCGACCTAGTACCTAGTATAGAATAACTTATAGTCTAAAAGACTAAAAATTATATAATTATATAAAATATTTATAATAAGCCCGCTCTTACTAAATATATACCTAGAAATATAATCTAGGTAAATTTACTTAATATATTATTTAGTATATTTAAAAGTAATAAATTAGTTAGAAAAACTAATTATATTAAATAGATATAAGAGGTTAAGCTATTCCTAGAAATAAATAGATATATACCTTATATAGATAAGTCTATAGACCCCTCTAATAAGGTACTATATTATAATAATAAAAAGCTTAAAATAAACAAACTAGGCGTTAGATATAAAGAACGCTCTTTAGACTATACTAGAAATAGTTAAAAGGCGCTAGGCGCTATTAAATTAATTATATCTATTAATAATATTAATAGGTTTAAAAATAAAATAACTACTAATAGCCTATAGTCGGCTATTCTAGCTATATATAGCGAGTCGCGTTTTAACCTAATTAGGCGATATTTAAATACTATTATTAATATAGACTAAGGATAATATAAGAACGTTAACAAATATACTAGTACTATATAAAGCACGTCTTTATATTTAAAAGACCTAGGCTACTTTATACTAGACGCGTATAAAGCGTAGATTATATTTAGAGGCCTAAATAGCTATTTCGAAAGATTTATTTTATATAAATATAAAGAGTTAGATAAGGATCTAAATATAATTAAAATTAATAGTCTAATTTTAAAACTTATATTAGAAGAAGTATATATAGAGTTAAGTAATAATATATTAGCTAATAAAGCTACTAAAACGCTTAAAAAATAACTTCCTATATATACCGCGTATAGTAAAATAGGATATATACTAGAGCCTAAATACTAGATCGAATACCTTAAACTTAAGCTAAAAAAGAAGACTAAAAAAGATATAAAAGACACGTCCGATAGCTCTAATCTAGTACTAAAACTACTATATATAGTACTATTTAGTATAACTAATAATAACCGACGTATTATATTAGACTCTAGTACTAGTAAGTACTTTACCTTAAATAAAGAATAGCTATAAGACTATAAGACTATTAGTAACTCTACTATTAGTATTATAAATAGAGCTAAACTATTTATACGTAGGATTAGTATAATCCTAGCTATAAGCTCTAATAACGTTCGAATAGACTTATTAGTTAACTACGTCCCTAGTATAATATCGACCCTTATATTAACTAAAGCGCTTACTAATAGTAGCTTTAAAATAACTATTAATAATAAATATACTTAAGCTTATAATAAAGTTCTAAATATAATAATTAATACGACTTAGAAATATAATATATATTATATTAACCTAAATATTAACTATAAGTAACTTAAAAAAGTAATTTATATTACTAAAAATACTAAGCTTAATATTAATATACTATACTAAAGGCTATACTATATTAATATAAACGCACTCTTAAAGACTATTAGTAAAACTAAGAGTTTTAATATAAACTTTAATAGTAAGCGAACGCTAGACGAATATAGCTTTTACTATAAAAGTAAAATAACTAAGGTTATAAACTATATACTACTTAATAACTATAACTTTAATACTCTTACTTATTTTAACTTAAATATACTAGGACTACTTCGGATTAAAGAACTACTTAATAAAGTATATATTAATATATTTATATATTAAAAAACACGCGCTATCTATATATATATAACTAAATATAAATCCGACGCGTTTAATAACCTAAAAGAACTTAATAACTTATTAAAGAACTAATTTAATAAAGGTATTAAGAGGGTATACTTAAATAATATAAAGGAGTTTAAGTCTAATAAGTAAACTACTTATACTAAGGACTAGGGTATTATAATAGACTATAATAGCCCCTACTTACTTAAATAAAATAAAATTATAGAATAACTAAATTAATACCTAATAGAATATATTATTATAATATATAGCGAGCGATCTATTCTACTATTCCTATAGCTTTATATTACACGTTCTATTATTTATATAAAGAACTACGTCTATAATAGCTTAATTAAATTAATACTTTATAAAGATATATTTAGTAGTAGCCTAGATATATTATATATATATACCCTAGGGTTCTTATACTACGTCTTTATTCTTAAAGAAGTTAGAGCTAAAACCTTAAAAGGAAAGCTAGCTAAAAAGTCCTATAAGAGTATCCTTATTAGGTAGGAATTGTTTAATAACTACCTAGTTTATATCCTTAACCTTAAGTAAGTTATTAGTACTAGAGACGCTATTATTAAAGAGAACCTTATATATAAAAAGGAATATACTATTAACTAAGACTATATTAACCTATTTAAAGAGGAATCTAAAGACTAAGATTATCTATAAGAAATTACTAGTTATATAGATATATATAAAATATATAATACTTCTACTCTTATATAAAAGGATAAAATAAAATTCTCTAGTAACTCTAGTAAGAGTTCTAATAATAGCTCTAATAATAAAGATAAACTAGCTCTAAATAATAGTTCTAAAGAACTAAAAGAGCTAGTATTAAAAGAGCTAGCGCCTAAAAAGCTAGTACTAAATAATAGTACTAAAGAACTAGAGGGCTATAACCTATAATATACTACTAAATAATACGTCTAAGTATTACCTACTTAAAACTCTAAATAGAATAAAAAACTTACTAGACTATATAGACCTAGATATACTAAAAATTAATAAACTATAAATACCTTTAGCTCTATACTATTAAGTATTACTAGCTTATTTAAGCTCTAAAGAACTAACTAATACTAGTACTAAAGTCCTACTAAATAAATTTCCTAATATAGTAATTAAGGAACTAAAAACGTATAAAGAAGTAACTTCTAACTTAAATCTATATAAAGACTATTAGATTCGCTTTATATAAGCTAAGCTAAATATACTTACTACAAATAATACCTAGAATACTATAAGCGAAAAAGACGCTAGTAAAAGCGTTAAACCTATTAAAACGTAATAGGTTTATAAACTAAAAGAATCGAATAATATTATTAAATTTAAATTATATTTTATTACTAAAGAATTCGAACAACTATATAGACACGACTATATAGACTCCTTTATAAGGGTTATTAAATAAATAAGCTAGAAAGTACTATTTATACTAGTACTACTTAATAACCTTATTATCTAGAAAATTAATATAATTTTAGTATTTATATAAGGAGATATTAATATACCTTAGCTAAATATAGTTATACCTAAAGGACTAAACAAACACTTATATATCTATACTAAAAAGTTATATAAAAACGTAATAAAATATAATAAAACTACTCCTATAAAGATTAATAAAACTACTTTTATAAAGATTACGTACTTAGAACTCCTTAAGGTACTTTATAGCCTAAAATAATTAGCTAGGATCTAGTTTAGTATACTTATTACTATCCTTATATAACTAGGCTTTTAGGCCCTAAACGCCGATTCGTATATTTTTACCTACTATACTAAAAGAATATATATATATATATATATTAACGATCTTACGATTATAGCGCCCTTACTAAACCTAATTAAAGACTTAATAATAAACCTAAAAAGGTACTTTAAATTAAAAGACAAAGGAGCTATTTAGATATACCTTAGAGTTAATATTATATAAACCGACGCGTAACTATAACTAAGCTAAAAAACCTATATATATAAGGTACTTAATAAATATAGTCTATTAGACTATAATCCTATATATACGCCGATAGACCCGAAGATTAGCCTAGTCTCAAATATACTAAAGGCTACTATAGCCGAAACCCGGTTATTCTAAGCGATTATTAGCTATCTACTATATATATTTATATATATAAGACTAGATATAGCTTTCTTAGTAATAGCTCTATTATAATACGCGTCTAATCCCTNGGGGATATTAATATAGCTAAATCGACTAATAGATATATATTTTTCCTTACTAGGAGACTAATTATATAGAAATTAAAGCTATAAAGCGTTATAGTATAATCGACTACTAAAGCTAAATATATTACTATAAATATTACGTCGAAAGAGGCTGTTTATATAAGGTCCTTAATTAAAGAACTAAGATTTTATAAATAAATAAAATTCGGCCTATATATAAATAATAAGAAAGTACTATAACTAGAGTATAACCCTATTTTTTATAACCGAATAAAGTATATACGCGTTAAATACTACTATATAAGGAGTCTATTAATTAATAGAATTATAGACTTTATATATATAAAAACTATTAACTAAAAAGCTAATAGCTTTATAAAAGTACTTAATAAGGTTAAATTCTAGAATTTTATCCTTTAACTTAGTATAAGTTATATAAATACGTGATAAAATTAAAGAAGCGTACTCTTAATAAAATACGCTTAAAATTAATAAAAGGACCTTTTTACCTAGGATAACTATAGGAGTTTTTTATTCTATAAGTAGTATATTTATTAAGGGGGCGTATTAGAATAGATTACGTACCCTACACCTAATCCTATTAATAACTATATACTAAGGGGCCTAGCCGAGGGCTAAGGAGCTTTACCAAGGACTAAGGAGCTTAGCCGAGGTTAGCCGAAGGCTAAGGGGCTTAGCCGGAGGCTAAGGAGATTACTAAAGGCTAAGGGCTTAGCTAAAAGCTAAATAAGTGTCGAAAGTCTTAGCCTAAGGTTACTAGAGGCTTAGCCTAAACCTACTAGAGGCTTAGGTTTACTAAGCGTGTTTCGACCGCGTATTTCGGCCGAACGCGACCTACTAGAGTCTTAGCCTAAACCTACCGGAGTCTTAGTTTTACTAAGCGTGTTTTAACCGCGTATTTTAGTCGAACGCGACCTAGGAGGACCTATATATATATAGCTAGTACTACCTATAGTTATTAGACAAGTTAAATATATATTCTAACTATACTACTCGATTACCTAACTAAATATCTACTAAACGCTAGTACGATTATTTATATCCTTTATAAATATCCTTTTAATATAAATAAACTATAAGAAAACTAGTTTAAAGACCTTATATATATTATTAAAATAGTAATTTTTAAGTTATAATATAACTAGCTTTCTTTAAACTCTATTATAAGCTAACTACTTAAACTCTAAAGAATATATAGCTATATATTAATTTTATTTTTAATCTACTTCTAACTAAATATATTATTTAAGAATAATAGATATAAACTAAGCTAATATATTATTTTATATATTTAAAGGAAATAAATTAGTTAGTAAAACTAATTATATTAACTAGATTAAAGAAACTAAGCTATTTCTAGAAATAAATAGCTATATATTTTATATTAATAGAACTATAGATTTACTAAATAAGAAGCTATATTATAATAATAAAAAGTCTAAATTAAATAAACTAGATACTAAATATAATAAATATAAAATAAATTATATTAAAAATAACTAAAAGATACTAGAAGCTATTAAATTAATTATATTTATTAATAATATTAATAGGTTTAAGAATAAAATAACTACTAATAGCCTATAGTTAGCTATTATAGCTATATAGAGTAAGTTACGTTTTAACTTAATTAAGTAATATTTAAATACTATTATTAATATAAACTAAAGATAATATAAAAATATTAATAAATATACTAGTACTATATAAAGTATATCTTTATATTTAAAAGACCTTAGCTACCCTATACTTATTAAAATTACGTAATCTATACTATTCTATTTACTTTATTATAATTAAAGAACCTTTATTAGCTAAATATATATAAACTAGTTATATTTATATTAATATAATTAAGTACTTTACTTACTTCTTAAATACTATATTTTATTAGGTTATAAGCCTAGTTTACTACTATAAATAAGTAATTAAATTATCTCTCTTTATTTATACTAAACGTAGAATTTTAACTACTTATATATTTACTACTTTTAAAAAAACTATAATATTTAGTATAAAGTAATACTATATATAACTACGATTTCTTTAGTATAAAGGCTAATTTTAGCTATATCTATATAACTAAACCTAGCGTTTATAAACGTATATTATATTATATTACTCCTTTAAAATACTATAATAAAGCTAATTCTTTTAAAGTAAATACTCTATAAAATATAAATATAAATATACTTAATAAATATATATAATCTAAGATATCTAGCTACTTTATATAGTACTATCTAAGAGTACTATCTTTTATATATTTTAAAGATAATTCTACTTACTTTTTACCTACTTCTATTATATTAAAAACTAAATATATTAATATTAAGAACATAGATTTAATTTATAAACTTAAGAATAAATTAGACTTTTAATAATAGAATAAGAATCTATATAGAACGCTTTATAAATAAGATATAGAATAATATATAATACTTATATTTCTATTACTATAACCTAATTTAAATATAATCTAAGAGACTAAAAAGAAGGCTATAATAGGGTTTATTATTAAAATACTATTTATAAGAATTTATAATAGCCTTTTTACCTATTTTAGTAAGCCTTTACTAGCTTTCTAGGTTATATTAGTATACTTTAAAAAGAATTATAAGGAAGTTAATAGTAAATACCTTTCTTACTTATATAATAAATACTATAATTTAACCCTTATAAAGTATATTAATATTATAGACTATTTATAAGAGCTTAAGAACTAATTAATAAATATTTAACCTATTATTATTTATAAGCCTCTTTATATATAATAATTTATTAAAGGGCTTAGAATATTATATAGTCTTTAACTTTTAAACTATTAATCTACCTATAATCTCTTCTTAGTAGATTTTAAAGATATAGTATAAAGTACTTTAGTATATACTTCTAGTACTCCTTCTATTAAATCCTTCTTACTAAGTAGCTTTATTTTAACTTATTCTAGAATAATAATAAAACTAATAAATAATTCTAACTAGATATATAAAATAAAGTATTAAAGGTAGTATATATACTATAAAAGAACGTACTATAATATTACTATATATAAAATAAAGGACTTAAATAATAATAAGAATAAGAATACTTTAAGCTAAAAGTACTAGTATAGAAATAATAAGAACTAAGGTACTACTAATACTATAATACCTAATAATAAAAGTATAGTTACTATAGCTATAGTATATTCTATTTAATTAAGAACTAAAGAATTTACTCTTATAAACAAAACCCTAGCTTCTAATTAAATAATAGACTTAGGTTACTTATAATATATCTATTTATTTATATCTTAGTTTATACTAGAATTTATATAACTTATTATATAATTAATTTAAGACCTTAGAAGTATACTTATACTAAAAGTAATTAGAACTATATAAATCTATTATAAAGGAAATAAAAGCTTATATATAGTATATTTTTAAAATATTTTATTTATACCTAGTAATTAATTTAACTTAGTATCTTTAAGCTAATTATTTAGTATTATTTAATTTACTAAAATATCTTTTACTATAATACTTATTAAAATAACCTTTAAAAGTAGTTTAATTTTAGTAGTAAACTACTAAGGTTTATACTAGGTATAACTATAAGGTAATATATATACTTATACTATATACTAGGTACTAAATAATAAATCTATACTAGATTAGTAATAAAAAATAAGCTATTTAAGTACTATAAACTTAAAGAAACTATAGTATATAAATACTAGAATAGACCTATATTTAGTACTACTTTATACTACTTTATATAAGTTATATATAAAAGGTAAGTATATTAATAACTCTTATACTAGTATAATAAAACTAGAATATTATAAAATAGATCTAATTTATATTAATATTATAGGTGTTTTAGAAATCCTAGAACTATAAAGAGAATAATATATTATAATTATTATAAAAGATAAAAATAAAACCTTTAAAGTAGTTTATATTTAAATAAAAGACTAGATAATACCTATACTATAATACTATAAACTATACTATAAGTATAGTAGTTATAATATCTTAAATATAGTATAATTTAATAAATAAATAAAGTAATAAGCTTTACTATAACTTTAAACTAGACTAAAATGTTAGGTATATATATAGAATATATAGTAACTACCTTATAATAATAGAATAGTATAGCTAAAAGGCTAGTTTAAGCTATTATAAATAAGGCTTTACTAATATTATTAAATAGTATACTAAATAAATAGTATTAGACTAAAGTTATATAAATAATAAATTACTTTTAAAATAGATTACCTATTATATTACTTAAAAAGACCTCTTATAAGATATAAACTAGTATAAAACCTAACCTAAAATACTTAGTATCTTTTAAAATAACCTATTTATTTTATAAAGGTTCTTAGTATAAAATAATAAAACTTAAAAGTAAAGCTAAGTAAGGGATTATTATAGAAAGGATATTTATAAAGGATATAAATAATCGTACTAGCGTTTAGTAGATATTTAGTTAGATAATTAAGTAGTATAGTTAGAATATATATTTAACTTATCTAATAACTATAGGCGGTACTAGCTATATATATATAGGTCCTCCTAGGTTATATTCGGCCGAAATATACGGTCGAAACACGCTTAGTAAAACTAAAACTCCGGTAGGTTTAGGCTAAGACTCCGGTAGGTCGCGTTCGGCCGAAATATATAGTCGAAATACGCTTAGTAAACCTAAGACTCTAGTAGGTTTAGGTTAAGCCTCTAATAGGTTTAGGCTAAGCCTCTAGTAACCTTAGACTAAGACTTTTAGTACTTATTTAGCTTTTAGCTAAGCCCTTAGCCTTCGGTAATCTCCTTAGCCTCTAGCTAAGCCCCTTAGCCTTCGGCTAACCTCGACTAAGCTCCTTAGTCCTTAGTAAAGCTCCTTAGCCCTCGGCTAGGCCCCTTAGTATATAGTTATTAATAGGATTAGGTATAGGGTATATAATCTATTCTAATACGCCTCCTTAATACGTATACTACTTATAGGATAAAAAACTCCTATAGTTATCCTAGGTAAAAAGGTTCTTTTATTAATTTTAAGTATATTTTATTAAAAGTATACTTTCTTAATTTTATTATATATTTATATAACTTATACTAAGTTAAAGGATAAAATTCTAGAATTTAACTTTATTAAGTACCTTTATAAAGCTATTAGCTTTTTAGTTAATAGTTTTTATATATATAAGGTCTATAATTCTATTAATTAATAAACTCTTTATATAATAGTATTTAATACGTATATACTTTATTTAATTATAAAAAACAGGGTTATACCCTAGTTATAGTACCTCCTTATTATTTATATATAGGTCGAATTTTATTTATTTATAAAATCTTAGTTCTTTAACTAAGGACCTTATATAAATAGCCTTTTTTAATATAATATTTATAGTAATATATTTAGCTTCGGTAGTTAATTATACTATAACGCTTTATAGCTTCGATTTCTATATAATTAGTTCTTTAGTAAAGAAAAATATATATCTATTAGTTAATTTAGCTATATTAATATCCCTTATATAGTCTAAATTATAATATCTAGTTATATAGTAACTAGTTACGTCTTTTAGTATATATATAATATAATAGTCTATTATTATCTTTAAGTATTATAGTATACGTTTTACNAAATAGCTAGGTTTTAGCTATAGTAGCCTTTAGTATATTCGAGACTAGACTAATCTTTAAGTCTATTAGCGTATATATAGGATTATAGTCTAATAGACTATATTTATTAAGTACCTTATATATATATAGGTTTTTTAGCTTAGTTATAGTTATATATTAGTTTATATAATATTAACTCTAAAGTATATTTAAATAGCTCTTTTATTTTTTAATTTAAAATACCTTTTTAGGTTTATTATTAGGTCTTTAATTAGGTTTAGTAAAGGTACTATAATTATAAGATTATTAATATATATATATATATATATTCCTTTAGTATAGTAGGTAAATATATATAAATCGGCGTTTAGGGCCTAAAAGTCTAGTTATATAAGAATAGTAATAAGTATACTAAACTAGATCCTAGCTAATTATTTTAGACTATAAAGTACCTTAAAGAGTTTTAGATATACGATTTTTATAAAAGTAGTTTTATTACGTTTTATTACGTTTTTATATAACTTTTTAGTATAGATATATAAGTATTCGTTTAGTCTTTTAAGTATAGCTATATTTAGCTAAGGTATATTAATATCTCTTTATATAAATATTAAAATTATATTAATTTTCTAAATAATAAGGTTATTAAGTAGTACTAGTATAAATAGTACTTTCTAGCTTATTTATTTAATAACCTTTATAAAAGAGTTTATATAGTTATATCTATATAGTTATTTAAATCCTTTAGTAATAAAATACGATTTAAATTTAATAATATTATTTAATTCTTTTAGTTTATAAACCTATTATATTTTAATAGGTTTAGCGCTTTTACTAGCGTCTTTTTCGCTTATAGTAGTCTAAGTACTATTTATAGTAAGCGTATTTTACTTAGCTTATATAGAGCGAATCTAATAGTTTTTATATAGATTTAAGTTAAAAGTTACTTCTTTATATATTTTTAGTTCTTTAATTACTATATTAGAAAGTTTATTTAGTAGGACTTTAGTACTAGTGTTAGTTAGTTCTTTAGAGCTTAAATAAGCTAGTAATACTTAATAGTATAGAGCTAAAGGTACTTATAGTTTATTAGTTTTTAGTATATCTAGGTCTATATAGTCTAGTAAGTTTTTTATTCTATTTAGAGTTTTAAGTAAATAATACTTAGACGTATTATTTAGTAGTATATTATAGGTTATAGCCCTCTAGTTCTTTAGTACTATTATTTAGCGCTAGCTTTTTAGGCGCTAGCTCTTTTAATACTAGCTCTTTTAGTTCTTTAGAACTATTATTTAGAGCTAGTTTATCTTTATTATTAGAGCTATTATTAGAACTCTTACTAGAGTTACTAGAGAATTTTATTTTATTCTTTTATATAAGAGTAGAAGTATTATATATTTTATATATATCTATATAACTAGTAATTTCTTATAGATAATCTTAGTCTTTAGATTCCTCTTTAAATAGGTTAATATAGTCTTAGTTAATAGTATATTCCTTTTTATATATAAGGTTCTCTTTAATAATAGCGTCTCTAGTACTAATAACTTACTTAAGGTTAAGGATATAAACTAGGTAGTTATTAGATAATTCCTACCTAATAAGGATACTTTTATAGGACTTTTCGGCTAGCTTTCCTTCTAGGGTTTTAGCTCTAACTTCTTTAAGAATAAGGACGTAGTATAAGGACCCTAGAGTATATATATATAATATATCTAGACTAGTACTAAATATATCTTTATAGGATATCGATTTAGTTAAGCTATTATAGACGTAGTTCTTTATATAAATAATAGAATATATAATATAAAGCTATAAGAATAGTAGAATAGATTACTTACTATATATTATAATAACGTGTTTTATTAGGTATTAATTTAGTTATTCTATAGTTTTATTTTATTCGAGTAAATAAAGGCTATTATAGTCTATTATAATACCCTAGTCCTTAGTATAAGTAGTCTACCTATTAGACTTAAACTCCTTTATATTATTTAAGTATACTCTACGGAACGAACATAGACGAATAGAGTATAGTAACCTTTAAACTTCTAAAATCTAACTTTTAATTAGTACTCGACTTTAACTATAAAACAGATTTATTAGGCTATTCTATTAGCTATAAGTATAGAGACTTATAGTACCCCCTATAGTACCTTTACTATTATACCCTACCTCTATTATATCCTTACTATCCTATAAACGTTTAGTCTTATCGTTATTATCGCTATTACTATCGCTATTATTAAAAATAATATAAGTAGAAAGGAAGGTAGACTTTTATCGCGAGTAGATAGACGTAAGAGTTTCGTGTTTTCGCTTACGGAAGCCTTTCCTAAACCGGCTAGGCTATTACGTTACTTCTTCTACTTCTACCCTCCCTCTATAACTTTACCCTCGCCCTCCCTTTTCTTTAACTAACTATAATAGTAAGACTATAACAAAAAGGTACGATAGTAAGAAAGGGGTGCCCTCGGAGGTAGAGGGGGGGAGGGGAGGTAGTTAATATATAGGATACCTTTGAAGTAGCTAGAATAGTAGCTAGAATAGGGGTTAGAATAGGGGTTAGAATTACTAGGAACCGTTATTATAGTAGGGCGGCTACGCGTACTTGTCGTGAAAATAAGTGATAATTTTATAATTAAAGTTAGAATTTAGAAGTTTAAAAGTTACCGTGCTTTATTCGCCTACGTCCGTTCCGTAATACCCTCTTAATACCTTTATTAAATTAGTTCTTTAATAAGTTATTAAGTTCTTTTAGGTTATTAAATATATTAGATTTATATTTAGTTATATATATATAAATAGTATATATTTTTTAATATATAAATATATTAATATATACCTTACTAAATAATCCTTTAATCTAAAGTAGTTCTAGTATATTTAAGTTAAAATAAGTAAGAGTATTAAAGTTATAGTTATTAAGTAGTATATAGCTTATAACCTTAGTTATTTTACTCTTATAGTAAGAGCTATATTTATCTAGTATTCGCTTACTATTAGAGTTTATATTAAAACCCTTAGTCTTACTAATAGTCTTTAGAAGTACGTTTATATTAATATAGTTTAACCTTTAGTATAGTATATTAATATTAAGTTTAGTATTTTTAGTAATATAAATTACCTTTTTAAGTTACTTATAGTTAATATTTAGGTTAATATAATATATATTATATTCCTAAGTTACGTTAATTATTACGTTTAAAGCTTTATTATAAGCTTAGACGTATTTATTATTAATAGTTATTTTAAAACTACTATTAGTAAGCGCTTTAGTTAATATAAGGGTTAATATAATACTAGGGATATAGTTAACTAATAAGTCTATTTAAATATTATTAGAGCTTATAGCTAAGATTATACTAATACTATATATAAATAGTTTAGCTCTATTTATAATACTAATAGTAGAGTTACTAATAGTCTTATAGTCTTATAGCTATTCTTTATTCGAGGTAAAGTACTTACTAGCGCCGGAGTCTAATATAATACGTCGGTTATTATTAGTTATACTAAATAGTACTATATATAGTAGTTTTAGTACTAGATTAGAACTATTAAACGCGTCTTTAGTATCTTTTTTAGTCTTCTTTTCTAGCTTAAGTTTAGGGTATTCGATCTAGTATTTAAGCTCTATATATTCTATTTTACTATAAGTAGTATATATAGGAAGTTATTTTTTAGGTATTTTAGTAGCTTTATTAGCTATTATATTATTACTTAACTCTATATATTTCTTCTAATATAAGTTCTAAAATTAGACTATTAATTTTTATTATATTTAGATTCTTATCTAGCTAGCTCTTTATATTTACGTAAAATAAATCTTTCGAAGTAGTTATTTAAGCCCTTAAATATAATCTACGCTTTATATACGTCTAGTATAGCGTAGCTAAGGTCTTTTAGATATAAAGACGCGCTTTATATAGCGCTAGTATATTTATTAACGTTCTTATATTATCCTTAGTCTATATTAATAATAGTATTTAAATATCGCCTAATTAGATTAAAACGTAACTCGCTATATATAGCTAGAATAGTCGACTATAGACTATTAGTAGTTATTTTATCCTTAAACCTATTAATATTATTAATAGATATAATTAATTTAATAGCGCCTAGCGCCTTTTAACTATTCCTAGTATAGTCTAAAGAGTGTTCTTTATATCTAACGCCTAGTTTATTCGTTTTAGGCTTTTTATTATTATAATATAGTACCTTATTAGAAGGGTCTATAGACTTCTTTATATAAGGTATATATCTATTTATTTCTAGGAATAGCTTAGCTTCTTATATCTATTTAATATAATTAGTCTTTCTAACTAATTTATTACCTTTAAACGTACTAAATAATATATTAAGTAAATTTACCTAGATTATATTTCTAGGTATATATTTAGTAGAAGTAGGCTTATTATAAGTATTTTATATAATTATATAATTTCTAGTCTTTTTAAACTATAAGTTATCCTATACTAAATACTAGGTCAAGGTATTTATAGTTATTTTAAAAGATAGTAGTTCTTATATTATATAAGAGTTTATAGAACTAGTCTTCTTTAATTTCTACCTTATTATTAAGGTTTTTAAAGTAGTACTTTAATTTAGTATATTATTTATCGCTTAATATAGGATTATTAACTAGTTCGGTTAATTTAACTTATACTAAGAAGTATTAGCCGAGGTCTCTCCTTTTAATAAGGCTCTACTTAATAAAGTTACTAACCGAGTCGCGTAGTATAATTCTAAGCTAATTATAGCTAATATCTAGTTTATCTAGAGAATTACTAATTAAATAGCTTAGTATAATTATATAATTTCTATTAGTAAGTAGCTCTAGGTTAATATATATTATAATCTTAATATTATAGTTAAGATATTCTAAAGTAAAATATACCTCGGTTAAAGGTAGAACTATTTATAGTAATTTAAGTAGTAATATATTATATAATTAGTTATTATTAGCTAATATACTAATATAGTATTTCTACTACTCTACTATAAAATAGATAGAACAAGGGAGTAGGTTTTATATATATATTAGGTAGTTTCCTACTTATACTTTCTAGAGTAACTTATTTAATATATTTATCTTTAGTACTTTAAGCTAGTATACTAGGTNTATATAACTGTTAATATTAGTTATATAATAGTATATTATAATCTCTTAATAATATAGAATTAGAAGTCGTATTATTTTAATTAGGTAACTATAAGTAACTAGGCCTAGAACCTATAGAAAGGATATTTATAAAGGATATAAATAGTTATATTAGCGTTTAGTAGTTATTTAGTTAGGTAATTAAGTAGTAAGGTTAGAATATATATTTAACTTATCTAATAATTATAGGTAGTACTAGCTATATATATATAGGTTTTCCTAGGTCGCGTTCTACCGAAATATATAGTTAAAACACGCTTAGTAAACCTAAGACTCTAGTAGGTTTAGGCTAAGACTCCGGTAGGTTTAGGCTAAGACTCCGGTAACCTTAGACTAAGACTTTCGGTACTTATTTAGCTTTTAGCTAAGCCCTTAGCTTTCGGTAATCTTCTTAGCCTCCGGCTAAGCCCCTTAGCCTTCGGCTAACCTCGGCTAAGCTCCTTAGCCCTCGGCTAGGCTCCTTAGTATATAGTTATTAATAGGATTAGGTATAGGGCACGTAATACTATTCTAATACTACTTTTAAAAACTTTAATTAATTCTACTTCTAATTTACTATTTTTAGGTTTAGAGTCTAGCCTTTACTAGAGTTAAAATATAAGAACTAGAATACTAGTAGCTAAAGTAGCTTTATTATTTAAATTAATAGTAATACTTTTAATTTCCTTTATTAAATTACTATCTAGATCTAAGCTATCTTTATCTATATTTACTAAATAAACGTTTAAAGAAACTAGTATTTTAATATCTTTTATAATTATTATATCTTATATCTAGTTAATAGAATATATCTCTAGAGCTAAAATAAGTCTCTTTTATTAAAGAATACTTTAATACCCTCTTTATCTAAGACTACTTTTTCTTTACTTAATAAAATAATTAGAATAAGGTTAACTTTATTACTCTCTTTAAACTATTAAAAGTCTTAATTACCTTTAACTTTATTAAGTCCTTACTATTTACTATCTTCTAGTATAGTATAGTCTTCTACTCTATTTATCTAAGTCTTATCTAATTCTATTATAGACCCTTTATAGACTATATTATTATTATTAAAAACTAGACTACTAGTATAAAGATCTTTATAATTTAATTAATTATTATAGTTATTATAGGTATTATTATAAGTATTATTACCTAGAATATTATCTACTATTATAGAGTTATTAAAAGCCTATATATTATTAGTATTTACTAGTCTAGATACTATATTTACTTATTTACTTATCTATTAGAAAATCTCCTTTATATTACTTTAGTAGAGTATATTAGTAGTAATTATAGTATATAAAATATATTATAATTTCTATAGTATATAATAGTAAATATAATACTTATATAAATATTAGTAGTTAAATTAGTATATACTAAAATACTAAGGTTATAATATACTAGTTACTTAGAGAAGGTATTTATAATAGTATATTAAAAAAAAAATATAAACTTTTATTATTATTAGTTTCTTAGCTTATTAGTACTAGAGAAAAATAAGACCTAACTAGTTAAGTATAAAAAAACCCTATTAAAGGGTATCTTAAAAATAATATATTTAACTCTAAATATTTAAAAAAAAAAAAAAAAAAAAAGAAAAGAAAGAAAGTATATATAAGAAATATATAATATTAGTAGAAATATACTAAAAGAGGTTCTCTTCTACCTTACTTATAACTTTTCCTTTTTTACTTAAAAAAAAGATATATAAAAAATAAAAGAAAATTAGATCTAAATACTATAATATATATATATAAGAAATATAAATAAGAAAATAAAAGAGAAATAATATACTAGAAAGGTCCCTTCTTACCTTACCTATAACCTCCCCCTCTTCTATTACTTTAGAAAATATATACTTTACTTATATCTAAAGATATTACTTTTAAACCTACTTTTTATTAATAAAAAGAAATAATTTATTAACTATTTCCTTTTTATCTCTTACTTTCTTAATCTTTTATATTTCTATAAGATCTATTATTAGATCTTCTCTAGAAAAGTTCTAAAGACTATAAAGAACTATATATATAAATTCTTTTAATAATAGATAGTAGTTATTAAGTAATATAGTAGTAGGGTTAGGATTCTATATAAGGTAATTATTAATTAACTATTAATCCTTTAAATTAATATTTCTAGTTTTTTAGTCTAAGTTTAATTCTATAATATATAATAGAATTAATTTATAAACTAAGTTACTAATAATATAATTATTAAAGGTATTTTTAATATATATATAGAAATAAATAATATTTTTAGTTTATTTAAAGTAAAAAAGTTATTTTAAAACTTACTTTTTAATTTTAAGATTAAAAGTACTATTAAATAAAATAGTAATATAGTTTAATTTTTATAAGTTAAAGCTTATCTCTTTATAATAGTTACTATTATTAAAGACTATATAATTATTTAACTTAGTAGTAAAGTACTTAACTACCTAGTTTTATCTAATTATATTAAAATTAAATAAGTATACTTTATTTAGAATCTTAATAATTTAGTAGATTTTATATATTAATAATTAGTTTATAGAAAGCTATAACTATATAACTAGTTTCTTTTTATATAAAATAACTATTATAACTAAAATATAGTAAAATTATTTAACCTTTAGCTTACCTTTTCTTATTTTAGTTTAAATACTAAGAATATCTTAGTAGTTAAAGATAATACTTTTAAGCTCTTTTATATTTATATATTTTATACTTTAGATAATAAGCTAATTATATAGAATATAGTTAAAGGATTTCTATATTCTAAGATCTTTAGTATATATATACTTATAAATCTAGTAATAACTAAGCTAAGTACTCTTAAGTACTAGTTTATAAAAGTACTTATAATTCTAGAGTATTTTTAGATAATTCTTTCTTTTAAATACTAGTTTAATAATATTTTTAGTTATAATACTATTATAAATCTTTTACTCTTCTTTTATAAATTAATAATTAATATAGTAGTAATATAGGCCTACTATAGAATCTTTAAGTATATAATTAAGTACTTTAAGATCTAGTAATATAATAGTATATTAAATTATATATTATTTATAAAATATACCTAAGTAAAGGCCCTACTTATAAAGGTCCCTTTTATAATCTTATAAGAGGTTATTAGAAAAAATAAATTTAGTTATAGCCTTTTTTATAAAGTAAAGTACTCTTTTTTAATAACTAAAGTATAAAAGATATAGATTTACTCTCTTTTTAGTACTTAGTTTATATAAAAAGGTTTTAGTCTAAAGTAAAGAACCTCTAGAAAGTACCTTTATACTTCCTTAAATATAACCTATAGAATTAAATATTATATATATTAAAGTAAAAAGATTAAACTTATATTTAATCTTAAATACTAGATTATTATTTAATAATTCTAGGTTCTTTATATTATAAGTTTTATTTTAAAGAGTAATTAAGAATCTTTTATAAAATAACTTAGAGAAGTTATTTCTAGACCTACTATTATCTAAGAGGTTTAGGCCTACTTAAGCGTTCTAATAATTATTTATCTAAATATTAATAGTCTATTAGTTATAATAAAATTTTATAGTTTCTATAAATAAAATAATTATTATACTAAATATATTTTTATTTTTTAAAATATTATAAAGATTCTTATTTATATCTTATAGTTCTCTAACTACTTTCTTATAATACTTATAGAATACCTAGTATATATTATTATAATATATAAGAGAATATAAATAGTTAAAGAATTTTTAGATTTTAAAAACTACTTATAAAATATATCTAAAAGGATATAAAAGTAGAAATAGTTAAAGTTAACCTAATAAATATATAAGTCTTAGTTAATATTTATATAGAAAAGAGTATATATTATTATACTAGTTATAATTCTATTAGTTTAATTATATCTTCTATTACTTAGTTACTTTTTTATAAATACGCGTATACTAGTATTATTAGAATAATTAAAAGTAGTTTCTTTAAACTTAAGCTACTTACCTTATAAATAAAAGAGACTATAGTTCTAGTTTTATTTAAACCTACTTAGTTACTTAGTAAAATATCTTTTACTCTACTATTATATTTTTAAAGAATATAATCTATAACTATAACTTAAATAGTATTAAGTATAGTTATAACTAAAGTAAGTAAAAATACTAAAGTAAAAGGATTAATTTCTAGATATTTATAAAAGCTTTTATAGTTTATTAGTTAAAGGGCTATTTTATTTATTAACTTATAAATTATCTTTTATTACTTTAATTTAATATTTATAAGTTTAAGAATTCTAAGCTACTTTTTTTAAAAAGAAATATTAAATCTATATACTATTATTCTATTATATTATTATTATTCTAGTTTAAATTATAAGAAGGATTAGTAAGCTAGGTAAAAAGAGCTAAAATAGAAAAGGTTATAAGTATTAGAGTATAATAAATACTAAACTATATTTCTAGGTTTAATAGATTCTAATTATCTCTTATTTAAATTAAATACTATAAAAAGCTTACTCTAATTATATTATTATTAACCTACTACTTAAATTTAATACTATTATTAGAACTTTAGTACTTAGATTTAGCCTTATTTTTAGAACTCTAGCCTTCTACTATATTATCTAGCTTATTATTATATTTCTTTTACTTTTAAACTAAAAGACTATTAATATTTAATTAGTTAAAACTAAGAGTAGTAGCCTTCTAACTTACTTTAAAAGTAGTATTTATATTACTATTACTTATAATAGTCTTTAATCTTTTATATTAGTAGCTATATCTTAGAATTAGAAATAGTATCTCTAGACTCTCTTTTTAAAATATATACCTAGTATTTACTAAAGGGTCTTTATTAGTAGAAGTTCCTTATATAAGAGATAGAGAAGAAATAAGCTTTAGAAAATAAACTAGGATTTTTCTAGCTAGCTTTTAATTATATATATCTTATTTAATATTTATATTAAATTAGACTAGAAAAAGAAATATTTTTTCCTTTAAATATCCTTTTATTTTTAAGTATATAATTTTTAAACTATAAGTAACCTTTATATTAAAATATTAATTAGTATACTTTTTTATAATTATAGAAAGATACTTTAAAGCTAAGTATATTCTTAACTCTTATTTAGTAGATATAAGTTACTTTTTAAAAGAAATCCCTCTTTATATATAATTTAGGATTTTAGTATAGACTATATAATATATTAATTTATTTAGAAATAAAAAGTCTATAATATTAAAAAAGAGAAAACTATATTTTATTTTACTTATACTCTCTTTTACTAATATTACTTACTAAACCTCTTTTAGAGATAATATTAAGTCTTTATTACTAGTTTATATATTATTTAAAATATACTTATAGATTATATCTTACTATAGTAGCTTTTATACTAAGAAGAAAAACTACCCTTTAAACTATTTCTTAAGTATTATAATATTATAAAAACTTAAATATTTAGTATACTTATTTTTATTTATTATAGTAGTCTTAAGTAATATTAGATTAAGTTTATCTTTACTATTATTCTCTTTAATTAACTTCTCTAGTTAAGTCTAATATATATCTAGTATTAGAAGGTTTATATCTCTTTTACGCTTTAGAGTTCTTAGGGTTTTTAGTAAAGGCCTTACTATAAGGATAGCTTCTCTAAGAGTATTAGTAGAAGACTTCTATATTAATAAAAGAAGAAGACTTATAAAGAAAAGTAAAAATAGATTATTAATTTAGTAATTTAAGTTAGAGATAAAAGGTTATTTAAAAGGGTTAAAAGTTATTTAAATAGTAGTAAAGAGGTAAAAGGTTATTTAAATAATAGTAAAGAGGTTAGAGGTTATTTAAATAGTATTAGAGAGATAAGAGGTAGTTAAAATAATAAAATATAATAGTATAATAAGATTAATTTATACTATAAGTTAGTATATAATTATATATATAATAAGTAGATATATACTACTTAGAGTAGTTTATAATAGTATTTATTTAAAGTATTATATTAAGATTATAAATAATATAATAGTAAACTTTTACTATCTCTTATAAGACTAGAAAGCCTTATAAGAAATACTTAGTAGGGTAGCCTTAAAAGCTTAGTATTCTCTTAAATACCTTTTATAATATACTTACCTTTAATAGTTATACTATTAGATTTATATTAAGTAACTTTATTATTTTATCTTTATATTTTATATTAAATAAGTTTTATTTAAAGAATACTAAAGGTAGTATTTATAAGATTATTTACTTAGTATTACTACTAGTAGATTCCCTACTCCTAGAGACTATTTATTTAAATTATAGTAGTCTATTATAATTTAGTATATTCTTTTTAAGAAACTCTTTAAAAAAAGACTTATTATATATTCTCTTTTTCTAATATACTTAAGTTAAGAAGCTACTTAAAAGAGCTATTTCTATTAGTATTATACTTATAACTTTATAGTAGTAAGAGTACTAAATTTCTATTTATAAATAATCTTTAGAAAGGAGGAACTAAATCTAGTATAGATCTTTTATAAATATAGTAGATAATATAGAAGAATACTTTTAAAAAGAGGCTTAATAACCTAAGTAATAGTTTAAAAGTACTTATCTCTAACTCTTATAAAATAATCCTATAAAAATAAACCTATAAATAACTCCTCTAAGTTAAAGGTCTTATTTAAACTAGCTTCTATAATAAGACTAGCCCTCTTAAAAACTACTATTATAAAACTATAAAAACCTAGAGAAAGTACTTAGCTATATATACTAGTTAATACTAAAAGAAGTTATACTATATATATTAAAAAAAGTTAAATTACCTAGAGTAAATCTATTAAAGTAATATTTCCTTTATACTTAGTAAACTATAATAGCTAATAATAATATTTTTAAATAACTACCTTTAAAAAAATACTACTTACTTTTAATAAACTATATTCTAATAAACTAGATTATAATAGACTAGATCTTATTAAACTAGATTATAATAGACTAGATCTTATTAAAAACCTAATTCTTTAAAAGTTCTTTTATACTTTATTTAAAAATAAAAATATTATCTTATTAGATATAAGAGTTTTAACTATAATAGTTAAGTATATACTTATAGTAAATAAAACTTAAAAAATACTTAAAATACTTAATAAATAATTATTCTTATTTTATATATCTATAGATTATAACTTAGAAGTAAATATAAAGAAAGTATTTTTTAAAATAAGTAAGAAAAATTTAGTTTTTATTAAAGTAATTTCTAAAACCTAAAGTAACTAATATAACTAGTATTAGTATTTTATAATAGCTATAAAAAAGCTAGTTAAGAAATTAGTAAAAAATAACCTAGATAAAAGACTTAAGTTCTTTAAGGAATTTATAATTATAAAATACTATATAAATTAGTTATATAGTAAGTATTAATTAGTAACTCTTATATAGTTTACTTTTTCTTATATTAATTTTAAAAAGATTATATTAAATAGCTATAAATAGCTAAAATATAAGTAAATTCCTACTTAGGTCTAAAGATAGCTAACCTAGACTAGATATAGTAATTTATATAACTATAGTAGTATAATACTACTATATAGCCTAGAAAGACCTTAGTATAAAATATAAATACTTAAAGGTTTATATAATACTTAATTAAGTATATAAGAAAAAGGAACTTTATATATTTATTTTATTTAAAAACTTTCCTTTTTATTTTAATATAATTAAGAAAAAATAAATACTAGAGAAAATCTTACTTTATAATAATAAGTTAATTATAATTAATAATAATTTTTTTAATATTATAGAATTAGACTTAAATAAAAATAAAGATAAGGTTAAAGATAAGACTTAGTACTAAACTAAGAAGTATAAAGTTATACTTATAAGTCTTCTATTAGAATTATACTTAGATAATAGTACTAATTATAATAATCTAGCTAATAATCTAGCTAAGGATCTAGCTAATAATCTAGCTAATAATAATAATTTTAGTAATAGTAGTTTATAGAAGTAGACTAAGAATAGAGGGGCCTAAGAAAACTATCTTTATAACTATTTTTTCTTTATTTTAAGCTATATTTTTTTATTTTAAGCTATATTTCTTTATCTTAGTCTTAATATTAAGGTAGAACTTACTTATACTTACTTTTATTTATATAATACTATATTTTTTTTTTTCCTATATTTACTTTATTATATATAATATTATATTATACTAGTAAATAAAAATAGATATAGTTTAAGCTTATATATATTTTATATAATATATATAAAATAATAGAAATCTTTTAAAATTTATATATAAATTAACTAATAATATATAGTTCCTTTTTTATAAATATATACCTTAGACTATATATAAAAAGGGGTTAGAGATAGTATCTTAAATACTAGTAGGCTTAGAGATAGTATCTTAGATATTAGTAGGCCTAGAGGTAGTATTTTAAATACTAGGTTATATATAAGTAGTTAGAGATAGTACTTCTACTTATATAACTATAATCTATAACTCTAACTATCTAGTATTATTTATAAAATCTAGTATTACTAAGTAGCTATTCTAGTACTTAGGTATCTATAAATCTAATAATCTAGTATTATTTATAGCTCTAGTACTTTTATAACTCTAGTACTTAATTTATAACTCTAGTAATCTAGTATTATCTACTACTCTAGTATTATCTACTACTTTAAGTATATCTACTACTTTAGTATTATTTACTACTCTAAGTATATTAATACTATAGCTAGTAGTTATAACCTTAACTAACTATAACTTATATTATATAATAGTAGATACTCTTTAGAGAGATATCTTTCTTAACTTTAGTATATCTACTACTCTAAGTATATTAATACTATAGCTTTATAACCTTAACTAGCTATAACCTATATTATATAATAGTAGATATTCTCTAAAGGGATATTCTATCTAATAATTATAAAACTAAGCTAGAAAGTATAATAGTCCTAGCCTAGGATTAGTCTATAATATAGGAAGTAGTATAAGTATATCTTCTTAAAGTAGTAAATTACTACTCTCTTTAGAATATAACCTAGACTATATTACTTCTTAACCTATAAAGGAGAGTACTATTTTAAATACTTATATTAAGTTACTAAAGAGTAAAAGATAATAATAAATTATATATATTATAGTATACTTACTACTTTTAGTATATATATAGTATACTTACTACTTTTAGTATATATATAGTATAGCTAGAATAAATAGAGAGGTATATATCTATAACTCTAGTATATTTATAACTCTAGTATTATTAGCTAGAACGGTTAAAACTACTATTATTATTAGAAAATAAACTTATTTATAATCTATAAATTAATTTAGTATACTTATAAAGTTATTTACTATCTATAAATTAAGTCTTTAAATATCTATAAATCTATTATACCTATATTACGTCTATAACTTAAAGACTTTTATAAACTAGTAATAATTACTATAAATCTTATTTATAGTAATTATACTCTAGTTATTATATAGAGGCCCTTATTAATATAAGTAATATAAGGTTCTAGTTATAAATAAAGAGAGATATTTTAGAAAAGAACTAAGCTATTATTTAATATAATAAATAAGTTTAGTACTAATAATACTTCTTAAGCTAGCTTACTAAAAAGCCTTTAATTAAAATAGATAAGTTCTATAAGAGAAGAGGTTAACTAATAATTATACTCTTTAAAAGAATACTAGTCTATAAAAATAATAGCTACTTATATTTATAAATAGAAAATAAATTATATTAAGTAAATACTTAATACTTAGGCTTAGTACTTAGAAGTTAGAGTTATAATATTAGAGATATACCTTTAGAAGTTAGGCTTAAATTATAGATAATACTATAGTATTATAATTATTAGAAGCTTTATAATAAAGATACTACTACTTCTACTCTTATTCTCTTATAATTATAGACTAGAAAGTACTAGCTTTAACCTATAAAGTAGTATAATAATCCTTAAATAGTTACTTCTTTAATATAATTAGCTCTAATATTTATAAACCTTCCTTATATATAAGAACTAACTTAGTATATCTATAAACTAATTTACTTTAATTTTATACTCCTTTAAGGTACTCTAATATTATTAAAAGCTTCTAAACCTACTAAATATAATATATATAAGAATAAACTTTAACTCTTTAACTCTAAAAGTATTTAAATTATTAAATTAGTATATAGTTAAAAGCTTAGGACTAGTATCTAGTAATTAATTTACTATTTACTAGTATATTTATAAATTAGTTTAGTATATCTTTAATAATCTACTATTACTAATAATTAACTATATACTAAATATTTATAAACTCCTTTAATATATTATATAAACTAACTTAGGGGTACGTCTTATACTATAGAAGGTTCTACCCTTCTCTATTTATCTCTTATTATATTTAAAAAGAGGTTAGATTAAAAGGAATATATAAAAAAAGAATACTTAACTTTAATTATTTAGTATCTAGATAATATTAGAACTTTTTATAAGTCTACTAATTTTATATTCTTTTAAAATAATCTAATATTATTAAAAGCTTTTAAACCTATTAAATATAACTTATATAAGAATAAACTCTAGTTCTTTAACTCTAAGAGCGTCTAAGTTCTTAAATTAGTATATAGTTAAAGCTTTTAAACCTACTAAATATAACCTATATAAAAATAAGCCCTAGCTCTTTAACTCTAAGAGCGTTTAAGTTATTAAATTAGTACTTATTATTATTATTTATCTTACGCCGCTAGGCATATAGCCTACCCTAAGGGTATATAAAACTTCTATAAATTTAAACTCTAGCTATTACTAACTAGCTCTATAGGTCTTACCTATCTTCTTTTGTTTAATAGCTATTATATACTAGGTATAAGGCTTATCTACTCGCTTAGTAGCTAAGAATAAATTCCTAGGTAATAGTTAGAGCTTAACTAATAAAGTATAGGGATAAAAAAAGAAAGAAATAAGTAAATAATAACTAAAGTCTAGTATTATAAAGACCTCTATTAGAGATAGCGCTACCTTTTCTTAGGGTATAGCCTCCCTTATAGTACCCTCTACTTACTTAATATATCTAATAACCCTTCTATCTATTAATCCTCTCTCCTTTCCCCTTTAAGCTTAAGAGCTAGTTAATACTTACTTAAATAGTTAAGTAAAAGTAGCTAGGCGATTATTACTAGAGCCTTTTCTCTACTACGTAGGGCGCCTTTAATATCCTTAAGGCTAGTAGTTTTCTATTTATCTAGGTCTTTCTATAGCCTAGTATAGTTGTCTTATAGCTTAAGGTAGTAAAGTATAAGATAACTAATATTCTTAGTTCTAAGGCTATATTTATAGTATAGAGTAAGTTAATTTAAAACCCTTCTATTAAATAAGAACTCTCTAAGGCCTATCTTTTCTATTCTTACCTAGACTAGTAAAGAGCTCTTTACTTTTAGAAGGTTCTTATATAGTTCCTAAGGTTACTAGTTACTATTAAAGATATTAATATTATTTATTACTTCTAGTTACCTTCTAGGATAGAGTTCTCTTATCTATTAATAGCTAGCCTAGATCCTTATAGCCTAGTCTCTTATAGCTACCTCCTTCTTATTAATAGACGCCTTTCCTCTCCTAAGCTAATCTCTAAGCTAACTATCTCTTACTTTAGCTAACTAGGGTATTAGTAGTTATACTAGTACTAGTCTCCCTCTCCTTCCTCTAAAGAGCCTCCTTTAAATCTTCTTATATATATCTCTAATAACCTTACCTACTAAGAGGTCCTAGTATACTTTCTTAAATTTAGTAACCCTACTATTTAAGTATAGGTTAATAGAGGTATAGTCTCTTTTAATCTTAAGAACTCTAATAGCTATTACTCTATAAGCTCTTATAATAACTTAAAGGTACTTGTTCTAGTAAGGTAGAAGGGTTCTTATTATACCCTTAGTCTTTCTATCTCTCCTAGTTTAGTAGTACTATACTAATACTTTATATACTATTATACTATATATAACTATTATATATACCTAGTAAGACCTATTAAAATCTATACCCTATATTTTTACTAAGAGTCTAGTAAGAGCGAATATTTAGGTAGTTAGTTTCTTATAAATAGCTTCTCTATAGGCTTTCTAGTTTAGTTTCCTATTAAGTTATACTCTAAGAAATCTAGCGTTCTCTTTAAGAGCTAGGGTAGCTAATTTAAACTAGACTATCTCTAGATAGGCCTTTCTTATTCTTATAAAGTAGATAAGTTTACTCTTCTCTAGTCTAAAGGCTATACCCCTCTTACTAGCCTACTCCTAATAGATCTTCTATCCTTTCTTAAGTATTTTTATATTACTCTCTATATTAGTTAAGATAGCTAGTAGGTTTATATTATCTAAGAATCTAACTATTACTAGCCCTTTTACTCTTTAAAGGTTATTATATAAGGTTAAAGTAAAAAAAATAAATAGGATAGGAGAGAGGATTAAGCCCTAAAAGACCCTTTATTAAAGATATTATTCTATTATATACTTACTATTAAAGTATAGTATTACTTTTCTATTAGCTAGGTAGCTTCCTATCTAAATAACTATCTATCTTAGGATCCCCTTTTCTTAGAGTATATAAAGGAGCTACTTATAGTCTACTCTA
Source organism: Hymenoscyphus fraxineus (assembly GCA_900184765.1). Classification (NCBI taxonomy): domain Eukaryota; kingdom Fungi; phylum Ascomycota; class Leotiomycetes; order Helotiales; family Helotiaceae; genus Hymenoscyphus; species Hymenoscyphus fraxineus. The sequence continues at coordinate 2,189,412 of LT855415.1, forward strand.
TTATACGCCCTAGCTATATCTAGCTAGGCTAGTAATACGTAGTACTTATTTTACTATATTATATAAATACTCTAAATAACTATTTTAATTACTATTTTAGTATTTTAGCTAGATCTATTACCTATTTATATATTAGATAGTATACCCTTTACCTTAGCTAGGTATATAAGGTAGTCTATAAGAACTTTCTTAATTACCTTCCCTATAGTAGAGAGTAGTATAATTAGTCTATAGGCCCTAGCCTTAGATTTTTTTTCTTTTATCTTCTTAAGCTTTTAGAGTACTACTACTCTTACTCTCCTAAACTAGGTTAGAAAGTGTTAGAGGAAGAAGCTAGCCTTTATAATAGTAGTAAAAGTAAGTTAGAGTAGCTTATTATATTCTTAAAGGAATTTATTTATAAGTATATTAAAGCTTTAAACCTTCTATAGTACTAACCTTATAGCTATAGCTATATCTACTTCGGATACCTTTTATATAAGGTAGTATTAGACTAAGAAGCTATCCTTTTTAAACTACTAATTAAGTATACTAGAGTAGTCTACTAAAGACTCTAGAAAGAACTTTTCTAAAAGTATTCTAGCCTTCGAGGTATAGGTATTACTTATTACTCTCCTATCTATTAAGACTAGTCTAGGGAGGGCTAGAGCCTCCTATTAAAGGTAGCCTTATAGCCTTACCTATTTTTCTAGTTTCTAAAGCTAGTAATTATTATAGGAGGCCTCCTATAGTACTCCCCTCTAGCTCTTAGTCTAGGCCTATTAAGTAAGTCTTTTAAGTTTAGCTAGAGATTCTTATTTCTAGGTATTAGTACTCTTAGTCTTAAGGTACTTTTAGAGCCTATCTTAAGCTTTTATATTAGATAAGGCTTTTTTTACTTTTTTATCCTACTATTATACTACTCTTCTATTATTTAGTTTCTTAGGAGAAGTAAAGAGCCTAGCTATCTCTTAGAGTTTTAATATAAGGTAGTTAACTACCTTCTCTAGCTCTTTAACTATTCTAATTACTAGTACTATTATTAACTCTACCTTAGTAGTAACTCTAATCTTATCTATTAGCTTCTAGCTAAACTCTAGAGTAGACTTTACTAAAGGAGGGGTTTTAAGGTTAATTTTAATAAGTTAACTCCTATAGTCTAAGTATAGTAGGCTCTTACTTTATCTCTAGGTTATAAAAGTCTCTAAGTAGATAGCTAGATCTATAGTAGAGTCTCTCTAACCCTTGTCCTCTAGTCTTATTACCTTACTAAAGGGAGTAATTAGGTTAAGATCCTATTCTACTATTAGCTATAATATATATTCTAACGCTAGGTTAGTCTAGTAGTATCTATCTTACTCTAGACTATAGGTATTAAAGTTGCTTATAAGGAGGACTTATTCCTAGGGTCTTCTCCTTTCTATAATTCTAGTAATAGGCGAGGTTTTACTTAGTAGGTAGTATATAGAATATATTATAGTAGCTATTTATTCTATACTAAACTTAATAAGAGCCTAGTTTTAGCCGGCCTTATATAACTATATAGGTATAGGGTACTATTTATAAATAAGGAGTAGAGCCTTATCTACTTTCTAAATAAGGTAATATTTTAATCTAGAAGGGTACCTTAGTAAGTCTATTAAGTTATTTTATAGTAGTTCCTATATAGAGAAAATATCGGCCTCTATATTAAGGGCTTTAGTATAAGCTTCTAGGCTCTTATATATATTCTAGTAGATTAGCTATACTATTATAGAGTAGACCTAGGGATATTATTCTTACTAGTTCCTAATATCTCTATATTAAGGGTTTATAGGAATCTTAAAATACCCTATCTATTTCTTAAGCCTACCCTATATAAGAGGATTAGTTACCTAACTAGGTTAGTAAAGGGTAGTCTAGCTATAGAACTAGATCTCTCGCGTTTCTTTAGTTTAAAGAGCTCGCTAGTTTACTATTAAGGTCCTTCCTATAGGCTCCTAGTATATATAGCTACTACGTCTTTATAGTTATTATAGTCTAGAGTAAAGGTAATAGCTCTATCTAGGTATCTTACCTTAGTAAGCTTTACTTACTCCTAGGCTATTAGATAGTCTCTTATAGTAAAGGAGAGGTAATACCTACTATAGTTTATATACTTTAGGTCTATACTCTATTTCTTAACTAGGTATTCTTCTTTACTTATATATACTATATAAGTATAGAGTACGTACCTTACTTCCTTTTTATAGTATCTAGAGTTATAGCTCTATCTCTAGTACTTATAGTACTATATTATATTAACTTTTAATATATATCTCTTATAAGGGAAGTATTAGTTCTTTTAAAGTAGGCCTCTCTTATAGAAGGTCTTTACCTCTTTAATAGTAGCTACTTTAAAAATAAGGTTTATATTTATTTAGGTTCTCTTATTTAGGCCTTAGGCTCTTATCCTTATTATCTTAAGTATCTTAACTTATAACCTATAACTTATCTAGTCTAGTATCCTTGCTAGTTTATTACTATAGAGTACGTCTAGAAGAAAGCGTTTTACTAGTACTACTATTATTCTACGGGCTACCTTAGCTCTATTTTTAAACGTATTCTTTACCTAAGTAGTATCTCTTATAAATTTAGTCTATCTATTACTCTTAAATCTTACTATTATATCCTCTAAGGGTATAACCCTTATAGCTATTACTACTATACCCTTTCTTACTATAGTATTCCTAAAGTTTATAGCTACTATAATTTCTATTATTATTTTATTTTATAAGTTCTTACTTATAGAACTACCTTATATAGTAAGCTTATAGAACTATCTAGCTAGGAGTATATACTCTTATACGCTCTCTAGTAGTTTAGTATTCTATATAATATTTACCTATAATATTAGCTAAGGGAGAGGGCCTCCCTCCCCTCCTTAGGCTACTTGTTTATACTCTAGTTATTAGTCTAGAATCTTTTTTATATCCTCCTTAATCTAATTCCTTATTAGTTATTTATCTTCCCCTTCCTTTAATACTCTATATTTACTTACCTTTATAGTAGTTTTAATTATCTCCTTAATATTCCTATTCTTAGCTACTAAGAATCGGATAGTTTATATTAGGCTCTTCTTAATAGTATTCTTCTTAATTACTCCCTTTATTCCCTTTCTACTAGGCTCTCCTATATTAGTAGGTTTAATATTTATAGTTTAAGGTACTCGGGGGGTTATAGGCTCGACTAGTAGTAAGCTTCTATAACCGTTAATAATAATACTATTATCGAGTATTACTATAACTTTGTAATTTAGCTAGTACTCTAGTATAGAGTATTAGAATAGCTTTCTAGGAGTTTTTAGGAACTTTCTAAAATTCGTGTTTTTTTTTTCTCTTTAAATTAGTACTTAATTAAAAGCTTAAGTATAGTAAAGTATTAATTAATAATAATTAATACTATAAGAGAAAACTATAATATAACTTATATTAAGTAAGAGAACTAATTCTATAATACTATAAAATAAGAATAAGGAAATAACTAGATTTTTAGTTATTCTACTCTTAAAACTACTTATAGTATATAGATATAATAAGGTTAATATAGCTAATATTAGAGTTATAAATAGTAGATTAATTAGTAGATATAATAGTAGATTTAGTAGAAAGTAGATTTAGTAAATAGTAGTTTATTTAGTAGATAATAGATTATTTAGTAGATATAATAGTAGATATAATAGTAGATTTAGTAGATAGTAGATTATTTAGTAAATATAATAGTAGATTTAGTAGATAGTAGATTATTTAGTAGATAGTAGTTTATTTAATAGATAGTAGATTTAGTAAATAGTAGTAGATTTAGTAGATAGTAGTAGATTTAGTAAATAGTAGTAGAATAATTTAAATAGTAGTTTATTTAATAGATAGTAGATTTAGTAAATAGTAGTAGAATAATTCGAATAATAGCGTTAGACTTTATCCTTCTAATTAGATAATTCTACTAGGTATTATTAAGTCCTATACGCCTATAATCTATTCTAATCTTAACCCTAACCTATAATATAATTATTTTAAACTATATTATTTATTAGTTAATAATATCTACTTAGTCTAGTTAGTTTAGTTAGTAAATATATTCTCTTATTATATATCTCTCTTCCTTACTACCTTCTTATAGTTATAATATAAGCCTATTTACTTATTTTATTACCTTTTTATATACTAGGTCTTTAAGTACTTATAATAATATAATATCTTCTTTTTACTAGTAGATATACTATAGTATTTAATCTATTATATAGACTTCTATCTAATAACTCTTAGGTTTAAGTTAGCTAATTAATACTATAGCTAGTAGCGCTAGATAGCGTCTAACCTTAACTAGCTATAACCTTAACTATATAATAATAGATACTTTCTAAAAGAATATTCTACTTAATAATAATTAAATTAAACTAAAAAGTATATTAGTTTTAGTCTAAGATTAGGATTAGTCTATAGTATAAGAAGTAGTATAAGTAAACCTTTTTAAAATAGTAGATTACTACTACCTTTAGGATATAACCTAGGCTATATTACTTCCTAGCTTATAAAGGAGAGTACTATTTTAAATACTTATATTAAGTTACCTTCTAATATAGTAAGCCCTAATTATAAAGTAAGTAATTTGTTTTTTTAAATTAGTTTTACTTAATCTATAATTATTATAACCTTAACTATATAATAGTAGACTAGAGGGATATTCTAACCTCGACTAGCTATAACCTTAACTATATAATAGTAGACTAGAGGGATATTTTAACCTTAACTAGCTATAACCTTAACTATATAATAGTAGATCCTCTCTAGAGGGATATTCTACCTAATAACTACTATAATAGACTATACCTAATAACTACTATAACTCTAACTATATAATAGTAGATTCTAATAACTACTAAATTAAGCTAGAAAGTATAATAGTCTTAGTAGTCCTAGTTTAATATTTAATCTAAGTATAATATAGACTTTTATAATCTATAACCCTAAGTAGTAAGATAAGCCCTTCTTACTCTAGCTCTTAATTATTCCTCTAGCCTTAATACTTTACTTACTCTTAAGGCTAAACTTTTAATTCTCTTCTATTATTTACTTTAATTATAATAATATTTCTAATAACTAATAACTCTTAGGTTCTACTTAGCTTATTAATAATATAGCTAGTAGTACTAGATAGCGTTAGGGCTATAACCTCGACTAGCTATAACCCTAAGTATATAATAGTAGATACTTTCTAAAGAGGTATTCTATTTAATAATAACTAAACTAAGCTAAAAAGTATAATAGTTAGGTCTAGGATTAGTCTATAGTATAGGAAGTAGTATATACTATAGAGTACTATATAATAGTAAATTAATTTATAAATAGTAATTAAACTTAATAGTAGTTTTATAGATTATATAATTTATAGATACTACTATTATAGATACTAGTATTATATATACTAGATTAGTTTATAGATAATAGATTAATTTATAGATAGTAGGCTAGAGTATAGATATATAAGCTTTAGGTATTAATATATAATACTAGGAATACTATAAAATATATATATATATATATTAATTGTCTAATATATAATATATAAGTAAGAACTAAGTAAATTAAACTAACTTCTTAGTAGCTTTCTTATTAGAAGATTAGTTAAGTTTTAATATCTTTAGATTTCTTTTAGTATAAGTATTCTAGGTCTATACCTATATCTCTTTTATCTAGGGACTAGATCTTTAGTTATAATTAATACTATAAGTAATTAGTATCTAATCCTTTAGAAAATAGCTAAAAAAAATAATATATAAAAGACTTATATTTAACTTAGCTAACTCTACTATTATAATAACGCTTTATAGGTTTTTTTATAACTTATTTTATATTAGCTAGTAATTTTAGTAACTTCTCCTTAGACTATAAGGTCTTATAAGGTTATCTTTATCTTTATTAAAAATATTATTATAGCTAAGGTTATTATCTAGGCTATAACTAACTTATTTTTACTAATCTATATCTATAAATCTAATTCTAGTATTTACTAATACTACCTTCTACTAATTATACTATTTATAATATTAATTCTACTATTTATAATACTAATTCTACTATTTATAATACTATTTAGTATTTATAATACTACTATCTAGTACTTATAATACTAATTTTACTATCTATAATACTATTTAGTATCTATAATACTACTATCTATAACTATAAACCTACTATTTATAATACTATCTATAAATTAAGATCTAATACTATCTAGTATTTATAATACTACTAGTTCTATAGCTTATACTACTTCCTATACTATAGACTAATCTTAGACCTAACTATTATACTTTCTAGCTTAGTTTAGTTATTATTAAGTAATTCTATAATAGTATAAAATAAGAATAAGAAAATAACTAGATTTTTAGTTTTACTCTTTAAACTACTTATAGTATATAAATATAGTAAGGTTAATATAAATAATAATAAAGAAGACAAGTTAGCCCCTAGCCTAAATAATAACCTTAGCTATAATAACGTTTTTAATAAAGATAGAGATAGCCTTAGAAGACCTTAGAAGACCTTAAGAAACCTTAGGAGACCTAGGATATATTAGGAGATATTAGTTTAATTTACTTAGTTCTTACTTATATATTACTTATTAGATAATTAATATATTTATATAAATATTTTAGGGTATTTATAGCGTTATATATTAATACTTAATAGTTATTATTATATATTTATACTATAATTCTATATCTACTAATTTATATTTACTAATCTATTATTTATAAATTAATCTACTACCTATAAATCTAGTCTATTCGTCGATTAATTTAGTATATTTATAAATCTACTATTTACTGTCTACTCTACTATCTACTAATCTAACCTATTATCTATTATTTAACTCTAATATCTACTAATCTAACCTACTATCTACTACTTAAATCTACTATTTACTAATTTAACCTACTATTTACTACTCGAATCTACTATCTACTAGTCCGACCTATATACTAATTAATATACTATCTATAAATTTACTATCTACTAATTAAGCTTAATAAAGATTTATAAGATTATCTAGGATTATATAGATATAAGAATAGATAGATTATAGAATAGATAGCTATTAATAGACTAAACTCCTTAAACTCTAAGCTATATTACTTTAGGCTAAACTTCTCGAGCTCTAAGCCTTTTATAGTAGTTATATCCTATATAGACAAAGTATTAGTAGAGTAGTAGTACGTTATTAGAATAGATCACGTGCCCTGCACCTAATCCTATTAATAACTATATACTAAGGGGCCTAGCCGAGGACTAAGGAGCTTAGCCGAGGTTAGCCGAAGGCTAAGGAGCTTAGCCGGAGGCTAAGGAGATCACCGAAGGCTAAGGGCTTAGCTAAAAGCTAAATAAGTGCCGAAAGTCTTAGCCTAAGGTTACCGGAGGCTTAGCCTAAACCTACCGGAGTCTTAGGTTTACTAAGCGTGTTTCGACCGCGTATTTCGGCCGAACGCGTATTTCGGCCGAACCTAAGCCTACTAGAGTCTTAGGTTTACTAAGTGTGTTTCAACCGCGTATTTTAGCCGAACGTAACCTAGGAGGACTTGTATATATATAGCTAGTACCGCCTATAGTTATTAGATAAGTTAAATATATATTCTAACCTTACTACTCGATTACTTAACTAAATATCTACTAAACGCTAGTACGATTATTNCCTTTTATAGGTTATAAGCCCGGGCACTTATAGTTATTTAATCGAAATAAAAATATAACTTCTAATTCTATATTATTAAGAGATAATAATACGCTATTATATAACTAATTATATAAGATACTACTACTAGAATTACTATAAATAGTTCTTCCTTTAACTAAGGTATATTTTACTCTTAGATATCCGGATTATAATACTAAGATTATAATATATATTAACTTAGAGCTATTAGCTAATAGTAATTATATAATTATACTAAGCTATTTAGTTAGTAATTCTTTAAATAAACCGATTATTAGCTATAATTAGCTTAGGATTACGTTACGCGACTTAGTTAGTAACTTCTTTAAGTAGGGCCTTATTAAAAGAAGAGACTTTAACTAGTACTTCTTAGTATAAGTAGGATTAACTAAACTAGTTAATAATCCTATATTAAGCGATAAATAATACATTGAATTAAAGTAATACTTTAAAAACCTTAATAATAAGGTAGAAATTAAAAGAGACTAGTTTTATAAACTCTTATATAATATAAGAACTACTATCTTTTAAGACAACTATAAATTCCTCGACCTAGTACCTAGTATAAGACAACTTATAGTCTAAAAGACTAATAATTATATAATTATATAAAACACTTATAATAAGCCCGCTTCTATTAAACGCGTACCTAGAAATATAATCCGAGTAAATTTACCTAATATATCGTTTAGCGCGTTTAAAGGTAATAAATTAGTCGGAAAGACTAATTATATCGAATAGATATAAGAGGCTAAGCTATTCCTAGAAATAAATAGATATATACCTTATATAGATAAGTTTATAGACCCTCCTAATAAGGTACTATATTATAATAATAAAAAGCCTAAAATAAATAAACTAGGCGTTAGATATAAAGAACGCTCTTTAGACTATACTAAGAATAGTTAAAAAGCGCTAGGCGCTATTAAATCGATTATATCTATTAATAATATTAATAGGTTTAAAGATAAAATAACCGCTAATAGCCTATAGTTAGCTATTCTAGCTATATATAGCGAGTTATGTTTCGACCTAATTAGGTAATATTTAAATACTATTATTAATATAGACTAAGGATAATATAAGAACGTTAATAAATATACTAGTACTATATAAAGTATATCTTTATATCTAAAAAACCTAGGCTACCCTATACTAGACGTATATAAAGCGTAGATTATATTTAAGAGCCTAAATAGCTACTTTAAAGGATTTATTTTATATAAATATAAAGAGCTAGGTAAGGATCTAAATACAATTAAAATTAATAGTCTAATTTTAGAACTTATATTAGAAGAAGCGTATATAGAGTTAAGTAATAATATATCGGCTAATAAAGCTACTAAAACGCCTAAAAAATAACTTCCTATATATATCGCGTATAGTAAAATAGGATATATAGAGCCTAAATACTAGATCGAATACCTTAAACTTAAGCCGGAAAAGAAGACTAAAAAAGACGCGAAAGACGCGTCTAACGGCTCTAATCTAGTACTAAAACTACTATATATAGTACTATTTAATACAACTAATAATAACCGACGTGTTATATTAGACTTCGGCGCTAGCAAGCACTTTACCTCGAATAAAGAATAGCTATAAGACTATAAAACTATTAGTAACTCTACTATTAGTATTACAAATAGAGCTAAACTACTTATATATAGTATTAGTATAATCCCGGCTATAAGCTCTAATAACGTTTAAATAGACTTATTAGTTAACTACGTCCCTAGTATAATATTAACCCTTATATTAACTAAAGCGCTTACTAATAGTAGCTTTAAAATAACTNTAACTTAGGAATATAACATATATTATATTAACCTAAATATTAATTATAAGTAACTTAAAAAGGCGATTTATATTACTAAAAATACTAAGCTTAATATTAATACGCTATACTAAAGGCTAAACTATATTAATATAAACGCGCTTCTAAAGACTATTAGTAAGACTAAAGGTTTTAATATAAACTCTAATAATAAACGAATACTAGATAAATATAGCTCCTACTATAAGGGTAAAATAACTAAGGTTATAAGCTATATACCGCTTAATAACTATAACTTTAATACTCTTACTTATTTTAACCTAGATATACTAGAACTACTTTAGATTAAAGGACTACTTAGTAAAGTATATATTAATATATTTACGTATTAAAAAATATATACTATCTATATATATATAGCTAAATATAAATCCGATATATTCGATAACCTAAAAGAACTTAATAACCTATTAAAAAACTAATTTAATAAAGGTATTAAGAGGGTATACTTAGATAACGCGAAGGAGTTTAAGTCTAATAAGTAGACTACTTATACTAAAGACTAGGGTATTATAATAAACTATAATAGCTCCTATTTACTTAAATAAAATAGAATTATAGAATAACTAAATTAATATCTAATAGAACATATTATTATAATATATAGTAAGCGATCTATTTTATTATTTCTATAGTCTTATATTACGCGTTCTATTATTTATATAAAGAACCGCGTCTATAATAGCTTAACTAAATTAATATCTTATAAGGATATATTTAGTACTAGCCTAGATATATTATATATATATACCCTAGGGTCTTTATACTATATTCTTATTCTTAAAGAAGTTAGGGCTAAAACCCTAGAAGGAAAGCTAGCTAAAAAGTCCTATAAGGGTATTTTTATTAGGTAAGAGTTATCTAATAACTACCTAGTTTATATCCCTAACCTTAAGTAAGTTATTAGTACTAGGGATACTATTATTAAAGAGAACCTTATATATAAGGAGGAATATACTATTAACTAGGACTATACTAACCTACTCGAAGAGGAATCTAAAGACTAGGATTATTTATAAGAAATTACTAGTTATATAGATACACGCTAAGTATACGATACTCCTACTCTTATATAAAAGGACGAAATAAAATCCTTTAGTAACTCTAGTAAAAGTTCTAATAATAGCTCTAATAATAAAGACAAACTAGCTCTAAATAATAGCTCTAAGGAACTAAAAGAGCTAGCGCTAAAAGAGCTAGCGCTAAAAGAGCTAGCGCTAAAAGAGCTAGCGCTAAATAATAGTACTAAAGAACTAGAGGGCTATAACCTATAACGTACTACTAAACGACGCGTCCGAGTATTACCTACTTAAAGCTCTAAATAAAACAAAAACCTACTAGACTATATAGACCTAGACACGCTAAAAATCAACGAACTACAAGTACCTCTAGCTCTATACTATTAAGTATCGCTAGCTTATTTAAGCTCTAGAGAACCGACTAACGCTAGCGCTAAAGTCCTACTAAATAAACTTCCTAATATAGTAATTAAGGAACTAAAAACGTATAAAGAAGTAACTTCTAATTTAAATCTATATAAAGACTATTAGATTCGCTTTATATAAGCTAAGCTAAATACGCTTACTATAAACAGTACCTAGACTACTATAAGCGAAAAAGACGCTAGTAAAAGCGCTAAACCTATTAAAACGTAATAGGTTTATAAACTAAAAGAATTAAATAATATTATTAAATTTAAATTACGTTTTATTACTAAAGGATTCGAATAATTATATAAACGTAACTATATAGACTCCTTTATAGGGGTTATTAAATAAATAAGCTAGAAAGTACTATTTGTACTAGTATTACTTAATAACCTTATTATCTAGAAAATTAATATAATTTTAGTATTTATATAAGAAGATATTAATATACCTCGGCTAAATATAGTTATACCTAAAGGACTAAATAAACACCTATATATCTATACTAAAAAGTTATATAAAAACATAATAAAACGCGATAAAACTACTCTTATAAAAATTATATACCTAGAACTCCTTAAGGTACTTTATAGCCTAAAATAATCGGCTAGGATCTAGTTTAGTATACTTATTACTATCCTTATATAACTAGGCTTTTAGGCCCTAAACGCCGATTTATATATATTTATCTACTATACTAAAGGTATATATATATATATATATAT
>LT855415.1:2211029-2228782 GCA_900184765.1 Hymenoscyphus fraxineus
TAATATATATATATATATATATACTTTTAGTATAGTAGGTAAATATATATAAATTAGTATTTAGGGCTTAAAAGCCTAGTTATATAAGAATAGTAATAAGTATACTAAACTAGATNTCTCCTAGGTTACATTCGGCCGAAATACGCGATTAAAACACGATTAGTAAAACTAAGACTCTAGTAGGTTTAGGCTAAGACTTTAGTAGGTCGCGTTCGGCCGAAATACGCGGTTAAAACACGCTTAGTAAACCTAAGCCTCTAGTAGGTTTAGGCTAAGCCTCCGGTAACCTTAGACTAAGACTTTTAGTACTTATTTAGCTTTTAGCTAAGCCCTTAGCCTTCGATAATCTCCTTAGCCTCCGGCTAAGCCCCTTAGCCTTTAGCTAACCTCGGCTAAGCTCCTTAGTCCTTAGTAAAGCTCCTTAGCCCTTAGCTAAGCTCCTTAGCCCTCGGCTAAGCTCCTTAGCCCTTAGCTAGGCCCCTTAGTATATAGTTATTAATAGGATTAGGTGTAGGGTACGTAATCTATTCTAATACGCCCCCTTAATAAGTATACTACTTATAGGACAAAAAACTCCTATAGTTATCTTAGGTAAAAAGGTCCTTTTATTAATTTTAAGTATGTTTTATTAAGAGTACGCTTCTTTAATTTTATTATATATTTATATAACTTATACTAAGTTAAAGGATAAAATTCTAGAATTTAACTTTATTAAGTACCTTTATAAAGCTATTAGCTTTTTAGTTAGTAGTTTTTATATATATAAGGTCTATAATTCTATTAATTAATAGACTTCTTATATAGTAGTATTTAACGCGTATATACTTTGTTTAGTTATAAAAAATAGGGTTATACTATAATTATAGTACCCCCTTATTATTTATATATAAGCTAAATTTTATTTATTTATAAAATCCTAGTTCTTTAACTAAGGACCTTATATAAACGGCCTCTTTTAAGATAATATTTATAGTAATATATTTAGCTTTAGTAGTCGATTACGCTATAATACTTTATAGCTTCGATTTCTATATAATTAGTCCTTTAGTAAGGAAAAATATATATTTATTAGTTAATTTAGCTATATTAATATCTCTTATATAGTCTAAATTATAATATCTAGTTATATAGTAGCTAGTTATATCTTTTAGTATATATATAATATAATAGTCTATTATTATCTTTAGGTATTATAGTATACGTTTTACTACTATAAAGTAGTCTTTTAAGGGATTAGACGTATATTATAATAGAGCTATTACTAAGAAAGCTATATCCGGTCTTATATATATAAATATATATAATAGATAGCTAATAATCGCTTAGAATAGCCGGGTTTCGACTATAGTAGCCTTTAGTATATTTAGGACTAGGCTAATCTTTAGGTCTATTAGTATATATATAGGATTATAGTCTAATAGATTATATTTATTAAGTACTTTATATATATAGGTTTTTTAGCTTAGTTATAGTTATATATTAGTTTATATAATATTAACTCTAAGGTATATTCGAATAGCTCCTTTATCTTTTAATTTAAAGTACCTTTTTAGGTTTATTATTAGGTCTTTAATTAGGTTTAGCGAGGGCGCTATAATCGTAAGATCGTNCCTAGCTAATTATTTTAGGCTATAAAATATCTTAAGAAGTTTTAGGTATACGATTTTTATAGGAGTAGTTTTATTATATTTTATTATATTTTTATATAACTTTTTAGTATAAATATATAAGTATTTATTTAGTCTTTTAAGTATAGTTATATTTAGCTAAAATATATTAATATTTCCTTATATAAATACTAAAATTATATTAATTTTCTAGATAATAAAGTTATTAAGTAGTACTAGTATAAATAGTACTTTCTAGCTTATTTGTTTAATAACCTTTATAAAAGAGTTTATATAGTTATATCTATATAGTTATTTAAATCCTTTAGTAATAAAATATAATTTAAATTTAATAATATTATTTAATTCTTTTAGTTTATAAACCTATTATATTTTAATAGGTTTAGCGCTTTTACTAGTATCTTTTTCGCTTATAGTAGTCTAGGTACTATTTATAATAAGCGTATTTAGCTTAGCTTATATAGAGTAAATCTAATAGTCTTTATATAGATTTAAGTCGAAAGTTACTTCTTTATACGTTTTTAGTTCTTTAATTACTATATTAAAAAGTTTATTTAATAGGACTTTAGTACTACGTTAGTCGGTTATTTAAAGCTTAAATAAGTTAGTAATACTTAATAGTATAGAGCTAGAGGTACTTATAGTTTATTAATTTTTAATATATCTAGGTCTATATAGTTTAGTAAGTTTTTATTCTATTTAAAGCTTTAAGTAAGTAATACTTAAATATATTATTTAGTAGTATATTATAGGTTATAGCCCTCTAGTTCTTTAGCGCTATTATTTAGTACTAGCTCTTTTAGTACTAGCTCTTTTAGTACTAGCTCTTTTAGTTCTTTAGAACTATTATTTAAAGCTAGTTTATCTTTATTATTAAAGCTATTATTAGAACTCTTACTAAAGTTATTAGAAGATTTTATTTTATTTTTTTATATAAGAGTAAAAGTATTATATATTTAATATATATCTATATAACTAGTAATTTCTTATAAATAATCCTAGTCTTTAAATTCCTTTTTAAGTAGATTAGTATAGTCTTAGTTAATAGTATATTCCTTCTTATATATAAAGTTCTCTTTAATAATAGTATCCTTAATACTAATAACTTACTTAAGGTTAGAGATATAAACTAGGTAGTTATTAAATAACTCCTATCTAATAAAGATACTCTTATAAGACTTTTCGACTAGCTTTCCTTCTAGGGTTTTAGCTCTAACTTCTTTAAGAATAAGGACGTAGTATAAGAACCTTAGGATATATATATATAATATATTTAGGCTAGTACTAAATATATTCTTATAAGGTATTAATTTAGTTAAGCTATTATAAATATAATTCTTTATATAAATAATAGAATATATAATATAAGACTATAAGAATAGTAGAATAGATCGCTTACTATATATTATAATAATACGTTCTATTAAATATTAATTTAGTTATTTTATAATTCTATTTTATTTAAGTAAATAGGGGCTATTATAGTCTATTATAATACTTTAGTCCTTAGTATAAGTAGTTTACTTATTAGACTTAAACTTCTTTATATTATCTAAGTATACCTTCTTAATACCTTTATTAAATTAGTTCTTTAATAGGTTATTAAGTTCTTTAATAGGTTATTAAGTTCTTTTAAGTTATTAAATATATTAGATTTATATTTAGTTATATATATATAGATAGTATATATTTTTTAATATATAAATATATTAGTATATACTTTACTAAGTAGTCCTTTAATCTAAAGTAGTCTTAGTATATCTAGATTAAAATAAGTAAGAATATTAAAGTTATAGTTATTAAGTAGTATATAGTTTATAACTTTACTTATTTTACCCTTATAGTAAAAGCTATATTTATCTAGTATTCGCTTACTATTAGAGTTTATATTAAAACCTTTAGTTTTACTAATAGTCTTTAAGAGCGTATTTATATTAATATAGTTTAGTCTTTAATATAATATATTAATATTAAGCTTAGTATTTTTAGTAATATAAATTACCTTTTTAAGTTACTTATAGTTAATATTTAAGTTAATATAATATATATTATATTCTTAAGTTATATTAATTATTATATTTAGAGCTTTATTATAAGCTTAAGCGTATTTATTATTAATAGTTATTTTAAAGCTATTATTAGTAAGCGCTTTAGTTAATATAAAAGTTAATATTATACTAGGGACGTAGTTAACTAATAAGTCTATTTAGATATTATTAGAGCTTATAGCTAGGATTATACTAATACTATATATAAGTAGTTTAGCTTTATTTATAATACTAATAGTAGAGTTACTAATAGTCTTATAGTCTTATAGCTATTCTTTATTCGAGGTAAAGTATTTACTAGTACTAGAGTCTAATATAATACGTTAGTTATTATTAGTTATACTAAATAGTACTATATATAGTAGTTTTAGTATAAGATTAGAGCTATTAAACACGTCTTTTATATCTTTTTTAGTCTTCTTTTTTAGTTTAAGTTTAAGGTTATTAGTTTAGCTTCTTAAGCCCGGACACTAAATATAATCTTTATATATTCGTATAGGGTTCTAAAAGAGTATAGGTATAGATAGCTAGCTAATATATAGTAGTATTATAGACTATCTTAGATAATATTATATAATAACCCCTCCTTAGCTAGAACGTATATATTATAATACTAGTACTACTTAAAAATAATTAAATAAAATAAGTAAAAGTATTAAAATAGTCCTTTTCCTATTCCTTAGCTATCTCCTCCTTCTTTACCGCCCTTTCTACCTATTCCTTAACGTTATACTAGATACGGTTTATATTAATTAGGTTCTTAAGTATACTATTATACTTTAATTTAGTTATAGTATCGGCGATATTTTATAGTCCTAAGGTCTATAAAAAATCGTTAATCTCTTTATATTCGAACCTCTATTATAATATATTAATATTAATTATAAGTCTCTTCTCCTTAGTTATACTTAATTTAGTAATATAGTTATATAGTAACTTTAAATCTATATAAACTTTAAGTAGAACTATAGAATCAAGGATCTTATTAATAGTAGTTTTAATAGAGAAAGTAAGATCGAATCTACTACTAAGAGTATAAAGCTCCGAAGTAAGGATACTATAAGTAATACATTTATACTTTATAGAACTCTAGTAGATTATATTCGCCTTTTCTATTCTATTAATAAGTATAAGTACGTATCTAATCTAAGAGCTTAGATCTTTAAGGTTAGTAAATATACTATCTATAAATAGGACAAGTTTAAGTATCTTATTATTAAGTTATACGTATTTAAGTCCTCGTCTAGTATAATCCTTTATTTACTTTAAACGCTTATTTAATAGGTTAATATTATCTTTTATAGGCTCTTTTATTTAAGTAGCGTATAATAGATTAAAGGTAGCCTCTAGTTATAATACTATTACTAAATAGGCGCCTCGAGCCTATTATAACTCGTATTACTACTATAGAGTTAGGTTTTCTTATACCTTTCTATAGGTTCTATAAGAATCGACAGCTCTATTATAGACTTACTCTATTTATTCGGCCTATTTTTTCTATATAAGTACTAGTAAACTATTAGGCTCCTTTAATATAAGGCTATTATTAAACTTAATAGGTTTCTTAGTAAATAATTACTCCCTTAGCTTTACTATTAGCTTAGCCCTATCGAGTTTATCCTATTTGTATTAAGCGAACTCCTTATTTATAAGAATTAAGGTATTATTAGTTTATAATCTAATAATACCTTAAGCTCTTTCTTTATTAATATATAAGAGATATAAATTATATAATAAGGTCTAGTATTTAAGTTAATCGATATAGAATTATAGGTACGTTTTATACTAATAGTTTCTAGCTTCTAGTATACTATACTAAGGTTTATATATAAGTAATATCTTACCTTACTACTTAGGTTAAGGTAGATTCCTTAGTAGTCTAGTATAAAAACGCCGGTTTAAATTAGNTACCTAGGTTATATTATAAAGGTATAAATTAGACTCCTTAAAGCTATCTAAAGTTATAATTACAAGTATAAGCTATTAACTAACCCTTTATATTATAGGAGATTCTATAAGTATAAGGGATTTCTCTTAGTTGCCCTATACTTAAATAACTAGTTTTAACTTTATATACTCCTTAGATATACCTTTATTCTAAACGTCTTAAATAAACTTAGAGTTAAATATATATACGCTAGGTAGTATATTATTCTTATTAATAATATTAATTACTCTCTTTTTAGTAAGTCCTTTAATCTCCTTATTATTAGTAGCTTTTATTATCTTATTAAGTTATTCTAGTTTAAAGGCTAGGTATATATTCTCTTTGTCTAGTAGGTTAATTTAAAAGATTTTAGTATATTTACTATTATTCTACTAGTAGTAAACTATATTTATATTAAGTATCTATTCTTTAGAGTTAACTTTTATATAGAATACTAGTATATAGATCCTCTTCTTCGGAGGACGTCTACGTCTCTTTAGTAGAGCGTTTAGATTAGGTTTAAGTCTAAATATTAGTTTTTATTCTTATCTTAAAGGTAGTTAAGGGTCTTATAGTAGAAGTATACTTTATACTAGTATAATAAGTACTTTAGGTACTTCTTAGCGTCGAGTTTTAAGGATTTAAGGTTTATAGTTAAGTATTTATAGTTAACTTTTATTAATAGATAGTAGAGCTACTATAGTATCTTAATAATTATTAGCCTTATCTTCTCTATTACTTTCTTTAAGTACTTTAGTATCCTTATTATCCTTATAATAAGGTTATACTAAGGTAGATCGGAACGTCTTTTACTCTTTACGTTCTTTAATTATAATATCTTCCTCTTATATCCTTATTAACTCGAATAGTCCTTCCTACCTTCCTTTATAATTTATAACTCTCTATATAATTACTAAATTACTAGTATTAAGTAATTTTAAGTAGGTAGTTAAAGATTTATTCCTAGTTCTTAATATATCTTAAATTTATCTTTTAAACTATAGGTTTTAGAGCTCTTTTATTACCTTAAGTATAGTAGTAGCTTATTAAGAGTATTCTACTATAAGAGGTTCTTCTTTAGTTATTTATAAATAGGCTTTAAATACTAGTAAAGTTAGTATAATACTATCTAGTCCTACTAAGTTATTTATAGCTTTAACTACTATTTATAATACTTTAGTATCTTTTATTAAAGGAAGTTCTACCTTAATAATATTATATGCCCTTCTTAATAGTTTATAGTAATATTTAACCTTACCTATTAAGTAATAAGCTTTAGTAGATATAATAATTGTTTTAATACCTATTATTTTAGCGTATAATTAAAACTCCTTTTTAATAAAGTTAGTTCTTTAATTATAGGTTAGAAAGTCTAGTAAACTAAGGTATATATCTACTTATATTTCTTAGAATAGCCTTTAAGCTATCTTTGTCTTTAAGTTGTCTATAAACCTAGCTACTTAAAATCTAGTTAATTTATTTATATAATATAGAACTTTCTAGTTATTAATCTAATATATATTAATATAAATATTAAAGTTAAACTCTAAGTTATTATAGATAGTAAACTTAAATCTTCTAGAAGACTTACTATATAACTAGTAATAGTAGTAAAACTTCTTTAAGAAGGTTAAGAACTTAAAGTCTACTTTATATCCTACTTATCTAAGTATCTTAGTTAACTATTATATTAATAGATAGCCGAATTAATAGTATAACTAGTAGATATCTACTTCTATTAGTATTCTATCGATTACTATTAATTTATAAAGGTATATAGTTATATCTAGTTATTTATTATAGTTCTAATAAAAGAATAGGTAACCCTAGTAATATATAACGAGTACTTTCTTTCCTAATTCGCTAATAAGTATATTTTCTAGATTATTAAATTTAACTTATATTTTATTTATATCCGCGAGGTAGTATAGGAATAGGGTATTTCCTTTAAGTATATAAAACTAGATTATACTAATTAGAGTATTAAGAAAGATTAAGCTAATATTATATAATCCTAGTCTATTACTAAACTTAATATTAACTTATCCTTTTATAAATATATTAAGTTAAGTATTATAAAGTTTATTATATACTATATATTATCTAAATCCTATAGTAGATATAGTAAATATACTAGTATTAATAATAATCCTCTAGTAGTATACTAGCCTATATTTGTTTTAACTTTTAAATAAAGTAAAGAATATATTTAAAGGTTTACTATTATCTAGTTCTATAAAAATAGTATATAAGTATACTTAATTTTCTAAGTTATATATAATACTCTTAGTAGAATCTTTGTCTAGTTTATTACTATAAGCTATCTAAGTAGTACTATTTATAAAGATCTTCTTATTATCTTCCTCTTTATCTCTATTAATATAAATCTATCCTATCCCTAGGTCTTTATTCTATTATATATTAGTAGTAGCTTTAACTATAGGTTTAGGATTAGTACTTTTATATTTTATTAGATATTTAGTAAACTTTTATAGAGTCTTATATTTATTTTATTTATTAGGATTAGCTCCTTTCCTATTCTAAAACTCTTTATAAGATTTCTTTCTTTTTTTATATAAGTATCGATTAGACTAATAATCCTCTTTTCTATATATAAAATATTTCTTTTTATAGTTTAACTAAAAACTATCTAAACTAGGTAGATAATATTCGCTATTAGCCGTAGGTAGTCTTCTATAGAATCTTTAATCTATAAAATATATATTTATTTCTATTATTAACGCTATATTATATTTGTTATATAGAGAGGTATTATAGACTATAGATTATTAAGGTGTTATCGCTTATAGTAGTACCTTAGGCCCTACTTTATTAATACTTTCCTAAACTACTAAAGAGGTCTTTATACTATTAATTAAATCTAGTACTTTTTAAGTTAGAGATATATAAGTATTTAGGTAGGCTAACGTTCTATAGTATACTAGTATTAATTAATTATAGAATATATTATTGTTTTAAAGACTAGGAGTTAGTCGGTATTAAATCTCCTCTATCTTATTTAATATAATATTAAAATACTAGGAGTATATCTTATCTAGGTTTTACTCCTTTATCTTATTAAGGCTAAGCGAGTTCTATTCTACTAGGGAGTATATTTAATATTAGAAACCTTCAAATCGCTATTAGATTATAGTATAAGCCTCTTAGATTAAGGGTTTAACTAGGAGAGTTTAAATATAAGTTTTATAGAAACTAGTAGCTTATCCTTTAAGTATAATTAGTAAGGTAATTAATTGCTCGTTAATTAGTATTTTATAACTCGTAGTATTATTATAAAAGGTACAAAGTTTAATTAAAAAGTTATCTCTAGTACTACTAAACTTATTCGTATTATTATAGTAGTACTTCCTTAATATAGTTATTTCTCTCTTAAACTCTAAGGTATAAATACCCTAAAATAACTTATTAATCTCCTTAAAGACTAGTATTAGAGTAATAGTATTAGTAGTTAGTAATATAGGACGCTAGTATTACTAAAAGATTAGGTTATTTCGCTATAAAGTTAGGTTATTTTATTCGTTTTATTTAGTATACTACCTATTTATATATAATTATTAACTATATTATCTAATTAGATATAAAGTATAATAACTATATTATTAGTACTAGTACTAATGTTTATTTAGTATAGATACTAAAAAACTTAGGGTCCCGATAGATAATAGTATATTCGAAGCTAGTTTTAGTACTATATATAAAGTAAAAGGTAGTAGTACTAGGTTTTATACTAGGTATAATAGTACTAGGTTTAGTAGAGGTAGTAGTTATACAACTAGTATAACTAGTAGTAGTATAATTAGTTATACTATCTATACTAGAGTTAGTATTATTAAAGGTAGAAGTAGTACTTCTTTAGGTTATTTTAATTATTTATTCGGTTTTAATAATACCTATATAATTTTATCTTTAAGGCCTTTAGATATATTATCTCTCGTTAAAGAGAATATACCCTCTAAGCTCTTTTAACTCTTTTAACTCTTTTAACTTATTTATAATCTACTACGCGAACTCCTTCTTAAACTCCTTCTTAAACTCCTTCTTAATAGTAATATTATTATTTTATAATACCCTTAAAATACCTTAGCTCTTACTCTACTATTTTATATCGCTAATAAATCCTCCTCGGCCTATAGTACTATTACGTCCTTCTTTTATAGTTCGAATAACGTATAATTTATAGGTTTAAGCTTTCTATTATAGTCTCTTATTTTAACGTTTACTCCTTTCTTTCGGAATATCTCTCTTATATTCTTTACTACTACTATTTATAATATCGAAATCTACTATTCCCTTAGCTATCCTTTAAAGTCTACTTAAAAGATATTAAATAGTATTAAATCTTTTTCTTCTCTACTTATATAATCTTTAATCTTCTTTTTAATAAATACTTTAAGTTTATTAAGAGTAGGAGCTACTTTCTCTTTCCCTTTAATATTAGGATTAGGAGAGTTATTAGCTTTAGTTTTATTATAGGTAGATATTATAGTCTATTTATTATAATTATAGAAGTGTCTTAAGTTAGTATAAGAACTAAAGAGAAAGAAGGTTACTTTAAAGGTTATATAAAGAATTAGGTAGTTAATTTATAATTACTAATTAGTATTAGTTTAGCTTCTTAAGCCCGGATACTAAATATAATCTTTATATATTTATATAAGGTTCTAAAAGAGTATAGGTATAAATAGCTAGCTAATATATAATAGTATTATAAACTATCTTAAATAATACTACGTAATAACCCCTCCTTAGCTAGAACGTATATATTATAACAAAGGTATTTAATCTAGTATTTAGGCTTTATATATCCTATTTTACTATATATAGTATATATAAGAAGTTATTTTTTAAGTGTTTTAGTAGCTTTATTAGCTAATATATTATTACTTAACTTTATATATACTTCTTCTAATATAAGTTTTAAAATTAGATTATTAATTTTAATTATATTTAGATCTTTACTTAGCTCTTTATATTTATATAAAATAAATCTTTCGAAGTAGCTATTTAGGCCCCTAAATATAATCTATACTTTATACGCGTCTAGTATAGGATAGCCTAGGTCTTTTAGATATAAAGACACGCTTTATATAGCGTTAGTATATTTATTAACGTTCTTATATTATCCTTAGTCTATATTAATAATAGTATTTAGGTATTACCTAATTAGGTTAAAATATAACTTACTATATATAGCTAGAATAGCTAACTATAGGCTATTAGTAGTTATTTTATTTTTAAACCTATTAATATTATTAATAGATATAATTAATTTAATAGTACCTAGTATCTTTTAACTATTCCTAGTATAGTCTAAAAAGTATTCTTTATATTTAACGCCTAGTTCGTTTATTTTAGGCTTTTTATTATTATAATATAGTACCTTATTAGAGGGGTCTATAGACTTATTTATATAAGGTATATATTTATTTATTTTTAAAAATAGCTTAGCCTTTTATATTTATTTAATATAATTAGTTTTTCTAACTAATTTATTATCTTTAAATATACTAAATAATATATTAAGTAAATTTATTTAGATTATATTTCTAGGTATATATTTAGTAAAAGTAGGCTTATTATAAGTATTTTATATAATTATATAATTTTTAGTCTTTTAGACTATAAGTTATTCTATACTAGGTACTAGGTTAAAGTATTTATAGTTATCTTAAAAGATAGTAGTTCTTATATTATATAAGAGTTTATAAAACTAGTCTCTTTTAATTTCTATCTTATTATTAAGGTTTTTAAAATATTACCTTAATTTAATATATTATTTATTACTTAATATAAGATTATTAACTAGTTTAATTAATTCTACTTATACTAAGAAATACTAGCTAAGGTCTCTCCTTTTAATAAGGCCCTACTTAAGGAAGTTACTAACTAAGTCGCGTAATATAATCCCGAGCTAATTATAGCTAATATCTAGTTTATTTAAAGAATTACTAACTAAATAGCTTAGTATAATTATATAATTATTATTAGCTAGTAGCTCTAAGTTAATATATATTATAATCTTAGTATTATAATCTAGATATTTAAGAGTAAAATATACCTTAGTTAAAAAGAGAACTATTTATAGTAATTCTAATAGTAGTATATTATATAATAAGTTATATAATAGTATATTATAATCTCTTAATAATATAGTATTAGAAGTTATATTTATTTTAATTAAATAACTATAAGTACCTAGGCCTAGAACCTATAAAAAGGATATTTATAAAAGATATAAATAATTATACTAGCGTTTAGTAAATATTTAGTTAAGTAATTAAGTAGTATAGTTAGAATATATATTTAACTTATTTAATAACTATAAATAGTACTAGCTATATATATATAGGTCCTCCTAGGTTATATTTAGTTAAAATATACGGTCGAAATACGCTTAGTAAAACTAAGACTCTAGTAGG
The DNA here is from genome assembly GCA_900184765.1 of Hymenoscyphus fraxineus. NCBI lineage: Eukaryota > Fungi > Ascomycota > Leotiomycetes > Helotiales > Helotiaceae > Hymenoscyphus > Hymenoscyphus fraxineus. The sequence goes on from LT855415.1 coordinate 2,223,073, forward strand.
TTTAAACTAAGACTTCGGTAGGTTACGTTTAGCCGAAATACGCGGTCGAAATACGCTTAGTAAACCTAAGCCTTCGGTAGGTTTAGGCTAAGCCTCTAGTAATCTTAGGCTAAGACTTTCGATACTTATTTAACTTTTAGCTAAGCCCTTAGCCTTTAGTAATCTCCTTAGCCTCTAGCTAAGCCCCTTAGCCTTCGACTAACCTCGGCTAAGCTCCTTAGTCCTCGGTAAAGCTCCTTAGCCCTCGGCTAAGCTTCTTAGCTCTCGGCTAGGCCCCTTAGTATATAGTTATTAATAGGATTAGATATAGGGTATATAATCTATTCTAAAAATAACTACGCTTATATTAACTAAAGCGCTTATAAAAAGTAGCTTTATAATAAATATTAGAGATAAGAATATATATACGTTTAGTAAAGCTAAGAAAGCTAAAATAAATATAACCTAAGAATATAATATATATTATATTAATATTAATATTAATTATCCTTAACTTAAAAAAATAGTATATATTACTAAATATTCTAAACTAAATATTAACGTATTATACTATCGCTTAAATTATATTAATATTAATATATTACTAAAGACTATATAAAGTACTAAAGGATTTACTATAAATTCTAATAGTAAAAAAGTACTTAATAATTATAACTCTTATTATAAAAAAAAAATAACTAAGATTATTAGTTATAAACTACTTAATAATTATAACTTTAATATACTTAAATACTATAATATTAATATACTCGAACTATTATATATAAAAGGATTAAGCGAAGAATCTTTTATTTTTACGTTTATTTATTAAAAGATACGTACTATTTATATATTTATTATTAAATATAAATCTAAAACGCTTAATAAACTTATTAAATTAAATAACCTATTAAATAACTAATTTAATAAGTCTATTAAAAGAATATACTTAGATAACGTAGGTAAATTTAAGTCTAATAAATAAGTATATTATATTAAAAATAAGGGAATTATAGCCGACTATATAAGCCTTTATACCCTTAAATAAAACGGAATAGCCGAATAAATAAATAGGTATATAATCGAATAAATTATAGCTATATACTTTAAACGATCGATTCTACTATTCCTATAGCTATATATAGTACGTTCTATTATATATATAAAGAATCGCGTATATAATAATACTATAAACTCTATTCTTTATAAAGATATATTTAATATAAAGCTAGATTTATTTTATATTTATACTCTTAGATTACTTTATTATACTTTAATTCTAAGCGAAATAAGGAGTAAAACCCTTAAAGGAAAATTAGCTAATAAATTATATAAGGGTATATTAGTTAGCTAAGAGTTATCTAATAACTACCTAGTATATATACTTAATTTAGAAAGAGTTATAAGTATAAAGGACGTTATTATAAAAGAAGATCTTTTATATAAAGACAACTATATATAGGACTAAAACTACTTAGAACTACTTAAAGAATAATTACTAGATTAAGATTATTTATAAGATATTATAAAATATATAATATTATATTAAGAATATAATAAAAATACTTTTATAAAATATAGTAGTTTATAATAAAATAGTAATACTAATAATAATATTAATAAATTAGAATAAAATAATCCTATATAAAATACCCCTATATAAGATACTCTTATATAAAAGAATATAGAGCCTAGACCTTATAATCTAAGATCTAAATACGCTCTTAGTAAAACTATATATAAAAATAAAAATCTATTAGTTAAAATTAACTCTAATATACTTTTAATAAATAAACTATAAGCCCTTTTAGCTATATATTAATAAGCCTTACTTACTTATTTTAGTTCTAAAACAGACCTAAATAATACTAAAAAGGTCTTTATAAATAAGAATAAAAATATAGTTATTATTAAACTAAAAATATATAAAAAAGTAATATTTAAATTAAATCTATATAGAGACTATTAGATCTAATTAATATAAAAGTAGCTAGATATACTAGTAGAGAATAGAACCTAGAAGCCTATATATAAGGAAGACGCTAGTAAAGACGCTAGTCCTATAAAGATATATTAGGTTTATAAGCTAAAAGAATTAAATAGAATTATTAAATTTAAATTATAATTTATAGCTAAGGGATTTAAATAATTATATAAATATAACTATATAGACTCTTTTATAAGGGTTATAAAACAAATAAGCTAGAAAGTTCTTTTTATACTAGTACTTATTAATAATCTAATTATATAGAAAATTAATATAATTTTAGTATTTATATAAAAAGATATTAATATTAAGTAATTATATATAACTACTTTTAAAAGACTTAATAAATATATTTATATACTAGCTAAATTATATAATAACGTATTAAAGCGCGATAAAAACACTCTTATATAAATCGTATACTTAGAGTTATTAAAAGCTTTATATAAATTAAAATAATCGGCTAGAATTTAGTTTACTACCCTTATTACTATTTTTATTTACTTAGGATTTAAAGCTTTAATCGCTAATTCGTATATATTTATTAACTAAAAAGATAATATATATATATATATATTTATATTAATAACCTAGCTATTATAGTACTTATAATAAAGCTAGTATAAGGTCTAATAAGCGAGCTATAATAATACTTTAAATTAAAAGATAAAAGAGTAATAAAAACCTACCTAAGAATTAATATAATTAGAATAAAAAATTAACTAAAACTAAGTTAAAAAAGCTATATAACTAAGGTTCTTAATAAATATAGGCTATTAGAATATAACCCTATATATACGCCTATAAATCTAAAGATTAGCCTTAAACCGAATAAATAATAAGCGACTATAGCTAAAACTTAGTTATTTTAAGTAATAATTAGTTATTTACTCTATATATTTATATATATATAACTAAATATAGCTTTCGCTACTATTAAGCTATCTTAATTCGTATCTAATCTCTTAAAAGAACACTTTATTATAGTTAAACGTATACTAAGGTACTTAAAAATAATAATTAATTATAGTATTATATATTTAAATAAGAATAAATCTAGCTAATATATAACTAGTTTTTATAATTTAGATTATACTAAGAACGCTAGTATAACTAAATCGACTAGTAGCTATATATTCTTTTTAGTTAGAGGACCTATTATATAGAAATCGAAGCTATAAAGTATAGTAGTATAATTAACTACTAAGGCTAAATATATAGTAATAAACGTAATAGTAAAAGAATCTATATATATAATATCTTTAGTTAAAAAACTAGGATTTTATAAATAAATAAAATTCGGTTTATATATAGATAATAAAGGCGTATTATAACTAGGGTATAACCCTATATTTTATAATAGAATAAAGTATATATTAGTTAAATACTACTATATAAAGAACCTATTAATTAATAGAATTATTAACCTTATATATATAAAAACTATAGACTAAAAAGCTAATAGCTTTACTAAACTACTTAATAAAATTAAATTCTAAAAGTTTATACTATAACTTAGAATTAGTTATATAAATATACGTTAGAATTAAGAAATACCTACTTTTAATAAGTTATACTTAATTATTAAGTAAATAAAAGGGTTTTCTACCTATTATTAAATAAGAGTTTTTTATCTAATTATTTAACTTATAGTATATACTTATTAAGGAGGTATATTAAAATATTAATACTACTAGTAGTTATATAATTTATATATAATAAGTATATACTAAATAAAAGCTAGATACTTACTAAAGGTTTACTAGAGGTCTACTAGAGTTTTAATTATTTACTTTAGATATTTAATAAAATATAAATATATATATTAAACGTATATATTAGATATACTAAACGTCTACTTAGAGGTATATACTTTAGTATATACTTTAATAAAAGTATATATTCTAATATTAATAAAGATAATTATATATAAATAAAGACCCTTATAGCTATTAGATAAGTTAATTAATTATTTTTACTTACTTTTATATTTATATAATAATAATAACCTTAAATACTTATATAATAATTAATTAAATATCCTTTTATTTATTTATTAAATATTTAAATATTTATTTATTTATATTATTATAACTAATAGCTATTAATAATTCTATAGAATCTAATAGATTAATACCTTACTTATATTTAGTATATATCTAAAAATAACTAATTATAATAATTATTTAACTATAGTTACTTAATATTCTATTATATTTTAAAAGGCTATAGTAGAGATATATAAGATTAAAGCTAAATACTAAGTTTATAATATTTTTAATAAATAAGTAAAAATAGACTTATAAATAAAGTTAAGAACCTATTACTAGGTTTAGAAGTTTAAATATAATATAAGAATAAAAGATAGTAAAAACTATATATATTATAAGAATAAAATAGTAAATAAATTACTATTAGAATTAATAATTAATTAATAAAGTTTTAAAGTATAGTTATTAAACCTTACTAGTATTATTTAAATAAAAATATATTTAATTTACTTAATCTAATAGTTAATATTAAACCTATAAATATAGTAATTTATTAAAATATTAAGAATATACTACTTTTAACTAATAAATAAATAATACTATATATATACTTATAACTATTTACTTAAAACTAGTTTAAAACTAGTTTAAGCCTAGTTTAAAACTAGCTTAAAGGTTTAACCTAGTTTTAAAAGTAGAGTTAAAACTAAGAACTATTTATAAACTATTTATAAACTATTTATAAACTATTTATAAACTATTTATAAACTATTTATAAACTATTTATAAACTATTTATAAACTATTTANCTTAAAACTTAAAAAATAGGTCTTAATTTACTTCTTATTAGGTCTAGAACCTTAGAATTACTTTATAAGCTATTAATAAACTAGTTTAAGTCTAAAAAATAGTTTTAAATCTACTTTTTATTAGCTTTAAAATTAAGAACTTTTTATAAACTATTTTAAACTTAAAGAATTACTTTAAATCTACTTCTTATTATATTTAAAACCTTAGAACTATTCTATAAACTATACTAGAGCTTATAGATATTAGTAACTAAGTACTAAGTAGTTTACTAATAAAAGTATATAAAAAGTATTTAAAAGAAATATTTTTAAAAAAAAGATATAATTTCTTTTTTCTTTTAAAGATTTCTCTTTATTTTATATAGTAATTAGCTTTAATTTTAGTACCTCTAGAGGTTTTAGACCTTATACTATAAGCCTATATACTCCTAATATTTAGTCGAGCTAGTAAATAATAGGTAAGGTAGTCTATAGCTAAGACTAAAGTAACGCTCTAGTATAGTACTACTAGTATATAAACTACTTAATTATCCTATCTTTATATATTAAAGCGCTTAAATACTCTTAAATACCCTTCTTTTAAAGTATATAATAATAACTACTTATATCGCTACCTATATATAGTAGTAGTATAGTATAAAATATAGTAGTAGTATAGCTAGTATATAATAGTAGTATAGCTAGTATATAATAGTAGTATAGCTAGTATATAATAGTAGTATAGCTAGTATATAATAGTAGTATAATATAAAATATAGTAGTAGTATAGCTAGTATATAATTATAGTATAATATAGAATATATAGCTATTATATAGTAGTAGTATAGAATAGAATATAGTAGTAGTATAGCTAGTATATAGTAGTAGTATAGCTAGTATATAGTAGTAGTATAGCTAGTATATAATAGTAGTATAGTATAGAATATAGTAGTAGTATAGCTAGT
>LT855415.1:2229474-2280291 GCA_900184765.1 Hymenoscyphus fraxineus
CAGGGCACGTGATCTATTCTAATAATATTTTATAAATAATAATACTATTTATACTACTTTTAATAACTTTTATAAGATTAAAATAAATAAATTAATAAAAAATAAAGTATATAAAATTATTTCTTATAGTAATCTACTAAAGATACTTATATATTTAGTTCTAGATCTATTAATACTATTAAAAATAAGAGAAATTTTATTATATATAAGAAGTTAAAACTAGTTATTAAAGCTTTTAATAATAAAAAAAAGAAAATAGTCTTAATATAATCTTTAATAATTTAATATATTAGTATTAGATTAATTATTACTTTTATATTTATTCTTTTATATACTAGAGATAAACCTCTAAAGCTATAGCTTTATAATATAGTTTAAGTATATATTTAATTAAAAACTATACTTAATTAACTATTCTTTATATAAGAACTAAAAGGATTATTAAAGTAAAGAATATATACTTTAAGATTATAAAGCTATTATATAGTATTTTAGAGTTTAGTAACTACTAGTATAATATTTATTTTAAATACTATATAAATATAAAGTTATTTATATATAACTCTTATTTATTATATATAAATAATAAAAGAACATTTAAAATAGTTATATTATAAACTAATAATACTCTTATACTTAGTAATATTATATTTATAAATAAGAAGTAAGAAAAATCTAAGATATTTAAGTTAAAATCTATTAAATAATTAACTATTAATAACCCTCTTTAAATTTAATAGTATAAATATTACTTTAAATAAAAATAATTTAATTATATTTACTTATAACTATATCTTTTAAATAAAACTTATTAAAAATAAGCTTATTAATCTTATAAGTATTATTAGAATAGATCACGTACCCTATACCTAATCCTATTAATAACTATATACTAAGGGGCCTAGCCGAGGACTAAGGAGCTTAGCCGAGGGCTAAGGAGCTTTACCGAGGACTAAGGAGCTTAGCCGAGGTTAGCCNTAGAGGCTAAGGAGATTACCGAAGGCTAAGGGCTTAGCTAAAAGCTAAATAAGTATTAAAAGTCTTAGTCTAAGGTTACTAGAGGCTTAGCCTAAACCTACTAGAGGCTTAGCCTAAACCTACTAGAGGCTTAGCCTAAACCTACTAGAGTCTTAGGTTTACTAAGCGTATTTCGACCGCGTATTTTAGCCGAACGCGTATTTCGGCTAAACCTAAGCCTACTAGAGTCTTAGGTTTACTAAGCGTATTTCGACCGCGTATTTTAGTCGAACGTAACCTAGGAAGACCTATATATATATAGCTAGTACCGCTTATAGTTATTAGATAAGTTAAATATATATTCTAACCTTATTATTTAATTACTTAACTAAATATTTACTAAACGCTAGTATAATTATTTATATCCTTTATAAATATCTCTTTTATAGGTTATAAGCCTAGGTACTTATAGTTACCTAATTAAAATAAAAATATAACTTTTAATTCTATATTATTAAGAGATAATAATATACTATTATATAACTAATTATATAAGATACTACTACTAGAATTACTATAAATAATTCTTCTTTTAACTAAAGTATATTTTACTTTTAGATATCTAGATTATAATACTAAGATTATAATATATATTAACTTAGAGCTACTAGCTAATAGTAATTATATAATTATACTAAGCTATTTAGTTAGCGATTCTTTAAATAAACTAGATATTAGCTATAATTAGCTCGGGATTATATTATATAACTTAGTTAGTAACTTCCTTAAATAGGGCCTTATTAAAAGGAGAGACCTTAGCTAGTACTTCTCGGTATAAGTAGGATTAACTAAACTAGTCGATAATCCTATATTAAGCGACAAATAACGCGTTAAATTAAAGTAATACCTTAAAAACCTTAATAATAAGATAGAAATTAAAAAAGACTAGTTTTATAAACTCTTATATAATATAAGAACTACTATCTTTTAAGATAACTATAAATTCCTTAACCTAGTACCTAGTATAAGACAACTTATAGTCTAAAAGACTAAAAATTATATAATTATATAAAACACTTATAATAAGCCTACTTCTACTAAACGTATACCTAGAAATATAATCTAGGTAAATTTACCTAATATATTATTTAGTATATTTAAAAATAATAAATTAGTTAGAAAGACTAATTATATTAAATAGATATAAGAGGCTAAGCTATTCCTAGAAATAAATAGATATATACCTTATATAAATAAGTCTATAGACCCCCCTAATAAGGTACTATATTATAATAATAAAAAGCCTAAAATAAATAAACTAGGCGTTAGATATAAAGAACACTCTTTAGACTATACTAGGAATAGTTAAAAGGCGCTAGGCGCTATTAAATCGATTATATCTATTAATAATATTAATAGGTTTAAAAATAAAATAACCGCTAATAGCCTATAGTCGGCTATTCTAGCTATATATAGTAAGTTACGTTTTAACCTAATTAAGTAATATTTAAATACTATTATTAATATAGACTAAGGATAATATAAAAACGTTAATAAATATACTAGCGCTATATAAAGCGCGTCTTTATATTTAAAAGACTTAGGCCACCCTATACTAGACGTATATAAAGTATAGATTATATTTAAAGGCCTAAATAGCTATTTTAAAAGATTTATTTTATATAAATATAAAGAGCTAGGTAAGGATCTAAATATAATTAAAATTAATAGTTTAATTTTAGAACTTATATTAAAAGAAGTATATATAGAGTTAAGTAATAATATATTAGCTAATAAAGCTACTAAAACGCTTAAAAAATAACTTTCTATATATACTATATATAGTAAAATAGGATATATAAAGCCTAAATACTAGATTAAATACCTTAAACTTAAACTAGAAAAGAAGACTAAAAAAGATATAAAAGATATATTTAATAGCTCTAATCTAGTACTAAAACTACTATATATAATACTATTTAGTACAACTAATAATAACTAACGTATTATATTAGACTTTAGTACTAGTAAGTACTTTACTTTAAATAAAGAATAGCTATAAGACTATAAAACTATTAGTAACTCTACTATTAGTATTATAAATAGAGCTAAACTACTTATATATAGTATTAGTATAATCTTAGCTATAAGCTCTAATAACGTCTAAATAGACTTATTAGTTAACTACGTCCCTAGTATAATATTAACTCTTATATTAACTAAAGCGCTTACTAATAGTAGCTTTAAAATAACTATTAATAATAAATACGCCTAAGCTTATAATAAAGCTTTAAATATAATAATTAATATAACTTAGGAATATAATATATATTATATTAATCTAAATATTAACTATAAGTAACTTAAAAAGGTAATTTATATTACTAAAAATACTAAGCTTAATATTAATATACTATACTAAAGGCTAAACTATATTAATATAAACGCGCTTCTAAAGACTATTAGCGAGACTAAGGGTTTTAATATAAACTCTAATAGTAAGCGAACGCTAGACAAATATAGCTCTTACTATAAGGGTAAAATAACTAAGGTTATAAGCTATATACCGCTTAATAACTATAACTTTAATACTCTTACTTATTTTAACCTAGATACGCTAGGACTACTTTAGATTAAAGGACTATTTAGTAAAGTATATATTAATATATTTATATATTAAAAAATATATACTATCTATATATATATAGCTAAATATAAATCTAACGCGTTTAATAACCTAAAAGAACTTAATAACTTATTAAAGAACTAATTTAATAAAGGTATTAAAGGAGTATACTTAAATAATATAAAGGAGTTTAAGTCTAATAAGTAGACTACTTATACTAAGGACTAGGGTATTATAATAGACTATAATAGCCTCTATTTACCTAAATAAAATAGAATTATAGAATAACTAAATTAATACCTAATAGAACGCGTTATTATAATATATAGTAAGTAATCTATTCTACTATTCCTATAACCTTATATTACACGTTTTATTATCTATATAAAGAACTATATCTATAATAGCTTAACTAAATTAATACTTTATAAGAATATATTTAGTACTAGCCTAGATATATTATATATATATATCCTAGAGTCCTTATACTATGTCCTTATTCTTAAAGAAGTTAGGGCTAAAACCCTAGAAGGAAAGCTAGCTAAAAAGTCTTATAAGAGTATCTTTATTAGGTAGGAGTTATCTAATAACTACCTAGTTTATATCTTTAACCTTAAGTAAGTTATTAGTACTAGGGATACTATTATTAAAGAGAACCTTATATATAAGAAGGAATATACTATTAACTAGGACTATACTAACCTACTTAAAGAGGAATCTAAAGACTAGGATTATCTATAAGAAATTACTAGTTATATAAATACGCGCTAAGTACGTAATACCCTTACTCTTATATAAAAGGATAAAATAAAATCCTCTAGCGACTCTAGTAAAAGTTTTAATAATAGCTCTAATAATAAAGATAAACTAGCTCTAAATAATAGTTCTAAGGAACTAAAAGAGCTAGCGCTAAAAGAGCTAGCGCTAAAAGAGCTAGCGCCGAATAATAGCGCTAAAGAACTAGAGGGCTATAACCTATAATATACTACTAAACGATACGTTCAAGTATTATTTACTTAAAGCTCTAAATAGAATAAAAACCTATTAAACTATATAGACCCGGACGTACTAAAAATTAATAAACTATAAGTATTTCTAGCTCTATACTATTAAGTATTACTAGCTTATTTAAGCTCTAGAGAACCGACTAACGCTAGCGCTAAAGTCCTACTAAATAAACTTTCTAATATAGTAATTAAAGAACTAAAAACGTATAAAGAAGCGACTTCTAATTTAAATCTATATAAAGACTATTAGATTCGCTCTATATAAGCTAAGCTAAATATACTTACTATAAACAGTACCTGGACCGCTATAAGCGAAAAAGATACTAGTAAAAGCGCTAAACCTATTAAAACGCGATAGGTTTATAAACTAAAAGAATTAAATAATATTATTAAATTTAAATTATATTTTATTACTAAAGGATTTAAATAACTATATAGACGCGACTATATAGACTCCTTTATAAGGGTTATTAAATAAATAAGCTAGAAAGTACTATTTACGCTAGTACTACTTAATAACCTTATTATCTAGAAAATTAATATAATTTTAGTATTTATATAAAGAGATATTAACGTACCTTAGCTAAATATAGCTGTACCTAAAGGACTAAACGAACACCTATATATCTATATTAAAAAGTTATATAAAAACGTAATAAAACGTAATAAAACTACTCCTATAAAAATCGCGTACCTAGAACTCCTTAAGGCACTTTATAGCCTAAAACAATTAGCTAGGATCTAGTTTAGTATACTTATTACTATCCTTATATAACTAGGCTTTTAGGCCCTAAACGCCGATTCGTATATATTTACCTACCGCGCTAAAGGTATATATATATATATATATNCTATTTAAATATACCTCGGAGTTAATATTATATAAACTAACGTATAACTATAATTAAGCTAAAAAACCTATATATATAAGATACTTAATAAATATAGTCTATTAGACTATAATCCTATATATACGCTAATAGACCCGAAGATTAGCCTAGTCCCGAACGTACTAAAGGCTACTATAGCCGAAACCCGGCTATTCTAAGCGATTATCGGTTGTTTACTATATATATTTATATATATAAGACTAGATATAGCTTTCTTAGTAATAGCTCTATTATAATATACGTCTAATCTCTTAAAAGACTATTTTATAGTAGTAAAACGTATACTATAATACCTAAAGATAATAATAGACTATTATATTATATATACGCTAAAAGATATAACTAGCTACTATATAACTAGATATTATAATTTAAACTACGTAAAGGATATTAATATAACTAAATTAACTAATAGATATATATTTTTCTTTACTAGGGGACTAATTATATAGAAATTAAAGCTATAAAGCGTTATAGCGTAATCGACTACTAAAGCTAAATATATTACTATAAATATCGCGTTAAAAAAGGCTATTTATATAAGGTCCTTAGTTAAAGAACTAGGATTTTATAAATAAATAAAATTCGGCCTATATATAGATAATAAGAGAGTACTATAACTAGGGTATAACCCTATTTTTTATAACCGAACAAAGTATATACGCGTTAAATACTACTATATAAGGAGTTTATTAATTAATAGAATTATAGACCTTATATATATAAAAACTACTAACTAAAAAGCTAATAGCTTTATAAAGGTACTTAATAAGGTTANTATTTAAAATTAATAAAAGAACCTTTTTACTTAGGATAACTATAGGAGTTTTTTATCCTATAAGTAGTATACTTATTAAGGGGGCGTATTAGAATAAATTACGTACTCTATACCTAATCCTATTAATAACTATATACTAAGGGGCCTAGCCGAGGACTAAGGAGCTTAGCCGAGAGCTAAGGAGCTTTACCGAGGACAAAGGAGCTTAGCCGAGGTTAGCCGAAGACTAAGGGGCTTAGCTAGAGGCTAAGGAGATTACCGAAGGCTAAGAGCTTAGCTAAAAGCTAAATAAGTACTAAAAGTCTTAGCCTAAGGTTACTAGAGGCTTAGCCTAAACCTACTAGAGGCTTAGCCTAAACCTACTAGAGTCTTAGGTTTACTAAGCGTATTTCGACTACGTATTTCGGCCAAACGCGTATTTTAGCCGAACCTAAGCCTACTAGAGTCTTAGGTTTACTAAGCGTATTTTAACCGCGTATTTCGGCCGAACGCGACCTAGGAGGACCTATATATATATAGCTAGTACCGCCTATAGTTATTAGACAAGTTAAATATATATTCTAACCTTACTACTCGATCACTTAACTAAATATCTACTAAACGCTAGTACGATTATTTATATCCTTTATAAATATCCCTTTTATACTAAGTATAGTCTCTTTATCTTTTAAAGTTAGTCTAGTATTAAAATAAGTAAATATACTACTTAAGACTACTTATATACTATAATATAATACTAAGAACTACTATATATAATAGTAGTACTTATAATATCTTTACTTAATATATATAACTAATAGTCTTTATAATATAATACTTTTAATACTAAACTATTAGTTTTATATTATACTTTCCTTATTATTTTTCGACTTTATTAACTTAGAATTAAATTAATATATATATTACTTAAACTTATAGTAGTAATCTTTCTAATTTATATACGCTTACTAATTAATATTAGTATAAGAGATACTTATAAATAAGGTTATAAAATAGTAAATATAATAATTTAATAGTTAGTTAATTAATAAAATAAAAAGAATAAATACTAGCTATAAGTACTTAAATATACTAAGCTTTCTAATTTATATAATAAAAGTAATAGAAATATTATAATAATAACTAGTAGTAACACTTTAGTTAAATAAATAGAAATTATAAAGTAAATAGAAATATATATCCTTAATTTATATCTAGGGACTAGAGTAAATTAAAGGGTAAAAGGGTTAGTATTTCTTTATACTTAAATAAATCTATTCTAGTATAGTTTATTTAAATAAAGTTAGTAATATAAAAACCTTTTAACTTATTTAAATTCTATATAAATTAATAATCTATAAGATTTAATATAGTTATAACTAGTTTTAAAATATATTTAATATTTAGTAGTTCTATAAATAATTATAGAATATTAGTATATAGAGTTTATTTAATAATAAACCTACTTATTTATTACTATAAAGTTAAAGCTTTTTCTAGTATATTTTAAAGTATAAGAACTTACTTTCTTTTTAATTATTAGTTTATAATAATAAATAATTATTAGCTAGCTTCGAGTATAACTACTTCCTTAATATTAGTATACTTTAGTTCTTAGAAGTATATAAGAATTTAGCTAGTTACTCTTACTTTAATATATAATATAATATTAAACTTTAATCTAGTTTTATTAGTTTTATTAGTTTTATTATAATAGTAAGGTAATATAAGATAGTATTATTAGTTTATATTTCGTATATATTTCTAAAAGAGTATAGTTCTCTAACTAAGAATATATAGTATTATATAGTTATCTTAAATAGTTTATCTTATATAATAAACTTTAGATATTCTACTAGAAGTATAAATATACTAATAAGTTTAATATTCTCTTATCTTAATATAGATTTCTCTTTTATTTCTTATATTTCTAAAAGAAACTCTAGAATTATTTATAAGAGCTAGAACGTTAAACCTTAAGTATTTACTATATTAGGTAAAGTATAGGAATATTTACTATATTAGAAAAGAAAAAGTAGGTCTATAGTAAGTTAGTAGAAATACTAAAACTCGTTTATAAGGTATATAGTACTCTTATATATATAGCTATACTTCTATTAGTTAGAAAAATATAAGCTTTAAGAATAAAATTATATTTAATTATATATATAAATCTATTTTATTTTTATACTATTCTAATATATAGAAGTATTACTATATAAGTATAAAGAGTTATATACGTATATAAGTAAAACTTAAGTATATATATAGCCCTTAGTATAACTAAGTATAGCTTTATAGTCTTAGTAAACCTAGCCCTTATAATAGCTATAAGAGTCTCTCTAGAGACTTTTATACTAAGATTAATAAAACTTAGTTATACTATATACTATATAGTATCTTTTATTCGTTCTACTTTTATTTATTCCTATTTATACTTCTTTCTAAGACTTATTTATTACGTTTAGAAAGCTCTTCTATCTATTCCTTTCTAAACTAATTAATACTTCTTATTCTTACTAGAGTACCGGATAGAAAGGGTTAGAAGTACTTCTAAGGCTAGGTATTATAGGTTTTAGTAGGTTTAAAATATAATAGAAATTATAAAGTACGAAATACTCGAAGTAGATCCCTTTCTTAGCTTCTATATAATACTATACTACTTATAAGCCTAGGGTAGGGCTCCCTAGCGCTTCTATATACCTTTATACCTTTATACTATAGTAAAAAGACTATTACTTTCGTAGTAAAAATACTATCGCTTACGTAGTAAAAAGACTTATTCTTTACCTTTTTTAGTCTTTTCTTTCTACTTCTCTCTAGAAACTAGTCTCTTCTTATTTTATTCTATTTAGTTATATAATTCGCTCTCCTTTCCTTTACTAGGCTAAAGGCCTAGCTCTTTTACTCTACTCCTATAGATTAGTATAGGAAAGAACGGGAGATATTATATAATAATACTATATAATATAGTTCTATTCTATTATACCTACTTTCGAAACGTTAGAAAAGAAGATAAATAATATAAGTAAAACGAAGTTATAAAAGATTTTAGATTAAACCTAGTATATTACTTATATAGCCTCTAAGGTTATTACTTATTATTTTTAAGCTTATTATACTTAAAAAGGAATAATTATTTCTTTTATATTTAAATTATAAAACTATAATTTTATAAAGTTTATAAATCTTAAGTTATAGAAAGTATTTATAATAACCTATAACTACCCGATATATAATAGCTATAATATTCTAAAAATAGGAATTAGAATATTCTATAACTAGTTATAAATATAAAAAACTCTTTATATTAATATTTCTAATATAAATTAAATAATTCTTTTAAAAAGAAAATTCGTTTCTAACTTTATTTATATAAGTAATCTCTCTTAACTAAGGTAAATAAAGCGTTAGCGCTCGCTTAGTATTAAACTCTTATATAAAAACTTTTAATATTTAAATAAATAGTTACTTAAGACTTTACTTTTTATTTATATAATTTATTTTCTTAGAATTAAATACCTTATAATTCTAGAACTAAATTATTAGGAATAAAGTTAAATATAATATTTAGAATATAAAGTAAAATACTTCTTAAAAGAGTAGTAGTAAGCTAACTAATATATATTATATTCTAATTAGTTAGAAGGTTCCGGAAGGCTTCTTTAACTAATTAGGAAACGTTACTTAAGTAAAGTATATACTATATAATATATAAAGGAACGTTAACTAAACTAAAGGGTTCGGTCTAGTTAAACCTAGTACGTTCCGTAATATATATACTATTATAAACTTATAGTATTTTATAAGATTTTTATTAAAGTATAATTATATAATATATTAAGCTTTAGTTAGTATCTTATATTTATTAGATACTAATTTTAATATTATAGTTATATATATATTTCTAATCTACTAGCTTTAAATATTATTCTAGTATAATATAAGCGTAAGAGTAGTATTTATAGTAGTAGTTAAAGCTTTATATAATAGTAATAATCTATTCTTATAATACTTATAATTATTATTTAAAAAGTAATAATAATTAATATTTTATATTTAAAATTAGTATTTTTAGAAGTTTTTTTAAAGGTGTTTTAAAAGGGTTTTAGAATTAATTTAAAGTAGAAATATAAT
Source organism: Hymenoscyphus fraxineus (assembly GCA_900184765.1). NCBI lineage: Eukaryota > Fungi > Ascomycota > Leotiomycetes > Helotiales > Helotiaceae > Hymenoscyphus > Hymenoscyphus fraxineus. The sequence goes on from LT855415.1 coordinate 2,239,849, forward strand.
TACTACTCTTCTACCTAGATAATATATATATAAATCGTATATTAAACGTATAAATAGCTAGTACTTTTTAAGATAAGTTATTTAGTTTATCTTAAAAGGCGAATCTCTCTTTAGTATATAGTATAATAAGTATATAAGTACTATTAATCGCTCCTATATAATCTTTAAACTAAGGATAATTCTAGGGATTAATTTCGATCTATAGAGGTATTTATACTTAATCTAATTATAGTATAGTAGAGTTATATATACTATTAGAAAGTAATATTCGTACTATCTTATAATAAATATACTAGATAGTCTTAGTACTTTTATAATAATAAGTATTCGTCTAATTAAAGAGTAAGGATTTATTTACCTTTAAAAGCGCTCTATTATTTTATATAAGAATAAGTCGCTTATAACTATATATAAAAATATACTAAGTTATTCTCTTATTATTATATATTAAGTAAGTTTAAGACTACCTTTTCGTATTCCCTTAATACTATATATATACGTCTAGCCTTTTAGGTTTAGAGTTTTCTAATTAAATAATAATTTCTATAAATAAGTATTTATTTAAGTATAATAGTATTAAAAAGTTAAATTAAAACTATTCTAAATAACGTCTAACTAATTCGAGTCTTTACTATTACTTAAGTCTATCTCTTTATTAATATTATTAGACTACCTATTATTCCTCTACTATATAGTAGTATTACTAGTATAATTATAATATAAATTAAAATAATTACTATATAACGTAATATTATAAACTATATACTATTACCTAGTTATTTTAATCCTTCTTTAATTATAGCTTTAAGATTCTATTATAACTATAAACCTATAGGAGTAATACTATTATTATACTTCTATATCCTTTAACTTATAGTATTATATTTTAATAACCTTATTTAGTAAGCGTATAAATATATAGCTATTCTAGATTTATATAAGTAGAGTAGTTCGCGATTTTAGTAGTATAAAACGTAGAAGTAAAAACTAAATAATAGATAAAATAAAGTCTTACCTAAAGAGTAGCTTTAAAGAGCTTCCTAGTTTTATACTTATAATATTTTCGTACTTTTATTTATATAAGAGATATATATTAATTAATATAATATCTAAAAACTAGAACTAGTATAGTATTTAATTCCTTTTAGTAACTCTAGCTATTATTATACTCTTATAATATTAATTATATATATTCTATTTACTTATATTATAATTATAATTATTTATAATATTTATAATTAGTAGAGTAAGCCTAAATAACTTAATTATATTATCTTATCTAGAGAGGTTAAGATTTTAGATTTTTAAGCGAGTAAAACGTGTATATTTTAGTCCCTAGTAGTCCCTTTATATAAAAGGTAAACAACTCGCTTATTAGTAAGCTTTTTGTCCGACTCGCCGGCCTTATATACGTTATATATATAAGAATACTAAAAGTATAATCCTATTCGCAAGGCCGTATTAAGCCTAAAATACATTTAAAACTTTTATAATTAAGATATAGATTAATTAGCTTAACGTACTATAATCTTATGTTTTTAGAATACGTATACGATAATTGTAGCGGGAGTTATATAATTTACAAGTTATCGCTCCCTTTTTACTATCTTTGAATTATAACCGTACCTTAATAGTTAGGTACCTACGTAGGAACACTAAAACCATAGGAACCACTCTCGCGCCCGTATCTAGCTAGAATCGCATTTAAATTAGACATAGAGCGAGTATAAATATCCTAAGTAATCAGGCTATATTTACATGTTCTCGCTGTGCTATTACGATATCTGTAGGTAGTAGACGGTAGGCGAGAAGTAGGACGAGTGCGACCGTAGATTTTAGTAGGGTGCCAGGGGTGCCTTGCCACGTGATCGGCCGCCTTTACCCGACGCTTTTCCTTAGTATTTAACTCTTAATTAAATAGCTTATTACTATTAAAGTATAACACCTTAACTAAGATATATATCGACTTTAGCTAAGGTAATTTAGTATACGTTTTACTATAAAACCCCTTATCCCTTCTACTAGCTCTTTAGAATAACTTAGTATTTTAAATTAATTATTTTTAATTCTTTAAAGTTAATTAAAGAATATATATATATATATATATNATTATAAGAGAAGAGTTAAGAATAAATATAATATTTATTTAATTAAATAAAAGAAAGTATATATTTATATAGTACTAGCGTATATATACCTCGGCTTAATACTTATAGAACTCTATTAAAACTAAAGTATAGTACTATTATATAGTTATTATATAAAGACTTTATTAATAAATTATAAAATATCTTTTATATAATAATTAAATAATTATTAAAGTAAATAAACTATATAATATAATATAATTAAATATAAGAAGTTAATAACTACTATTATATAACTATAGTTTAAGTATTATTAGGGCCCTTTTTAATAATTTAAAAGCTAATTAGTAGAATATTATAAAGGTTATATAAACAAATAATAAAGTACTTAGTAAAGTAGTTCTTTTTACTTATTTAAAACCTAATTAAAGAACTTATTAGTATAACTATATAAAGACTTTGTTAAAAGATAATTACTTATAAATATAAATAATAAAGAATTAAACTTCGATTATAAGCTTATTTATATAGGAACTACTAAAAAGGAATATAATTTTATAAGATTTATATATAAGATTTAGTATATATAATAGAATAAAGAATATATAAAATAAAGTCTCTTATATCTAAAGGACTATATTAGAAATAATATAATAGGTTATTATAAAAGGATTAAAAGTAGAAACCTATTTTAAGATATAAATAAAATAAATACTTTATTATAATATAAATAGTCTTTAAATATTATATTAATATTCTAATAAGTTTTAAACCTTATAATATAAACCTAAACGTAATAATATTAGTATTTAAAAGATGTTTATATTATATATATATTAGGGAAATAGGTTTAGTAGAATACTAAGATAAAAAAAAGATTATTATAAGAATAAATATAGAATATAAAATAAATAAAATAGTTTTTAATTAATATTCTTTAGCTATATAATAAAACTTAAGTAAGAAACTTAATACTACTATTATATAAATACTTCTTAAATTATTCTTTATTATTTATATAAAACGTAATAAAGAACTTAAGTGTTTTATTATATAAAGGTATTATAAAGAAATAATTAAGTAATTTTAAATTTAAAACTCTTAAGCTATTAAAGACTTTAATTAAAGAATATCTAAGTTACTATTAAATAAAAGCTTTATTTTACTATTTATATAAGAGTAAAAGCCTTTATTTATTTTATTATAAAGAAAAAGCTTTACTTTAAATATATAATAAATAGCTAGAAATAAAGACTCTAAATTATTTTATATATAAAATAGAATAGAATAATAGTTATATAAATATAAAATACTATATTAAAAATAGTTATAAGTATAATAAAGCTATAGTTCTAAAGTTTTTATATTAGTTATAAATTATATCTTTAACTACTTTATATATAGTAGTTTTTTACTTCTATCTTTATAGTCTATTTATATTATATTACTTCTTACTCTCTTAGCTTACTTTTAACCCTTAGTTTATCTTTAATATTATAATACTACTAGCTATTATAACTAGCTTAAAATAAGTATCTATAAGAAGTAATAATCCTTTAAAAGAACCTTTAATAATAGTCTTAAAATACTAATCCTTTATTACTATAATAGTTATAATATTAAATTATATTTATTTAATTCCTTTAATTTTAAATATTTAGTTTATATTATTTATTTAAGCTCTCTTTAAGTTTAATATACTAAAGTATTACTTAAAACTAAAATTTATAATATTTTCTTTTTATAAATTAAAATAAACTTATAATAAACTCTATTATATAAATTATATTATAAAGTTATAAGTTTATCTTTTTTTATAAAGTATATAATACTCGAGACTACTTAAATATACTTTTAGTATTAAATACTACTATATAATAATTATATTCTTAAAAGATTTATTTTATATAAAGACTATAAAATAAATCGTTTACTTTAAATAAAGGGCTTAAGATAAAGACTTAGTTTAGGTATATAATTACTTTAAAGGTTAATCTAGAATTTAATATATATATATATTAAATATACTTATAAAGAGACTACCTATTTAAAATAAGAGGTTATAAAAGTAGATTATAGGTTTATTTAAGTAGATTAAACTATCTATATATAAGTATAAAGAACTTAATATATCTATTTACTTAAAGATTACTAATTAAATACTTTATCTTACTTAATTATAACTCTTCTAAAAGTATTATTATACTAACGTATTATAGCTTTAGTTATATTAAGCTAACTAAGACTATTATTTAGTATACTAGAATTATAGAACCTTTTATTAAATTAGTATAATAATAACTATAAAGTAAAAACCTAATAATAAAAGATAAATATATATAAAACTAAAGGTATAAGAGTAAAGATATAAAGGTTAAGGAGTTTAAAAGACTTACTAAAGGTAGTTATACTTTTACTTAGGAGTTTATATAATATTTAATAAATAAAAAAGAAGTATTTAATAATATTTAAATAAAATATAGTTTTAAACCTACTAAGTAAGAGACTTAGAATATATAACTATAGTTTCCTTATATATTTTTAATAAAAGTAGTATATAGTAGTCTAATAGTTTAATTTATATAAATAAGATATAATATTTTATAAAATCTAACCCTTATTTAAGGTATATAACTAGAATTTCTTTTACTTTAAGTTAATATACTATTTTAATTACTTAGAGTATTATTAAAGCTTAAATAATATATATATATAAGTATAAGTAAGTATTATTTATAGTATAACTTAAGATAATAAACGTATTTCTTATTTAGTATTTTATTTAAAGCTTATAAGATATTAAAATCTTTTATTTTAAATATAGATTATAGATTAAATAAATAAATATAATATAATATACTTTTTATACTTTAGAATATACTTATAATATTTATAATAGAGGTTATAGAAACTAGAATCTATTAGTATAACTTATTAGAATAAATATAGAGTATATTATTATACTATAAAAGTAAATAATAAATATATAAATAGTAGTATATATTATTATTTTAATTATTTAAAAGCTAAGTAAGTATAAGTATTCAAGTATTAAGGACTTAAATAAAGTAGTTCTAAAATAATATAACTAAAGAAGTAGAATATATTATAATAAGATTACTATATACTAATAATTATTATAATAAAGGAATAGTAAATATACTAGAGTATTAAGAAATAAATATTTAAAAGTAAAAATACTAGAATATAATAAAGGTTATAATATTTTAACTATAGTTATATAAAAGCGGTTATAGTAATATAAATTATTAGCTACCGAGTTTCTATTAAACTTAGTAAGAGTCTTAAAATAAAGAATAAATCTATATTAGATTAAGAGAATATTAAACTATATTAAGTCTTTATTTATAACTAGCTAGGTTTAATTTAAATAAAGAGTTTAAAGTAAAGGCTTTAATTTATAAGAGATATAATTATAATTAAATAGAGGGGTTTATTTTATTACTAGCCTTATATCTTTTAAACTACTTTAATCTTTAAATACCTATAAATATTATATAGCTAGAATAGTAGAATAATAGGAAAGTATTAAAATATATTATATATTAATATAGTATTCTTTTATTATTTAGAACTTAATTAAATAGGTAATTAATATAATTATATAACGACTTTATTAAGGAATTATTATTAATATATATATATAAAGAATAGAAGAATAAACTTATAATATAAGTTTATTAATAAAGAAGCTAATCTTAGTATAAGAGTCTCTTTTAGAGATCTAAGAAATAAAGGATAAATCTATTTTAAAATAAGTATATTATATTAGATTATAATAGAGATTACTTAAACCCTTGTTATATAACTATTTATATTATCTGTTTTTTATAGTATTTATATCTTAATTTTATAACTTATTATTATTATAGTATAAAATATTTACTAAAATATATATTACTTATTAAAGGTATAAGTTTATATATACTAGCGAAGCTAATACTATTATATAAATACTTTATAAAATAATAGATTAGTACTTATTTCTTATAGAAATATAAGATATAAGAATTAAATCTCTATTTAGAAAAGAGAATTAAACTAAATTAAATTTATTATAATATTTATATTCTAGCTAAGAACAGGAATTATATAGTACTATTTAAGGTAGTATTATATATATAGGTATAGTATATATAAATATATAAATAATATTAAGTATAATAAGCGAAAATAGTTATAATAACTAAATATAAGATAAATACTAAAAATATAAATATAGTCTATAATATTTATATAGCTATTATAAATAGTTTATAATACTAAAATATATTAGCTAGCTACTTATACTCTCTTAGAAGCCTATATAAATATATAATAATTATATTTAGTATTTAAGTCTAAGAAACTAAACTTATAAAATCTATTTTAAAGATTTAATATTTTATATATATTATAAACTAAAGACTTTACTTTAAATAAAGAGATTAAAATAAAGACTTTATATTATATAAATAATTTAAACTCTAATCTTTCTTTTTATAAAATATTTTAAATAAAGTTTTTATTATAAGTTTAAACCTTAATTAATAGAAAATATACCTTCTTAATTATACTATTACTTATTACTAAATAGGGTTATTATTTAATAATATTTAAATATAACTAAATAAACACTATTTAATATAAAGTAATTAAACCTTTATATATAATTTATATATAATATAAATAGATTAATTACTATTTAAAGATTTATTAGGTTTAGTAGAATATATTATAAATAGTCTTATTAAATTAATAGAATACTCTCGAAAAGGTTTTCTATTATAATATTTATATTCCTTAATAAATATATTAATAAATTATAACTATATTTAACTAATATATTACTAACTTATAAAATTAAATAGAAGCTTTTTTTAAGTTTATATAAAAGTATATAGTTTAAAAGTTAACTCTAATAAATAAACCCTTAGTAAAATAAAATACTTAATCTATTAAAATATAAAAATAATATAATAAAGAAATATATTAATTATTAAATATTAACTATATATCTCTAGAATAGTATAATAAAAAAGGCTTTTTACTTAATTCTAGGCGAGATAATTTTAATCTTCTAGAAGCTTTATATTCTATTACTAGCTTTAATTTATTAAAATAATATTATATTATTAATATATATATAATAATATTACTAATTAATAGCTTAAACTATAAGCTTATTTATAAAGGAGCTATTTAAAGGAATAGAAGTCTAAATATATTAGTTTAATCTATAATTAATATATAAGTTATAAAATAAAAAGAGGCTAAACTTTAGTATTTAACCTTTTTCTTTTATATAATATCTATTAAGTTAGAAGTATTATTAATATACTATTTTAATATAGCTATCCTAGCCTATAGTAGGTAGTTTATACTATTAAGTATATTTAATTAAAAAACTATATTAGAAATTATATACTAGGTTATTAATAAAGAGATTAAAAGTCTTATATCTTACTTTAAATAGAAATCTATTAAAAGTATAAATAAAGTAAATACTTAATTATAATATAAATAACCTTTTAATATTTTCTTAATATTTTACTAAGGTTTTAATCTTATAATATAAAGTTTAAATTATTAATAATAGTATTTAAGAAAGATTTAATAAGTTATTAAAATATTAAAGGAATAGGCTTACTAGAGAGCTAAGATAAAAGAAAAGGTTATTATAAGAATAAAATACTAATATATAATAAACGAAATAGTATTTTATTAATAACCTTAAAGTATCTAATAAAACTTAATTATAGAACCTATTAGTACTATTATATAAAGTACTTTAAAGCTTAATCTTTATTAATTATATACTACTTAACTAAAGAGCTTAGTAGTTTTATTATTTAAGAATATTATAAAGAAATATTATATACTTTACTTTAATAATTAAATTATAATAAAACCTTTAATTAATTTATTATTAAGGGAAAGCTTTACTTTATTTAATAATTAAATAAAGAGTTTAACTTTATATATTATAAAGTAAAAACTTAATTAAATTTAATAATAAAAGACTTGAAATAAATACTTTATTATAATAAATTTATTCTAAGATAAAGACTTTAATTAAGTTTATTAATATAAAATAAAGGTTTATTTTAGTTTATATATATAATAGAATAGAATAATTGTTATATAAATATAGAATACTATATTAATAATAGTTTATTAGTATAATAAAGCTATAAATTTAAACTTTATATATATAAGGTCTTTAAAGACTTCTATCTTTATAACCTATTTAAGTAGATATTAATTTTAATTCTCTTAGCTTACTCTTAATTAGCGTGAGAATAAATTATTTCACTATTAAATTAGTAATTAACTAAATTATAATTAAATTAATTTAAATTAGATTATAAACTTTAGTTAATTAAATAGATTAAGAGGCGTTTATTTAATCTAATTAATTAGATTAATAGTATATATTTTAGAGTATTACTAATACACTTAGAGAAGCTATAAGAGGGCTAATAAAGAGTTAAAATAAAAGGAAAGAATGTCTATATAATTAAGGAACGTTTCTAAGTTATAGGAACGTTCCTAATAATTAGGAATATTATTTATAAATAATACTTTATTATTATACTTTTCTTATCTAGGAACGTTCCTATAGACTAGAAATATAAATATAATAATTTGTAGTATATTCTTTAGTATATAGCTAGGCCGAGACTTAATTCTAATCTATAGGAACGTTCCTAATTAAGATAAGTACGTAAGAAAGGGCTCTCGCTTAGCGGGTACGCGGTACCTAGGGTACCCTCCGAGCCCTCGGTTCGTAGGTCCGATATATTAGCCCGAATTAATTAATTTAATTAGATTATTTAATTAATTAAACAATTAACTTTAATTAAAAGGTCGACTTAATTAGATTAACTAAGATTAGAACCCTATTAGTTAATCTAATCTAATTAATCTTTATACTACTCTTAATATAGTACCGTTACTAGCTATTATAATTAAGCTTTATATAATATTTAAGAGAAAATATTATTCTTTAAATTAACCTTTTAATAATAGTTATAATATTAAAGAATATTTATTTAATTCTTTTAAATTTAAATAATAAACCTTTATAAGTTATATAAGCTCTTTAGAAGTTTAATATATTAAATATTAAACCTTTATAAGTTATATAAGCTCTTTAGAAGTTTAATATATTAAATATTACTTTATAAGTTTCTTTAACTAGAATAAATTATTTATTTCTAACTATAAAGATTTAATCTTAGTATAAGAGTCTCTAGGTAAACCCTTATAAACGTTATATAAGTAAGGTCTACTAAGGATATAAACCTATACTTAGTTATAATAAAAGCTATATTAAGAGTTATATATTTACTTAAGTCTTATTTATATATATATATACTCTTTATACCTATATAGTAGTACTTTTACCGGTTAGAAAGACGTATAAATAAGATATATTTATAGGGATAATTAAATACTATTATATTCTCGAAGTATATATTATTATAATATATATATATAACTACGTAGGTATAAAGAGCTATAAACTATATACGGGTTTTTTAGTATTCTTATAGCTAACTTATTATACTTATTTATTTACTTTTTCTTTTCTAATATAGTTATATATTAAGGTTTAACTATCCTACCTATATAAAGTCTTCTAGAGTCTCTTTTAGAATTTAGAGAATAAGAAATAAATTATATTAAAATAAGAGAATATTAAACTAGATTTATTAAAACTAAAATATATTAATTAACTTAAGTTAACTAATAAGTACTTTAGCTTTTATATATATATAGGTTTTATAAAATATTTATATTAATAAATTATAATAACTTTATAAAATATACTTATTTAATTATAACTATTATTTAGGGTTTTAAGTAGAATTATAAAACCTAATAATTAAAGATAAATATATAAGGCTAAAAGAATTTAAAGAAACTTAAAATATAAAAGATAATTATATTTTAGTTAAGAAGATATAACCTATAATAAATAAGGGAGAAGTATTTAATAATATTTAAATAAAATATAATTAAGAATCTATTAAGTAAGAGACTTAAAATATATAGGTATAGTTCTCTTATATATTATTTAGTTATTTTATAACTTAATATATATAAACTAGAAATAATATCTAATATAATTAAAACCTTATTTAAGGTATATAGCTTTAATATTTCTTACTTAAAACTAATATATTACTTTAATTACTCGAAGTATTATATAAGCTTAAATAATATATATATAATTATTATTTAAAATATAACTCGAAATAATAAAAGTTCTTCTTATTTACTATTTATTTAAAGCTTATAAAATATTAAAGTATTCCTACTATAAATATAGCTTAAATATAATATAATATAACTTTATAATTTCGAATAGATTTATAATATTAATATTAAAGACTATATAGGCTAGAAATTAATATATATTTATTATAATTATATATTATAATAAAATAATAATATATATACTAAAAACCTAAGAAAAAGAGAAAGATATTTTAAAGGTAAAATACTAATATATAATAAAGAAGGTTATAGTATTTAAACCCTAATTAAATAATAGTAGCTATAGTTATATAACTTAGTAGCTACCGAGTTCTTATATATTACTAGCTAGGTTTACTTTAAATATAAACTTATAAATACTTTAATTTATAAGAGATATAATTATAATTAATTAAAGGCTTTACTTTATTACTAGCCTTAGATCTTTAAAATCTCTTTAATATATTAATAGTTATTAATATTATATAACTAAAATACTAGAATAATATTAGAGTATTTAATAAGAATTATAATAATAGTAATATACTTAGATTTATATATAACTATAATTCTATATAGATATTATATAAATATAGTATTAAATATCTAAGTACTAAATTTATATTTTAAATCTTTCTTATAATATTATAATATTTATATATAGTAAAGTAATAAAGGTATATTACTTAAACCTTTATTATATAATTAATTACCTTTATAACCTTTCCTTAGTATTTTAGTCTTAACTTAATAACTTATTATTATTATTATTATAGTATAAAGCCTTTATAAAGATATTTATTAACTCTAAAGAACGCGAGTTCCTATATACTAGCGTAGGTAAAGTACTATTCTATAAATACTTTATAAAAAGATAAATTAGTACTTATTTATTTTAAAGATCTAAGATATAAGAATTAAATCTCTATTAAAATAAGAGAATTATAGTAAAATAGATTAAATTTAAAGGTTTTATATTTTAAATATATATAAAGAGTTAAAAATAACTACTATATTAAATATATTATAATATAAATCCTTTACTTTAATAAAGACTTTACTTTATATAAAAAGGTTTTAAATAAAGGTTTTATTATACGTTAAAACTTTATATATAGATTTAACTTATATATATTATATAAACTATAAGAACTTATAATAAGAATAATTAGTTTAGAATATAATTAATAATTTATATATCTTTTTAATTATAATATTATTTATAATTAAATAAAATAAGTATTTTATAATAAATATATATTTATTTTCTTACTTATATAATACTACTTCTATTTATTAAAATAATATATAAGTAATAATAATAATTATTATAACTAATTACTATTTATTATAAAGATAATTAAACTTTTATATATAATTTAAATTAATTAATTAGTATTTAAATATATATTAAAGTTAGTAGAATATAATATATATACTTTTATTATACTTATAGAATACTCTTAAAAGGTTTCTTTATTATAATATTCTATTTCTTTATAATATATTATTAACGTATAAAACTAACTAAGATCTTTTTTCTAAGCTTATATATATAAAAGCTTATATTCTAAACGTTAACTTTCTAGAGAGGTTAAGATTTTAGATTTTTAAGCGAGCAAAACCTATATATTTTGGTTCCTTTTTGGTCCCTTTATATAAAAGGTAAATAACTCGCTTATTAGTTAGCTTTTTGTCCGACTCGCCGACCTTGTATATATCGTGTATATAGGAATACTAAAAGTACAATCTAACTCGCAAGGCTATATCGAGCGTAAAACGCTTCTAAAACTTATATAAATTAGTAATAGGTAAATTAGACTAATACGCTACGATTCTGTTTTCTTAGATTGTTTATACTATTATTATAGCGGGAGTTATATAATTTCGAAGTTATTATTACATTTTTACCCCCTTTGAAATACAACAGTACCTTGTATCTACTAGGCACCTAGGTACCTACGCAGGAACACTAAAACCGATAGTAGGTAGTACTCTCGCGCCCGCATCCAGCTAGAATCGTATTTAAAAGACGTATTAATCGTATATAAATTTCCTAAGCATCCAGGCTATATTCGAGTATTCTTGCGATATTATTACAATATCTGTAGCTAGCAGGGTATAGATATACGTACAAGTATAACCGTGGATTTTAGTAGTATCGGGTACTAGGGGTGCCTTACCACGTAATTAGCCGCCCTAACGCTTTTTATTAGTATTTAACTCTTTATTAAATAACTTATTATTATTAAAGTATAAAACCTTGACTAAGATAGCTATATATACTTGAAAGGGGGCGAGTTCGTACTTATAACGCTATAACCCCCTATACCTTTATAGTCTTTAATATAACTTAATACTTTAAAGTAGTTTTTTATATAACTATTTAAAACTTATATAAAGGAGTTTTATATATTATTAATATAGGTTATTATATAGTATACAAAAGAAAAGGTAGGTAGGTAAAAGAGTAATAAGTTTATAGGAATATAGAAAGTACTTAGACTTTAAAAGAAGAGTTTAAATTAAATATAAAGTTTATTTAATTAATTAAAAGAAAGTATAAGCTTATATACCTCGGCTAAATACTTATAGATCTCTATTAAGATATAAGTAGACTACTATATATATTAATTATATAAGGACTTTATTAATAGAATATAAAATGAATAAGTAAAAGATATTTAATTAACTAAACTATTTAATTTATTATATATAAGAACTTTATTTTTATTAAGCTATATAACTATATCTACTATTATAGAGCTATAATATAAGTATTATTAAAATCTTCTTTAATATATTTAAAGCTAATTAGTAGAATACTATAATAATATTATAAAGAAATAATAATATACTTATTAAAGTAGTTCTCTTTAACTATTTAAGACTTAATTAAATGAATTAATATAATTATAAAAAGACTTTATAAAGATATTATTAATTAAATAAATAAGCTTATTTATAAAGGAACTATTAAAAGTAAATAGAATTCTAAAAGGTTTATATATAAAGTTTAGTATTTATAATAGAATAAAGAATATATAGATTAAAACCTATAATATTTAAACTATATAAGTCTATATAGGACTAGCGTATATATACCTCGGCTAAGTACTTAAAGATCTCTATTAAAATATAAGTAGACTACTATATATAATAATTATATAAGAACTCGATTAATAGAATATAAAATATTTCTTAAACTATTAATTAAATATTTATTAAAGTAACTATTAAATATACTATAAGTATATAGTAAATATATATAAGATACTTAATTAACTAAACTATTTAACCTATTATATATAAGAACTTAATATATATTAAGTTATATAAGTATAAATTAAGTATTATTAAAGTTAATTAGTATAATATTATAAAGATTTTATAAAGAAATAATAACGTACTTATTAAAGTAGTTTACTTTAACTATCTAAGACTTAATTAAGTAAGTTAGTATAATTATATAAAGATTTTATAAAACGAATATTAATTATAAATATAAATAATAAAGTATTAAATTTAGATTATAAGGAACTATTAAAAAGATATAGAAGCCTAAAAGATATATATATAAAGTTTAATATATATTATAGAATAAAGAATATATAAATTAAACCTTATTATATTTAAATAATAATAAGAAATATATTTTAAAGAGTATATTAATAAAGGATTAAAAGTAGAAGCTTATTTTAAAATATAAATAAAGTAAATACTTATTTATAATATTAATAATACTTTAATAAATCCTTAAGTTTATTAAATAAACTTAAAAGTAATAAGATTAGTATTTAAAAGAGGTTTATTATATTATATATATTTGTTAGTACGAGAGATATTCGTAAATAATAGTATAAAATAGTAGTAATAAAAGTATATAAAAGTTAGTATAATAGTTAATTAATTAATACTATAGAAAGGATAAGTACTAGCTATATATACTCGTATATACTAAGCTTTATAATCTACGTAATAACTAGTAGATATATCGTAATACTAGGAGTACTTTATAAAGTAATAAAATAGCTAAAAGATAATAAATAATAAAGTATAAGACTAACTCTATAAAATATATATAAAATAATAATAAAATAATATATTACTAGTTCCTTTTTACCTATCTAACTTTATTAATCTTAATATAATTAGTATTAATTAGTTTCTTTAGAGTACTATTTAACTTTAATTTAGTTATTAAATTAGATAGATTATCCTTCCCTTCTATTAAAAAGATATTATTAATATTTTTAAATTTAAATATATTATATAGGTATATTATATTAATTATTAGCCTCTTTTCCTTAGTAGTTCCTAATTTAGTAATATAATTAAATATAGACTTTAAATTAGTATAAATTTTAAGTAGTATATACTATCCGAGGTACTATATTAAGATAGTTTTAATATAAATAGCTATATTATATCCCTAGCTTAAAGTATATAATTCTAATACTAGTATACTTTAAGTAACTCTCTTATACTTAGACAAGTTCTAGTATAGAATATTAGTATATCTAGTATAATCTATTAGTATATCTAGTATAATCTATTAGTACTAGTACCGATCTAAGCTAGGACGTTATATTCGAGTTATTTACAAAGGATCTATTAGTAAAGTATACTAGTTTTAAAGTACTAGGTTATAAAGCTATAAACTTTAGTCCCCGGTCTTTATAATCGATTTACTACTATAATCGCTTGTTTAGTTAATCTATATCTCCTATATCCGGATTTATAATCTATATAATAAAGAATAAATCGTATACTACTTCTAGTTAGTATACGCTTAATATATAGGCTCCTAGAGCTTAAAGTACCTTATACTCTTAAGGGTTTATTATAAGCTATAATTAATCTTTTATTTTATCCTTTTATATAAGAATAATCGATCTATCTTATTAAAGTATAATATAGCTTCTATTAAAGTCTATAGGTTATTATACTATAAGGGCCTTGCGTAGCTTTAATTTAAGTAGTAGATTTATAATAGTAAATTCTACTTCTTTACATTTAATAAATAAAGTATTTACTAGTATTAAAGAGTTATTTATTTATAATCCTACTATTCTAAAAATACTTATTATATTTAATTCGTTTATAAAGAATAAGTATTAATTATAAGTTAATAATTATATATATAATTGTTTAGTATAGTATTTTAAATAGCGGGCGTATTAAAATATACTTACTTCTAGTATACTATACTATAGCTATTTTACCTTAAGTATTTTACTCTCTTATTATAGAATAGGTAGATTAGTAGGAGGGTATATATAAAATTAATATACTAATTGTTTATTAGTATAGAGGTACGCTTATTATACGTTATAGTTATATAAAGGTAGGTTAAAGAGTATTATAATAGTAAGTATTAGCCTTTAGCTTATACGTTAAATTATAGGTAATTACGTTATTATAAAGTGTTTCTCTTTATTACCCTAGGCTTATATAATAAGCCTTAATTTATCCTACTATTTTACTATACCTTCGTCCTTTATATTATAAACGAATTTAAAACTAAATATTATTATATTTAGTAGTACTTCGAAAGGATCTATTAGTTTAAAGGACTTAAGCTCTTTAAAACCTTTAATCTCTTTAAGGTCTATAGTACTTAATTTATTATTAGGAGTTCAAGGTTCGAAAGTAATAAAAGTTTCGGCTATAAGTAAGTACTTCCTAAGACAGCCTCTAGGTTGTTTACTAGTAGCTTCTAGTTAATACTTTATAGTTATAGATAATTATATTATAGTACTAGTAGAATTTAGTAGTAGTTTAATAGGTTTTACTATAGTAGTAGAGCTCTTATTAGTAGTACGTAGCCTTAAGAGCCTTATAGAAGGTAGTACGTCGCTTAGTTTAGAGGGGTTAATAATACTAAAAGTCTTTTTATTAGTATTTTCTAGGTCTACCTTTTCTTTATAATATAAATAAACTACTATAGTTCGAAAAGGAGTATCCCTATTTAGACTTAGTAGCTTAATAATTATATTTTCTCCTTCTACTTTTATAAGTAGATATAAGCCTATCTAGCTACCCTTTTCGTACTATACGTATATAGGGTATAAAAGTAGTAGATCTTTTAAGTATAAGGTAATTAGCCTATTCTAACTAGCTAATACTTATTATACCTAGTATTTTATATAATAGTACCTTACTTCTTTTATTACCTTTTACTAAATAATAGCCTTTTAAATTATATTTATACTAGAGGTATTATTATTTAATATCTTAGTATAGGTACTATATACTAGTAAAGTAGAGATAAGTCCTAAGGGTCTAGTTATATTATTTATAGCTTTAAAGGCTATTCTAAGCCTTGTTTATCTATTAATTATAAGAGCTTTATTTAATATAATATTAAAGGCTCGCTATATAGGTTCGTAATAGCGTTCTACTTATTCGATTAAATTATATACCTTTATAAGAACTAAATTAATAGTTACGTCTATTATTTTAGTATATATTTAGAACTCTCTATTAGTATTTATATACCCTAGTCTATAGTAATTATATCTAGTAGTCCTAAGTATATATAAATCTACTCTCTTAGTATAAGCTCTTATACTATTTTAGCCTTAATATTTATAAGCTAATCGCTAGCTTAATAATTAGTAGCTTTATCGACTAAATAGCCTACTAGCTTGTTCTTAATATAGAAGATATTAAAGTAGATATTAAAGTTAAATTTATAATTATTATAAATTATAAATTTAAATTAACTAGAGGACTTTTAGTATATTTAGTACTTCTTATAGTAGTTGTTAAGTACTTCTATTACTTTATAGGTAACGTTAGTATACTTAGCTTACTAGAGTATTTTATATAGTTTATAGATAAATAGGTATCTAAATCTTTAGTAAAGCCTTTAGAGCTCTAGTTTAATTAGAAAGGTTTAGTAGTATTTTTTATATAGATTGTCTATTACTACCTATTAGTTCTCCTACTAGATAAAAGGGTATTTGAAAATACGAATAGTTAAGTAACTTTTTAAAGCTTTACTCTTATTTATAGTAA
Source organism: Hymenoscyphus fraxineus (assembly GCA_900184765.1). Classification (NCBI taxonomy): domain Eukaryota; kingdom Fungi; phylum Ascomycota; class Leotiomycetes; order Helotiales; family Helotiaceae; genus Hymenoscyphus; species Hymenoscyphus fraxineus. The sequence continues at coordinate 2,257,224 of LT855415.1, forward strand.
CCTTTTTAGTAAGGTTATTATATATAATTCTTAGGTAATCGAGGTCCTTAATATATATAATAAAAGGTATATTAATACTAGATAGTATTACTTAAAAGGTTATAGGACTAATAGAAGAGTCTACTTTTACTAAACTTATATTATTAGTTTTACTAATATTATATTAAATATTAGACTATCTAGCTATAGATCTATCTAATTTAGTAGCTAGGAATAAGGATTTATATATAAGATACTAGGCGTATTTAATAAATAATATACCTATAGCTCTTATATTTACTATAATACTAAAAAAATAGGATTTTAGGTACTAAAGTAGTTTTAAATTTTAACTATAGTCTTTTAATAGATCTATAGTATTTTTAGGATTAATTAAGTATAAAAGAGCTTTATTATAAAGATAATTTATTAGTAATTAAGTAGAATTATCTTTAAGATTATCTAGGGTTATTATAAAAGTAGTTCCTAGGTTTATATTATAAGTAGTATCTTTGTTATAAAGAACTATTCTACTAACGTCTAGGTTATCGATCTTATTATAATCCTAGATATTAAGCTCCTTATTAATATTAGTAGTATTATTATTATCTATTTTATCTTAGTCTATATTTGTTAGGAAAGTCTAGAATTAGTCCCTTAATATACTAGAGTTATATTTAGCTCTATACACTTAGTATAAGGTATTACTTTCTTTTTTAGAGTAATTATAAGGTCTATAACCTAGTTTTTTATAAATATAATACTTAAAAGTATTTATATATCTATTATTTCGTAGTATATATCTTATATAAGAACCTTATTAATAGAGCTATTTATATAACTCGCTTTAGTTTCTAAACTATTAATTTATATATAAAGTTTCTTTTAAAAATTAACTAAGCGATTAATTAAGTATAAAATAGGTAGAGGATTAATTATTAGTATATTCTTAGTTTATAATCGAAGTTTAAAGAGTTTAGATAAAACTAAGAACGTTATTTAAAGGGTTATTATATACTATATAATATACTTTAAAGTCTTAGTATTTAATAACTAGGTAGTTAAAGAATATAAGATTATTATAAAACTCTACTATAAGATATAGTCTAATTGTCTCTAACTCCTTTAAATATAGGTTAAAAACCTAGGATAGTTATAGTTTAAAGTACTTTACTTTTATAGAACGTAAAGTAGTTAAATTCTAGTTTACTAGGCTATTAGTTTAATAGTTCTTACTTTTAAATCGATCTACTAGTATTTATATAGCCTAGTAAAAAGGTATATTTAAAGGATAGATACTACTATTATAGTATAAAAGAGCTAGTTCTTTAAGTAGATATAATAGTACTAATAAAAGGGCCTAGTTATTATTATTTAGCTTAACTATTATATAAATATCTATAAATATTTAGAGTTATTCTTAGAAGTTATTCCCTAGTTCTCTAAATTTTATAGATTCCTTTATTATCTTACTAACGTTTACTAGTTCCCGGCTATATTTATTAGGTAGTCTTAGCTATAAAATAGCTAGGAGGTCCCTAGTNTAGCTAGGGCGGTAGTAGTCGAAAGTTCTAGTCTAGTCTAGTTTATATAGGAGTAGCTAGTAGTTAGTTTAAAAGTTATAGTATATAGTCTTCTTAAAACTAGTAGTAGAATACTTATTATATTAGGTTTTACCTTATTATTCTATAGTTTTAGGTATTTATTAAAGTATTTTATTAAAGTAATAAAAGTAAGAGACTTTAAAGTTATTACTTTTATAAAGTATTTTATTAGATTGTTATATATCTACGTATATAGGTAGTATCGATTAAAGGTATCCTATATAGTATTATAGTAGGTTATTTAAGTATTTAAATTAGCCTTTAATAAATAAACTCCTTAATTCGAAAGGATATTATATAAGTAGGTTACTAAGTTTCTTTTATACTCCTATAGGTCTTATTTAGTCTATCTTATAAAGTCGTCCTAGAAGGTAGCCTAGAGCTTATTATTATATAACTCTAATAATTTAATATTATAGTATACTATACGTTTATATAGGTATTATTTATTAGGTAACTTAGCTTATTATTAAACTACTAGAGAGTTAAGTCTAGATATCCTAGGTTATTAGTATATAGGAGTATTAATTATTAATAGTATTACTAAAGAAGGTAGTATTAATAGTATAAAAGTACTAGGTAGAAAGGCTCCTAGTATTTCTAATACTTCTACTATTATAAGCTAAGATAGTTATAAATCGATTTCGACTCTTAACCTAGTATTTACTATACTAATAGTATATAGTATTATAGCTAGACTACCTAGCTTAATTACTAAGAGGATATATTAGTAGACGTAGTTTAGTCTTAATATAGGTCGTATAGCTACTATAATTATATAATCGACGATTAAAGAAGTAGGATTTAAAGGTAATACTTAAAAGGACTATTAAAATTAAAATAGTATAATTTATAATTCTAATCCTCTTAAACTATTAAAGTATTATTATTAAGGTTCTTTAGTCCTNAGGTTTTAGTAATACCGAAGGTAGATTATTCTATATACTATTAAAAGGTATTTATAAGAGTAGGATTTAATAGCTAGATAATTATATATTTATTAGAGTTTAATATTTAAATATAATTATTATACTTTAAAGGACTTAAATAGCTTAATTAAGAGGTTAAGTATTAAAGATAATAATATAAAAGATTATTATATACTACTTAAACTTATAGTAGTAATCTCTCTAATCTATACGCGCTTACTAATTAGTATTAGTATAAGAGATATTTGTAAATAATAGTATAAAATAGTAGTAATAAAAGTATATAAAAGTTAGTATAATAGTTAATTAATTAATACTATAGAAAGGACGAGTACTAGCTATATATACTTATATATACTAAGCTTTATAATCTACGTAATAACTAGTAGATATATCGTAATAATATTAAAGAAATAGGTATAGTAGAGAAGTTAAGTTAAAGAAAAGTTTATTATAAGAATAAATTACTAATATAAAATAAAGGAAATAGTATTTAATTAATATTCTTTAGTTATATAATAAAACTTAATTAAAACACGTATTAGTACTATTATATATATACTCTATAAAGATATAACTATATACGTTTTAAATTATTCTTTATTATTAATATAAGACTTAAATAAAGGAGTTAATAGATTTATTATATAAATATATTATAAAGGAATAATAAAATAATTTTAAATTTAAACTTCTTGATTTATTAAAGACTTTAATTAAAGAATATAAATTTACTATCTAATAAAAACTATACTTTACTATTTAAATTAGTATAAAAACCTTTATTTATTTTACTATAAAGAAAAGACTTTATCTTAGGTAATAATAAAGTAAATACTTTATTTAAAATATATAATAAATAGCTAGAAATAAAGACTTTAAATAAGTTTATATATATAATATAATAGAATAATAGTTATATAAATATAAAACAGTATATTAATACTATAATTCTAAATTAAATTTTTAACTACTTTATAATAAAGCCTTTATTTTATAATTTATATATAGTAGTCTTTTATTTCTACCTTTATAATCTATTTATATTACCTTTAACTCTCTTAGCTTTAACTTAATATATAGTTTACCTTTAATATTATAACGCTATAAGCTACTATATTTAGCCTTAAAATAAATATCTAAAGAAAATAATAATCCTTTAAAGTATATTTTTAGTAATATTTTAAAGTACTAATACTCTACTATTATAATAGTTAAATATTAATGTTAGTTTAACTTTATGTTAATAAACGGGTGATACAATAGACCTATATTACTAACGTATCTGTTGTAGTAACTAAGTCCTTGTTATTGAATTACATAGAGGAGCAAGTGTAGCTAGCTGGGTCCCTACGTACTTGTAGGTGCTACGAGTACGCTAGTCCTGAAGGAGCCGCTACGCTCGGAGAGTCGGAACTAGCTGATAACCATTCACTAATATAAACCGACACTGGCACAACTTAGAAAGAAGAACCAGAACGGGTTATAATAGTGACGAAAGCACCTGTCCATCCAAATCTATCCAATCCTCCAATCCATCCAATTATCCAATCACTTCCGTCCAATTATCCAATCATCCAATCATCCAATCCATCCAATTATCTAATCACTTCCGTCCAATTATCTAATTATCCAATCTATCTAACCAACCTGTTTGTGGCTCGTACTCGTACGTACTGGCTCGTACGTACTGGTGCTGGCAAGTTTCCTGCTCAGTTGGAAAGGTGGTTGCAAATGCGGGGTCTTTCGTGGCTCTTTTGCAAGTGAATAGCGTAGGTCGGTGGTCTTGTACCGGCTGTGGTAACTCGTACCGGCGGTCTTGAAATGCAAATGCGGGGTATTCGAGGCTCTTTTGCGTAGGGTGAATGAAGGTTGTTTTGCTTGCTAGTGGTCTTGATTCTGGAAGTTCGTACTAGAAGTCTTTTGGAAGTTCGTACCGGAAGCCTTTTGGAAGTTCGTACCGGCAGTCTGGTATTGCAAATGCGGGGTGTTCAAGGCTCTTTTGCGTAGGGTGAATGAAGGTTGTTTTGCTTGCTAGTGGTCTTGATTCTGTTGTTTTTGAAAGTTTGTACCGGCAGTGTGGTACTGCAAATGCGGGGTGTTCGAGGCTCTTTTGCGTATGAAGTGGGTGTACCGGCAGGCTGGTATTGCAAATGCGGGGTGCTCGAGGCTCTTTTGCGTAGGTGGTGTGTTTCTCGAAGGGCTCAATTAAGAGGTCAAGACTTAGCGCTGTTTTGTCCAATTTGTGGCGGAGAGGACGAAGGTGGAACCGATTTTGAAGGGTGAGTTTCGAAGGGCTTTTGGTGTCTATTTTGTGACGGAACAGACGAATGTAGAACCGATTGAAAGAGCGATTTTGAAGTGTTTTTGTGTATGTGACAGTACAGCTATCCGCGATGATAAGGCAATACTGGTTTAGCAAAGTAGTTCCTGTCCGCGACAGGCTCCGCAAGTAGGTTCGGAAGAGAACCTCTTCAGTAGTCAATACTGGTCGTAGCAAAGTAGTTCCTATCCACGATAGGCTTCGCAAGTAGACTCGAAAGCCTCTTCAGTAGACAGCGTACTCCGCGAGTTCAGGAGCCGCTACTGGATTTTGCTCAATAGTAGTAGGTTGATCCCGTCCGTGACAGGCCTATTCTTCACAAAAGAAACAGCAAACAAGCGTACTCCGCGAGTACCAAATGTTGACTGAGTCTCTGATCTGCGAGCGCGCGCACATATAGTGCAAAGAGATTAGCTGACGTGCTCCTGTTCTAGTCAGCTATTCTCTCGGGGTCTGATCAACTCACTGATCAGTGTTGGTTTGACTTTATGTCAATAAACGGGTGATGCAATAGACCTATATTACTAACGTATCTGTTGTAGTAACTAAGTCCTTGTTGTTGAATTGTATAGAGGAGCAAGTGTAGCTGGCTGGGTCCCTGCGTACTTGTAGGTGCTACGAGTACGCTAGTCCTGAAGGAGCCGCTACGCTCGGAGAGTCGGAACTAGCTGATAACCATTCACTAATATAAACCGACAATTAAAGTATATTTATTTAATTCTATTAATCTTAAATATTTAATTTATATTATTTATTAAAGCTATCTTTAAGTTTAATATATTAAATTATTACTTAGAACTAAAAGTAACTATTTTAACTAATTATAAAATAAAAGAAACTTATAATAAATACTTTAATTAGGTTTAAAATAATAATTAAAGGGTAGTTTAATAGAAAGTATATATTATTTATTTATTACGTTTTTAAAGAATAAAACTAATATATTCTTTAATAAGGTTATTATATAATAGTTTTAATAGGTCCTTAATTTAAATAATATTAGATTATCCCTTTATAAAGTACTTATATAATAATACTAATAACTTTAATTAATTAAAAGGTTAATTAAAAGAACTAATTAGTACTATTATATAAAGACTTTATAGAATCTATTAAATAATACTTATATATATAATATATATAAGGTTATATATAAAGTATTATAGGATATTTAACTTCTTTTCTAATATTATAATATTAGTATAATATCTACTATTATTTACTTAATAAAGATATAATAAGAGAATAATTAAATACTTTTTAGATTATTTCTTTATAATTACTTAAAAGTTAATTAAAGACTTTATTACTATTATTATATTATAACTTTTTAAATAAATACTTATTTAGTTCTATTATATTTATAATAATAGATATAGGCCTTAATATAATATTAATATTTATTTCTACGATTTTAATATTAATTAAATTATATTTAATAATATTAATAACTATTAATATTTTAGAGTAAGTTTAAAAAGGAATTTAAGGGTATTTTAAGGGTAAATTATTAAAGAAAAGAACTTATAGTTAGGTTATATAAATAAAACGTAACTCTTTTTTAATAATTATAAAATATAAACTACTTAGTTTATTAGAAGATTTAAATAAGTTATATTTCTAAGTTTAATAACCTTTAGTTATAAACTTAAATATAAGTTAAGATTAAAGCGTTTTATAATATTATTATTAGTAGGCCTTCTAAGGTTTTTCTATTAGTCTAGAGCTAGATTTATAGATTTTCTATATTATATAGCTAAAAATCGATATTATATCGATTATTTAATTCTTAGTAATATTATATTATTTATATATTTCTAATATAATATATATTAAGTACCCCCCTAATATAGTATTAATATATTAACGCCTAGGTCTATATAATAGCTTTATTTATACTTTTAAATAAATTTAAATAAATAAGAATTTATAAAATTAAGGTTTAATAGTTATTATATATTCTTATAGTACTATTACTTATATTTAATAGAAATAAGTATACTATTAAAGATATAGTTATATACTAAGTAAATATATATAAGATACTTAAATAACTAACTAAACTACCTAGCTAGCTAAGTATAAGAACTCGGCGGCCGCTAAGTTATATAACTATAGTTATAATCTATATATTTTATATATTAAATAAGTAATCTTAGTATAAGAGTCTTAGAGAGGATCTAAGGGAAAAGGAATAACTTACTAAATAAGTAAATAAGTAAATATAGTATAATATAAAATATATAAGATAAGCTAGCTAGAAAGTAAATAAAACGTATTTATAAAATCTAATAAAGTAAAATACTTTAGAATAGTAAATATCTATTTTATTTATTAAAATAAGAGGTTAAATAAAAATAATAGAAGTATAAACCTCTTAGCTATAACTAATATACTATAGAATATATAGTATTACCTTTATAAGTTAGAAAAAGATATATAAAAATATAGATTTTTAAATATATTTAATTAACTTTTTATAGTAAAAGAATTAGATATTTAATTTAGTTTATTAGTATTTTAATCTATTTACCTTAGTAAAATATAATATATATATTTTTATTATATAATATAAGGCGAATATTTTAAGTTATTAATATTAAAACTTAGTTTATTACTTTATTAAAGGTTATAAAAGATTACTAAGAGTTATAAAGTTCTAAATATAATAATCTTATTTATTTAAAGTATATTAAATTATATAAAAAGGGAATTAAAACTTATATAAAGTAATTTATATTTAAAAGTAATTTATTTTATATTAATTTTCTTTTAAATTAAATAAAAGATTAAGAATAAATAAAAGATTATAATATACTTTAATAAAAACTTTATATATAACTTAATTAATCTTAGTATAAGAGTTTTAAGGAATCTAAAAGATAAGGAATAAACCTCTATTAAAATAAAAGAATATTAAGCTAGATTATAAAGAAGTCTATTTTAGAAATCTAAGGAATAAAATATAAATTACTATTAAAATAAGAGAATTATACTAGATTAATAGCTTAATATACCTTACTATAAGTATATAAACTAAATAAGGTTTCTATAAAGTTCTTATATAGTTATAAGTTAGTTTTTAATATAATATAATTAAATAACTTAAACTTTCTAATTAATATTATACTTATAAAGTTCTTTTAAAGGGTTCTTATTTATTATTATTTATTCTTTCTTTAAATATATAAATATATTATAACTATATTTAGTTATATTATTATTATTATATTATTTTATTAAAAAAAAGCTTTATTTTAAGTTTATAGAAAGGTTTATAACTAAAAGAGTAATTTTAATAAAAATAACCTTTACTTAAATTATATATTTATTTCTATTATATATTTACTTATATATACTATAAATAATAGTATTATAAGATAATATATTAACTATTAATAATATTTTATATATTAGAATATATAGCCCTTTTTATTTATATTATAAAATATAATCTATTTACTTAAATATAATAAGTAGTTATTTATAATATTAATTCTTAATACTTAAATAACTATTAATTAATTATTCTATTTTATTTTAAAAATATTCCTATTCTAATATTATATTATATTATATAATATAGATTCTATAAGTAATAATATTTTATATATAAATTATAATAAGAACTAAAATTAGAAAATAATATTAGAAATAGAATACTAAGTATATATTTAAATTAAAATTCTTTATATAAAGCTAGGTTATAAATACTATAAGAACTATATATATATATATATATAAGTCTTAAATATAAATATTAGTTAATTATTAAATTTTAGTTATTTATATTTAATTAATATTATATATCTCTAGAAGGTTATATAAGAAGAGGCTATATATACTTTAGTAGCCTTAATTTATATTAAGTACTTTATATTATTAATATATAATAATATTATTATTATTTAAATAACTATTAATTAATTAACTACTTTTATACTCTTATTAAGCTATAATTATATTTAAAGTATATATAATATTAGTATCTTTTATTATATTAAGTTTTCAAGTATTAAATTAAAGTACTTATTAAAACTATATAGCTAGAGGAGTTAATTAGAATATAGAGTTAGAAGTAGTAGTATAGTAGTACTTAGGTATAAGTATATAGGCTAGGAATACGAACTTCTATATATAATTAATATATTTTAAACTATTATAAGTTAAAAAAGAAATAGGTAAAAGAGTTATAACATTATATATTAATAGTACTTAAACTAATAAGAGAAGAGTTTAAATTAAATATAAATTTTAGTTAATTAATAAAGGAAATAAGATAGAAGTTTATATAATACTAAATTATATATAACTCGGCTAAAGATTTATAGATTTCTACTAAGATAGCGTTTAAGTACTATAAAGAACTATTATATAATAATTATATAACGACTTTATTAATAAAATATAAGATATTTATTAAAAGAACTATTAAATATATTATATAATATAAAGTAAATAAATATAAGAGACCTAAATAACTAATTAAAGGACTAAGTCTATTAAATTTAAGAAATTAATAACTACTAACTTATATATTTATAGTTTAAATATAATTAAAGCCTTTTTTAATAATATAGAAGCTAATTAGTAGAATAATATAAAGAATTAATAAAGTATTTATTAAAGTAATTCTCTCTAACTATATAATACTTAATTAAAGGAGTATTAATTATAAATATAAATAATAAAGTATTAAACTTAGATTATAAGCTTATTTATAAAGTAACTTTTAAAAGAAAAAGAATTCTAAAGGTTTCTATAAAATTAAGTATATATAATAGAGTAAGTATTATATAAAGTAAAACATATTATTTAAACTATAATAAGAAATATATATAAGTTACTATATTAGAAATAGTATACTATATTATTAATAAAAAGGTTAAAAGTATTATACTTTACTTTAAGTAAATATCTATTTAAAATCTAAATAATCTTTTATTATTTTCTTAATATTTTAATAGCTTTAAACCTTATAATATAAACTTAAAAGTAGTAATAAAAATATTAAAAAGGGTTTATAAAGTTTTATATATATCTATATATTATAGAAATAAACTTACTAGAGAATTTAAGTAAAAGAAGATATTATTATAAGAAGGAAATAATAATATATAATAAAGTATATAGAATTTAAAGTATACTCTTTAGCTATCTAATAAAACTTAATTAAGGAACTAATTAGTATTAGACTATTTCTATTATATAATATACTTTAATACTAAGAAAAGGTAGTACTAAGCTTTAACTTTATATACTTAGGTTTAAATACTAATTAATTATAACTAACTAATTAAGTATAGTTATTTAATTATATAAATCTACTTAATTTTATTAAATTAATACTTATAGAGAAATAATTAAATACGTTTTAAATTATTCTTTATTAGTTATATAACGCTTAAATAAAGGACTAAGTAGTTTTATTATATAAAGATATTATAAAGAGATAATTAAGTTACTTTAAAGTTATATTTCTTTAGCTATTAAAGGTATTTAATAAAAGAAATATAAATTTACTTTACTTATTAAAATAGGAATAAATACTTTTCTTTGATTTATTATAAAGAAAAAGCTTTACTTTAGTTAATAATAAAATAAAGACTTTAGCTTTATATATTATAAAGTAGAATCTTTATTTAAAATAACTTATAAATAACTTAAATTAAAACCTTTATTTTAATAAATATATTATAAAATAAAGACTTTATTATAGTATATTATTATATATATACGTTTAGTTTAGTCTATAAATATAATATAAAGAATAATAGTTATAAATATAAAGAATACTTTATTAAAAATAATTTATAAAAAGAATAAAGCTATAATTCTAAACTCTTTATATATATTAAAGACTTGATTTTAAACTACTTTAAATAAAGTATTTATTTTAAATCCTTTATAAAGTTATCTTTTATTTCTATTTTTATAATCTATTTACTTTAACTTTAATGTCCTTTATTTACTTTTAAATTTTAGGTTATCCTTAATATTATAATACTACTAGCTACTATAAATAGTCTTTATATAAGTAGTTAAGAAATAGACTAATTCCTTAAATTATCTTTTTAATAATAATTTTAAAGCACTAATTCTTTACTATTTTAAAACTTATAATATTAAGGAATATTCTCTTTTATTAGTAATAACTTATAATACTTAATACTATAAGGTTACTAACTATATATAAAATATATAAATCTATAGAAATTAAAGAAATTAAAGAGATTAATAAGAAAATAAAAAAGATAAGTATAAATTACTAATAATTATTTAAAATAAAGAGTTCTAGCTAAAGGGTATATAATAGAATATAACCCTACTACTAGAAATAGTTAGTTATTATAACTAAATATAGTAAATATATTCTATTATATTAGTTCTTTTAATTTTAAATATTTAATTTATATTATTTAATTAGGGTTTCTCTAAGATTAATATATTAAATAATTACTTAAAACTAAAAGTTACTATTTTTATCTTCTATAAATTAGAATAAACTTATAAGTCTTTTAGTTCTATTTAATAATTCTTATACTTATAATAAACCTCTATTATATAACGCTAGAATAATAATCTTTTAATAAGTTAATAATAGAACTATATATATATATATATATATATATATATATATATATNAGCCTTTATATAATAGTTATAATAAATACTTTAATTAAGTTTAAAATAATAATTATAGTATAATTTAAGTTTTAATATATTATTTATTTATTAGGTTTATAAAGAGTAAGACTTAAATATTTTTTAATAAAGCTTTTATATAATAGTTTTAATAATTCCTTAAGTTAAGCCTCTAAAGCTAATAAAGATTAGTATTTAATTATTACTTTATAAAGTTCTTATATAATAATACTAATAACTTTAATCTATTTAAAACTTAAATAAAAGAACTAATTAGTACTATTATATAAATAGTTTAAAACTATTTAATAAAAATATAATTAATAACTTTATTACTATTCTTATATAATAACTTTATAAATATATACTTATTTAGTTCTATTCTATTTATACTTTCGAATAAAGTTAAAGAAATAAGAATTAATAGTTATTATATATTCTTATAGTACTATTACTTATTATTAATAGAAATAAATATACTATTAAAGATATAGTTATATACTAAGTAAATATATATAAGAGACCTAAATAACGAATTAAACTACGTAGCTAGACTAAGTATAAAACTATAGCTATAATATTTATATTATATATATTAAATAAGTACTTTTAATATAAGAGTTATAGCGAATAAGGTACTATTAAAATAATAAGATTATTCTAGATTACTAAATAAGGAAATATATAGTAGAGTATATATATAACCTTCTTTATTTATATTATTAGAAAATAATAATTTAATATATTAAATCTAGAATAAGAAATAAATATAAAAGACTATATTTAAATAGAATACTAGCTATATACTTAAGTTAAAACTCTATTTATAAAGCTAGGTTATAAATACTATAATATATATATATAATTAGTTTAAAATATAATTATTAGTTAATTATTAAATATTAATTATTTTTATATTTAATTAATATTATATATCTCTAGAAGGTTATATAAGAAGGGGCTTTTTATTATAACCTTTTAGAGGCTTTATAATTTATTACTAGCCTTAACTTATATTAACTACTTTATATTATTAATATATAATATTATTATTATTATTTAAATAATTCTTAATTAATTAACTACTTTTATACTTCGATTTAACTAGAATTATATTTAAAATATATAGTTTATTAGTACCTTTTAATATCTTAGGTTATTAAGACTTTAATTAAAGTACTTATTAAAACTATATAGCTAGAATCGTAGAATAGGTTAGAGTATAGGAGTAGGCGTAGGAACGGTAGTGCTAAGGCGCTAGTACACGGGCCAGGAATACTAAAACTACTATAACTACTACTCTCGCGCTTATATTACGCTAGAACCCTATTTCAAATATATATAAAGCGAGTATTAATTATCTAAGTATTCAGGCTATATTCTAGTATTCTCTCGATACTATTACAATATCTATAGCTAGCAGGGTATAGGCGTACGTATAAGTGCGACCGTAGATTTTAGTAGGGTACCGGGGATATAGGTATCGCTTAGAGCCGCGACACGTAATCCGCCTCGTAAGTATGTCTTTTCCTTAGTATTTAACTTATAATTAAATAACTTATTATTATTAAAGTATAAACCTTAGCTATAATATCTACTTAAAAGCCGGCGAGTTCGTACGAGCTAGCGTAGCTGGCGAGGCGTACTTATAACGGTATTATTAAAGGTATTTATTAATAATTAAATAATTAAATAATATATATATATTTAATAAACTACTATATATAATAGGAGGTCGAGGGCGAGCCTACGAGCCCGTCTAGCCTCGTAATAAATAAACCTTTAGTAAAATAGTTTATTAAATTAATATTATTAACTTTTAATTAAATAACTACTTTTATACTTCTATTTAACTAGATTTATATTAAAAGTATATAGTTTATTAGCAACTATTAATATCTTAAGTTATTTAGACTTTAATTAAAGTACTTCTTAAAACTATATAGCTAGAATAATAGTATAGATTAAAGTATAGGACTAGGCGTAGGAACGGTAGTACTAAGGCGCCGGCGTACGGGCCAGGAATACTAAAACTACTACGACAACCACTCTCGCGCTCGCATCGCGCTAGAACTATATTTAAAACACACATAGAGCGAGCATTAATTATTTAAGCAGTCAGGCTGTATTCCAGTGTTCTCGCGATACTATTATAATATCTGTAGCTAGCAGGGTGTAGGCTAGAAGCTGGACGAGTGCGACCGTAGATTTTGGTGGGGTAGCAGGGGTATGTCGCTTCGAGCCTTGGCACGTGATCCGCCTCGCAAGTACGTTTTCTTCCTTAGTATTTAACTCTTAATTAAATAACTTATTATTATTAAAGTATAAAACCTTAACTAAGATACTAACGCGAGAGCCGGCGAGTTCGCACGAGCCAGCGTAGCTGGCGAGGCGTGCTCGCAACCTAAATACTTAATAATAAATTAATTTATAATTAAATAAATTATAAATATATTAATTTAACTTATAAAGAGACTATTAGACGTAATAAGAGGTCGAGGGCGAGCCTGCGAGCCCGTCTAGCCTCGTATCTTTTATAATTAAGAAGGTCTTAATAAAGAACCCTAGAATAAGGTATTTTTAGAGAACTAGGAAAACTTTATATTATAATTAGTTTTTCTATACTATTTAGTAAATAGTAGATCTAAAGAAGAATTAAACGTAGAATTAATAAGCTCTTAGAGCTATAGGAGTTTAAATATTTAGCGTGTTCTTATAGGTATTATAGAGGAGTCTTTTAGTTTATAATAAGCTTATAATATAAACCCTATACTATTATAAACTATAGTTATTAGTTATATAACCTTTTAATCTTACTAAATATAAAAAAGAACTTCTTTTTCTCTTTTCTTATAGTAGATTTATATCCTTAATTCCCTCTAGCTTAATAACTTTCTATTATTATTATCGAGTATTTCGATCTTAAAATAGCCTAGTATTCTATATTATTATATAGTTTTATATACTTCTATTCTATTAGTATAAAGGACTAAAAATAATTTATTCGTTAGTATAGCTAACGTTTTTAGTAGGTAAGGGGGGTTAGGTAGGCCTACGAGATATTTTCGAGTTAAGGATTAAGGTAGTTTTATAGCTTATATATAGCTCTTAATTAGCTAGAAGACCCCTATAATCGATATAGCTAAGGTAAATTCGCCTTAATTCAAGGGTTAATTTAGGGATAAAAAGTAGATAGGGATATTCTAGACTCGCTTAGCTTAGTTAGCTTAGTTAGTACTAGGGGTAGGAATACTAAAACTATAACTACTACTCTCGAGCTTATATTAAGCTAGAATTATATTTAAAACATATATGATTCTAGTATAGAATATCTAAGAGTTTTAGCTATATTTTAGTATTCTCCCTATACTTATATAACGTCTATAGTTAGAATAAGGTAGGTTAGAAGTAGCGTATAATTATAACCGTAGGGTTAGTACCTTGTATCTATAAGGTACTTAGGTACCTATACTCCTACTAAAACCACCTATACCGCGTAGCTTAGTTAAGCGGGGGTTCGGGAGCTAGCCCCCGAGATTAATAAAATTAAGAACTAATTAATTAATAATTAATACTTAATTAATAATAATAACTACGGGGGTTCGAGGGCTAGTCCCCGAGAGAAAATAAAGATTAATAATAATAATAATAATAATAATAATAATAATAATAATAATAATAATAATAATAATAATAATAATAATAATAATAATAATAATAATAATNGTTAATTAATAGTTAATTAATACTATTATTATAACTTAGTAGAATAGTAAAGGTACGAAAATAGTAGTAAAAGTAAACGATAATAAGTATAAAAGTAGTAGTAGTATATAATTATAATTATATATCTACTACGTTAGTTTCGGGCGTATATATAGCCCGAAATATTACGTAAATAAATAACGTGAATATATTATAATAAATACCTAATTAATACCTAACTAATTAATAACTAATTAATAACTAATTAATAATATTATAATTAAGTAGTTAAATATTAATTAGAATATTATTAAATTAAATAAAGTAAAATAAATCTAAATTAAAAGAATAATTACTAGATTTAATTAAAAGCTAATTAATATAGCTTTTAATAATTTATATTAAGTAAAATTAAACTAGAATCTATTAATTAAAACTTTAATATAATAAATAACTAATAATTAAGTAATTAAAGAATACTTAATATACCTTTTATTAAAGAATATTTAAAGATAAAACCTTAATTAAAAGATATTTTATAAGGATTTAATTATAATTTACTTAATAAAATAGAAATAAATATAAATACTAATAGAATAATACTTTATAAGTTATTATTATAACTTATCTACTCTTTTATTCTATATATCTTATATAATTATAATTTAAAAAGGGAGTATATAAGCTAGAAATACTAAAACTATAACTATTACTACTACTAGACTTAAATATAATAATAATATTTTAATATTAAAGAGTTTATAAAAGATTAATAATATTATTAATATAATAATAATATTTAATAAATTTATAATTATTATTTTATATAATTTAGAAATAAAGTAGAGTTAAACTAACTAAAAGACTTTATTATTAGAAACTTCTTAGCTTCTTAGACTTTAATATATAATAATATTATAACTAATATTAAAACTATTATTATTAAATTCTATATCTAAGCTAAAATATTATTATAATAACTATATTCTAGTTAAAAAAAGTAGTTATATAGTATTATTTAAAATAGTTTATAATACTAATATATATTAACTAGTTACTTATACCCTCTTAGAACCCTATATAAATATATAAGATTATATCTAGTATTTAAACTTAAGAAACTAAACTAATAAATATTATTCTATATAATAATAATAAGGTTAAAGTAGAAATTACTAAGAAAAATAATATTAGTATATATTATTTTTATAATATATATATATATATATATATNTATTTAAATAAAACTAATTATTTTTAACTAATTTAACTATAAATCTATTATAAAACTACGTATAAATCTTTTTAGATATATACTACTAAAATAAAATATATAGAGATATAGAACCTTAAAGGTTCTATATCTTTTTCTTTTATATAAATCTCCTTATAAATCTTTTAATTCTACGTTCTAGGATAGTACTAAAACCTAGTTAGATCTACCTATCTTACTTAGTAGCCCCTTAATAAATACCTTATATATTACTATAATATATTACCTTATAATCGTACTTTATATTCTCTATTAAAAAGACGTTAAATTCGAGATAAAAAGATAAAACTCGTATATTATATCGCTATACTAGGAGCTTATACTACGGCTAATTATTTTCGTAATAATTACCTTAAAATCCCTTAGTATACCTCGAAGCTAAAAGGTAACGAATAGATAGCGGAATTAATCGAAGAATACCCTTAATATATAAGAGATAATCTCTATATTACCTAGAATACTTTTAATATTATTAAAAACCTTCTTATTCCTTTAATACTATATATATACGTCTAGTCTTTTAGCTTCGCGATACCTACTTTTAGACTTAGTAATTATAGTTATTTTAACGTTTATATAAGTATATATTTAGCTTAGATATATATATAATAGAGTTTCTAATAGTATAATCGTACTTTTATAAAACCTAGGTAATTTATATAGATTATTAATTTTATACTTAAGTTTATATTTAAGTAATAAAACCGTTTAGCTCTTAGTATTATTTTATATTAGAAAATAAGATAAGATACTAGTTACGTTATTTTAGTAGTAGTATTATACTAGTAGAAGTTTTATTAGAAACTACTACTTTTACTTATAAAAGATAATAATAAATCTACCTTAATTAATTAGAATAATTTTATTTTATTTATTTTATTTATTATATTTAATATAGCTTAAAGATAATAAAAGACTTCTAAAAAAACTCTAATTTTACTACCTATAAGTATAAATCCTTCGGTAGAATCTAGTATATAAAGTAATATAATTCTAGCTATTTAGCTAGTCTAGTTTACCTAGTCTACTTAATCTACCTAGTCTACCTCTAAGCTTACCCTCTAGTAATTATAAAATAAAGCTTCCCCGGCCTATTAGAGTAATAAGAATATATATACTCTTCTTTATAAATTACTAATTTATAAAAGAGCTAGCTAATTAAGCGATAATAGCTTTAAGGGAGTAGTATAAGATAAGTATATAAAGCTATTTCGAGAGTCTAATTCTATAAAGAATAAAAGGGCCTACTAAACTAAATTTATATATATTAAAGCCTAATATAAGCTAGTTCTAAAAATCTATAATATAACTAGCTTCGGGTAGAATAATAACTAGTAGTTATATACTACCGAGAAAACTATATAGGAAGCTTATTTAACTATAAGTTATATATAAACTCGCCTCTTTAAAGCTAATAAAAGTAGGCTAATCTTAAAGCTAGACCTTAAAGAACTACTCCTTTTATTTAGTTTAATAAAATACTTAAAATTTATAAGGATAATTTTACTATAGGAAACTACGTACTTTATATAGGTTTTAAAGATAATAATACCCCTTCTCTTAACTAATTATAGTTAGCTATAGTTAAAGAAGAGAGTAAGAATAAGAATCCTTAACTAATTAAAAGGTAACTTATAACCTAGCTAGCTAAGGGGGGTAGGGCTAGGCTCTTAGGCTAGGAGAGTATATCTCTTATTAGTAAGGCTTTATTAAGTATAGCCTTGTCTTTTATAATATAAGATATTATACTACGCGAATATATAGATAATATAATACTTAGATAGGCCTAGGTAGCTATTTAATAAGATAATTAGCTAATAAATTATAGTATTCTTACTTTTATATAATTATTTAGTAGTTAAAACTACCTTATAACTAAGTATTACGTTCTCGATTACTATAAGAGAGAGCTTCGAATTAAGTAGACTATCTTTACCTTATTAGATTAGGAGACTTCTTTTTATAAGTTTAGTACTAAATTAGAATAATATTTCTATCTCGAATTATTACTAGAAGAGATTTAATTATAGCTAGAGAATACTAAGGGGGGTATAGAGGGGGTTATAAAGGATAAGGATAAAGATACTAATAAGCTATAAGCTCTTATATTATACTATTTTATTATTATTTTAATAACTCGCTTATTTTATCTCTACCTTCTTTTAGTATAGTTTACTTGTTTTTTTAACTTTAAGTACTAGTACTTAGAATTATTATAAAATATATAGTTTATTTAATTATTTAAGTCTTATTTATATATAATTATTCCTTTCTTTTTAAATAGTTAATCTATATTCTTTTAGTTATATTATCTCTTTATAAACTCGCCCTTACTATTTCTATCTTTAATATCTTATATTCTTATATACTACTATTCTTTACCTTTAAATCCTACGCTTCTAATTAGTTAATATTTATATTAATATTAGAAAAACTAATACCTATAATAAATAATAGAATATTATATAAAATATAAAGTATAAAGATAAGTTTAACTTAAGCTTTAATATTAAAAGCTTAAGGAACTATTAGTATTTTATACTTATTCTTTAGAATACTAAATATCCTTTTAACTACGTTATATAACTAGGTATAATATAGGTTAAATAGCTCTTTAGTATTCTTAGGCTTACTATAACTAGACTATCTAGCTCGTTTTTATTCTTTTAGATAATATTATATCTTAGAATAAAGAATAAAATAGGCGTTATAGTTTATAAATCTAGTATCTCCTAGTATATAATATTTATTAGGAACCTTAAGTACTCTTTTATATAATATATTAATCTATAAAGTTAAGTTAAAAGCGCTACCCTTCTAGTTAGGTAGTATATTCGTAAACTTTATATTAAAAGTATAAGCTACTAGTATATTTTAGGAAAGGTTTTTATTCTTAATCCTCTAAAGCGCTTATTTATTAGCGGAGGGCGAAAGAGTAATATATATACTATTAATTATACCTAGATACCTATTAAACTAAGGGGTATATTTATAGTTAAGTAAGATTTTAGTAGAAAGTAAAGTATTTACTAATAAAGGAATAATATATTTATTATAAAAGTTTAGCTATAAAAGGTAGTTTATAACTAAGTAGAATATATAGTAAATTATCTTAATACTTCTAATTAATTAGTTAGTACTTAATTATATATATATATAAATTAGAATAATAGAAAAGTATAACCTTTAAAATCGCTTAGTAACCTTTCGTACTAAGAGAGTACTATGAACTATATATAAAAATATACTAAGTTTCTCTTATACTAATATATAATAAGTAGATTTTAGACTAGTCTCCTTTACTAATAAATCCTTAAGTATATTAAAAGCCTTCTTTCTAATATATAAATTATTATAAATTCGTTTTAAATAGTTATTAAGTAGTTCTTTAATCTATTTATTACTATTTAGTTTAGATATATATTATAGTATTATCTTAAAGTTATTATAGTAGTATAAGAATAACGAATATATACTAATTAAAGCTACTAGAGCTACTACTTTTACTCTTTAATTACGTCTATAACATTTATAAAGAAGGGATTTTATTATTATAGTATAAAATAATATATATATATATATATAAAGTAAATAAAGTAGTAATATTAACGTTAGGTAAACTAAGCGAGTTTATAAAGTATATACGTTAGAATAGGGTTTTAATAATATTATTTATTTTATATAGTATATCTAAAAAGAAAATAAATTATATATTTAAATAAGTACTTTCTTTCTTATTTAATATACGAGCTAAACGGTCCTATAA
This sequence comes from Hymenoscyphus fraxineus, assembly GCA_900184765.1. Classification (NCBI taxonomy): domain Eukaryota; kingdom Fungi; phylum Ascomycota; class Leotiomycetes; order Helotiales; family Helotiaceae; genus Hymenoscyphus; species Hymenoscyphus fraxineus. The sequence continues at coordinate 2,277,448 of LT855415.1, forward strand.
CTCGGTACGAATTAAGTATTTAATCGGGGTAATATACTTATATTTAGTATAGTATACCCCGGTATAAGGCCCGAGCTAAATAAACCCTAAAGACTCGTAATCGTATAGGTATTATATAGGTCTAGTTATTCGATATATACTCGAATTAAAGCTAAAATAACTATTAAAATTAAAGTATATTTAAAGTTAATATATAACGTAAATTAGATAATTTATTTTAATATTCTATACTAAAAAACCCGTGAAATAATCGTACTTCTATACTAGAAAGAACCTCTTAAATACTCTTTGAAATAACCCTAATTATCTACTTAAATTAGCTTATATTTAATTATAATTAAGGTTAATATATAACGTAAATTTAATAGTTTATTTATATATACTATATTCGAAAAGGGGGAAATAATTATACTTTCTAGTCTAGAATATCTATTCTAAAATAGTTAAAAAAGTATATAAATTTGTTTAGATAATTCTAAGATTCTATATTCTAAAGATAAGTTAAATTACTACTAAAATACTAGTTCTTTACTTCTAAAAACAATTTTATAAACTCTTTATTTACTTATAAAAATTACATTTTCTCTTCTACTAATAATACTATAACCTAGGAACTCTTTAAGCTTTAAAGCCTTTAAAAGAATAATAACTCTACTACTTAAATATATAGAATAACTTTATAAATCTTTATATAATATCTATAATATATATTATATTATTAAAGACCCTTTACTATTTAGTAATAAAGATAAAGATATAAAATATATAGCCTCGAGTAATAAAGAGGAATATATAAAACTAACCTTACTAAAGTATTATAAGGTAAAAAGTACCCTATTTCTTACTAAATAGTTCTATATAACCCTACTACTAATTCTCTTATCTCTAATCCTTTTATTATCTCTATATATATTTAATAAAGAGTTCTATAATTCGAGCTAGATTCTAAATAGTAACCTTAATAAAGTAAATATATCCTTTAGTACTATAATAACTTATTAGTAAAAGTAGCTCTATAAGACTTATAAATAAGTAATCTAAAGTACTTAATTAGATTAATTTAAGCTAATAAATATACTTAATTCTCTTTATTTATAGAAGACGAATTTACCTTAGAATTATAATATTAATAAACTAATTACTTTTTTCGAACTATTCTTTCTAAATTAAATATACTATATATTAGTAGATAATACTAATAACTATATAGCTTAGAAAATAAAGTAATATAATTCGGCCTAGAATTTAATATACTAATAATAGTAGAAGATTTATAGTATTTAAATAATTAAGATATATATTATAATATTAATATTTATAGGCCTAAAGAGAAATATATATACTAGGGACGTTTAAAAGGAACCTATAACTAATTCTTCTATCTTTTATATATTCTAGTATTAATACTAGAATATATAATTATTCTTTAAGATTTTAGGTATAGATATAAATAGGAACCTACTAAAGGAATACTAGTATTATAAACTCTAGCCGCTTAATATCCAATCTCAGTATAAGAGTCTCAGGAGAGACTCTTAAAGCCGTTGTGTGGGCTAGAACTCGTATCGCTTCGTATCGCTTCGTATACGCGGGGAGCCGGCACCGAGAGCCGCACCGAGAGCCGCATGCGCACTTGAGCCTCACCTGTACGCATACAGCTCTTTGTACCTACGTAGCCGCATGCGCATATGTCGGAACAACATGAAAATAAGAGCGATTTGTAGAGTCAATTAAGTACTGTCTTGTCCTCGAAAATTGTACGTTTCCGACCGGTGGAAGTGCCGCTATGTAGGCGTAAAGAGCCGTATGCGTGCAGTCGAGTTTTAGTGTTCCTGCCCGACCCACTCTTTCTTTCCTAATGTAGTAGGTCCTCGTACGCTTTACCTAATGTAGTAGGTGCTACCCCTGTCAAGTTCCAGCCCACACAAAGGATTCTAGAGTCTCTTTGGGGATCCGAGGAACGAGGAATAAATCCACATCGCGACTCTAGGATTTTTAACTAGATTGCTTAATATCTATATTATATAAGTATTATAAAAGTTAGTAATCCTAGGTTTAAAAGTATTATATAATAAAGTAATAATTCTATAGAATAGAAAGAGTATCTATTATATCTAAATACTAGGAAAGCTAAATCCGAATAGATTTAAGAACTAGATAATTAGATCTAGCGAATATATATATAGCTATCTATACTATTCTAGTAAATATAGTAAGTTTAATCTATTTATATAGTAGTTTAGGTAGAATACCTTAATTCTTTTACCCTTTAGATTTAATAAAACTTTATATACCCTAGTACTATACCTAAAACAGCTAGTTCCTATGTTTAGCGAGTTTTTTAAACTAATTAATAGGCTATAATAAATAACTAATTACTAGCTCTAAGTATATTAGAAACTAAAGCTACCCTAGTATAATACTTATAACTCTCTCCTATAATAATAGAAGTTATTACCCTAGTATAATAACTACTATATATTACTCTTTCCTTTACTATTTATATAAATAATCTCTTTATATACTACTAGTAATCTCCCTTAACGAAGGTAGATAAAGCGTTAGCGCTAGCTTAGTATTAAACCTTTATATAAAGACTTTTAGTATTTAAATAAATAGTAACTTAAAACTTTACTTTTTATTTATATTATTTACTTACTTTTAATCTAGTTTATTTATTTATATACTTTAAACTCCTATAGTTTATTATATTAAAAAAGTTCTCTATATATAAATTTATTAAGATTTAGTTTCTTAGAATTAAATAGCTTATAATTCTAAAACTAAATACTATTATAAACTTATAATATTTTATAAGGGTTTTATTAAAGTATAATTATATAA